>OY735259.1:9789946-10389946 GCA_963457715.1 Argyresthia albistria | reverse complement strand
CCGCTGTCCGTAGGTATGTCTGTTTATTGATCAGTCGACAGAGCTGAAGACATAGCGATTAGCATAGGATAGGAAGCAGGAAACCAACGCGAGTTGCTCAGGACCGAGTTGAAGGGCGTTTACACGAGGAGACCTATACTCAACGGACGGTTCCATGACAGGCTTATGACGACATGGCGATGGATGATGCAACCAAACATAATATTAAGGTGTTTAAGAAATTGAGCGCGGATTGCCTATTATCGCCCTTGGATAATTTTCATTAATTAATTTTCATCCCATACAAGACATCGCGCTTTGCCTGCTATTCCATTTAGCCCGAGTCTCTCAAGAGACGGATAAACAGATAACTTTTTTTGAAACTTTTTGTACGTGTGAAATGTCGAAAGCCCCAGATAAACAGACAGATAAACGAACGCAATCTGAGGAATGAGAGAACGGCACTTAGTCTCCTTTTTTCCTAAAATGGCCCATTATAGTCTCGTGATGTCCAAATTAGGTCACAGAATACTTACTTCCTCCATGGGGAAAAATTCACATCCTCTACGTCATTAATGTATGACTGAATGACGTCATTTTTCTATGTGACGCATCCATCAATCTTGCATCACCTGCTAGTGAGGTCGATTAGTCACTGGCATAGGGTACCAATCAAATGCGACAATACCTCTGTTGGCTGCGTTTAATCCCCCATTCGGTTATTTGAATTGCTGTTCTCTGGTTTTTCGCTGAACTGTTACTGCCCAAAGTTAGATAGGTACTGAAATATCCCGGTTTTAGTATGACTCTGGTAATTGTTAATAATATAAGAATTTATTTTATTTTACTTTTGACAGATTCTAAAGCAATATTTTTTATTGTAGATTTCAATGATGTAAGGGGTTTTATAAACCTATAGGTTTCAAAAGTTAAATCACACGCTGAATACTATTCTTTTGCATATTTCAGAATGAAAGATACTTAATTGTCATCACTGCTTTGTATACTATATCAATCTTATCTTTAGGTACGTCATTTCGTACTTTACGTACGTCGTTTCAAGCTAAAAACATAATAGTTAAAAACTCATAAATATATAGAATTTTAGTTGATCAACGGAACTCATCCGTTAATCCCAAACAAAAGACCCCCGAAGCTAGCAAAATAAACCATTTTATTCCCCACGACGCGCGAGCTCCCAATCCAATCCGGGCTGATAATGTTGCCACTAACAATATACTATCGGCGCATTAGTGACGGTCCATTAGCACTATTATTTATCATGGCAACACTAGACACGGAATCAATTTCCTTGCCGTACCCGACAGGTGGTCATTTCTCATTTCCGTACAAAACTACAAACGCACCACAGTGTGTTTGCCATCGCAATTGTGGTTTGCAACCACCGGCCGGCAGTGGTGATATTGGATCAATCAACCTTTGGATATAATTATCATGTATAGATTTAAATATTTTGTTACATATAGGGTCAAAAAGTTTGAATCCCAGCCGAAGAGAAAAAAAAAGCGGTGTCTTTGATGTTTATAAAGTTTGTAATGTCGCTGCTTTTGGTTCTCATGGTACGGAACAATGTATGTCCTTGTGTGGGACCGGAAGAAATATATGTATTTATTTAGAAAATGAACTCCAACAATTCGTCTGATACGTCCAGCTTTCTAGTACTATTTGCAGCATTACTCCAAATTTTTTGCGATTCATATCTGATACCGTTCCAATTTAACATAATGGCAACCATTTTCAATCTAATGCTCCATAGTGAAATTTATTTTACCTATTTAAGAGATGCAGGTTCGAATCCCGGTGCTGACCATGTACCAATGAGATGATTAATTTGTCTTAAGTACATTATCGGACGCTCCGTGTTTCGGATGGCACGTTAAACTGTAGGTCCCGGCTACTATCACTACTTCGTAGTATGTAGTAGTCGTAAAAACCCCTTCACCAACCCGCACTGAGCCAGCGTGGTGGAGTATGGCTCAATCTTACTCGGATCCGAGTAAAAGCCTGTGCCCCTCGGTGGGGACATTAATGGGCTACATTTACTTTACTTTTACTTATTTAAGAGTCATGAAACAGTTACGATGATCGCATTATATTTTCTCGGTTCAAACTAGGTGCCTAACCGCACTGATTGTGATTAATTACGTAACCATTGGTTGAAAGTGCGAGACGGGCCTTCAGGATTGTACAACATTGCAATGTTTGTTTTTCTTCTCGGTTATATAACAGCTACAATAAATACAAAGGTGCGCTAAAGTTTACAAACTGAACAAAACTTTAAGAGGTCCTTCTATACGAAATTGTTGCACAAAACATGTTATTCGACGAACATTATTGCGGCTAAAGTACGGGTTCAGGAACCTTGTCACATTTAGATTGAGAAAAAATATACAAAGTTAAGGTCATCATTCTGAGCAAGTTTCAGTATGAAACCGATTTGATATTTATTTTTCACTTCCCAGAACATTTTGTCCTGAGTGGATCAGCTGATTTGTATGGAGAAGTGAACAATAAAGTTGCTCTGATCAAATCAGTTTCATGTTGAAAGTTGCTCAGAATGTTGTCCCTAACAATGTAGTTTCTCATTTTGCGTTAATTCATTTACACTTTGTATTTAATTTTAATATTTTCACAGAAATTTATATCTTCACAGGTGTCCTGCATAGGAATGTAAAGCTAAAAGAAGAAGATAAATTCAGTAATTATCTATTGTTCTCGTGTCGATGTAGGCGTACGTTTGAAGGAACCAGTGTTCGGTAGTGCATGAAGTTCGCATTTTACGTGGCATTATTCACGCAACTACGCAAAATAGGACCTAGTTGCACTGCTCGTCTTTGTGCGTAAACATAATTTTATTAATCTTTTAGTTATGAATTGAGTTATTTTGTTTTTGTTAGTTATTAGAAGTGTCATATTTTATTTATTGCTATTGATTGTTATACAAATTTAATTGAACGAAGGGACTCGTTCTGAGGCGGATGGCCGACTGTAACAGTAGCATAATTATTAAATAGCTAAGATATTAATTTTCAACCGCTAAGATACTATTTGACTTAATTTTTGAAATATTTCAGAACACATGTTTAGCAGTAGCATAATAAATGAGAAGTTGTGCTTTTCTTTATTGACAGCTTTCTTTATTGTTTACTTAATTTTTAGAATATTTTAGAATTAAAATATACGTAATTATTATGCTACTGAAGTTGTTATGAATGTTAGAATAATATCACTTCCGGAAACTATAAAGAAGCGCCAATGTAAGTCTATAAAAATGGCTGTCCGCGCCAGCAGAGCGCAGTCTTGTTGTGAATTTTGTGGAATAAACTTGTTAAGAGGAATCTATGCCAGTGTAAATAGTGATTCAATAAAAGTGTTGAAACTAAAAGGTGTTTTCCTGAGACTCGTTACACTACCTACCACTCTGGTCCTATACATACCTTCTTAATAAATCAAAATACAAAATACAAAATCTTTATTCAGCTGATTGGGTTTAACTATACAAGTTGCTTGTGGACCCCACACTAGGTTTAACCTGTCACGTGGAGTCCTGGCCAAATTACAAGTTTACATAAACTAATTAGTTGCTAACTACCTACGTTACTTTATTCGTATTTAATAGTAAAGACGAAAATAATTAAGTTTTTAAGTTTAGAAAGTAAAATGAAATAAAACTAAAAATTTAAGCTGAGTAAGACCACAGTTATAATAATATTAATATTAATAATAATATTAATAATAGATATATAAATCTAATCTGTTGTTGATTTTACTCCGAGAGTAGAGTCTGATAACTGCTACTCATGCCATACACCACGTTGATTAATATTAAAATTAATGAATACTCGCTTAATGCTTGGAGTTAGGTTATTATTTAGTCTGTATTTATTAATAAGACAGATAATGCGTGGACGCCTATCCATATACGCCAATATTCGAATCTAGTTAAAGCAGATATACGAAAAATCGCGATAGTTTCACAGGGTTCCAGCCTCACCCCATTCGCGGCATCACACGCAGCCAACCTTCATAGACGTTTCGCAGATCTCAAAGGGAACAAAAGTGATGTCAGACAGTCTCAGCATTGTCTCCGCGGAAACAAAACACGATGGAAACAAGTTCCTCACAAAAGAACAAAAGAGCGGGACAGCAACTAAATAAGCTAGCTGAAGCTTTTTGTATGGTTGGAGTATGTTTGAGGAAGCCGTAAGCTTATAGGATTGTTGGGGATTTGTTGCTGTCTTATCCTAGGATTGAAGGCTATAGCGTCAAACTTTCTGGCGTAGCAATCAAAAGTCCGATTCATAGTTTTTAAACAGCTAAGGTACTTTAGCACTGGCTCTCTTCTTTGCCGTTTTAGAAATCCGTTCCCGTAGGGTGCCAAACGGGACCCTATTACTAAGCCTAAACTGTCCGTCTGTCCGTCAGCGGACCCTATCGCACGAACCGTAATAGTTAGAAAGTTTAAATTTGAACTGAACAACACAATATATAAAAGAACTTTTTTGGTACGATTGTTCAGAACCCTTCGTGTGAGAGTCCGACTCGCACTTGGTTGATTATTTATTGCTACTCACTCACACAACTACCTATTTACCACTTACTCAACACATCACGTGACACTCGAACAATTCAATCATTACGGGATGCCCTGTGGTAATTGAAGTATACAAGTACGACAGTAAATACGACAAACCAAAGACCACAATTGCGATACCACAAACTGAATTCACTATTCTATTATAGACATAGATATTTAAATATGGAGACGAAATGTTTTCGCCTCTTTTCATCATCAATTCATCATCGTCTTTACTATGCTGCACGACTCATAAATTAGACACTCTTAGACCTTTCCATTCGATGATATTACCTGTTGTAAAGTAAAAAATAACAAACTTTGGCCCCTTGCTGTCGCTATCCCAAACTCTTGACAACACAACACTGAAATTTCTTCATAGACCTCCACGATACAGGTTATACCTAGTGTGTCGGTCATGAGCATAATACTAAACTGTGTATCATTTGTTTTGGTAAATAAATACTTTTGTCTTTGTCTTGTCTTTAATTCTACATACAAAACCTATGATATCCAATAGCTACGGCGATGGGCTAGCCCCCTGTCAAGCAAAATGAAGTACCTATAAAATATCTAAACTCGGATACAATTGTGCCTCTATCCATTTCGGACCGGCTCTAAGACTACTGTGAATTTCACAATTTGGGGGCGTATATTTCAAATCATAGATTAGAATAGCATATAGAATAGAATATCCATTTATTTACTGTTACTACAGGGTGTAACAGTAACCCTCTCACACACACACACACACCCTCTCACACACACACACACACCCTCTCACACACACACACACCCTCACACACACACACACTCGCACACAACACAATACAACTACTTACCACATCCACACAAAATCACTGTTTTTTGATACATTTCTTGTTGTTGTTGCTCTTTTAGCTCAACTAGGTAAATAACCGTCACTTAATTATTGTAAACTGTATAAGTACATAGTTAAATCCGTAATTGGCCTTATTTTAAGTTTATGTTACCGACTAGCTGTAAGAATGGCTGTGTGATTATTGTTCATAAATAAAATAAAATAAAACAGATGGGTGTAGTCATATTTTAGGGGGTTGCTAGGAAGACCATTTTGAGCAGTTATTCGTTCCTAAGTCGAAAACAATTGAAAATATCAACACACATGCTCCTACATTAATTAACTACTTTATATTTTGAACAAATTATGTCACAACATTTTCATTGAAAGATCAATACTTTAAGATAATAATGGGCCCAAAGCTATCAAGATATATTTCAGTATAATGTTCCATCTCTTGCATTTACCAGACCACATCTGCATAGTAACTTATACATAAGGATCTGCTTGTAAGGATCTGCCTCGATGGAGCAAAGTAGAACAAATAACAATATACTTACAACTAAAGATACCAAAAATACTGCATAAATTAAGTATGTATCTGCTGTGCTCCATTGAGACAGGTCAATAAAACATGCGTCAGAGGGTTCATTGCCCTGGAACGAGCGACAGAGATCACGCATAAACCAAATAGGTTTCTGTGATTGCTCCACAAACTTAGTTTTTAATAAATTTCATTTTGTAACATGGATAAAAAAAAAAAACATTGGCTTGGGCCAAACCATGGTGATGTCCTCCAGTTCGTATTATCCAGAGCAGGGTCTTGTGCTAATTAGCGTGTTAATTAACTCCTATATATTGGACCCCTGTGAAGTTTACCCATGCCTGAAACAGGGGTGTGTTTGTAGGCCCCGTGTCAACACATGTTCCAATTTATGCTGACTAAGTGACTAATACTGCGTTTGAAATGTTACCAGTCGGGGTTGGTAATGCTCAGCGATGCCTATTCCTGCATATTATTTCTAATAGATATGGTCATATTTAAAGACCACTTATTTTAGGGGAGATCTAATTGTCAATCTGTTTCTTTAAGCTTTTGCTCGCTTAGTAGGTAGTCCAAAGAAATGAGGCAAGAAATTACGCGTGCTAAGGATATTTGTAAATGTCTACAGCAGAATTGTTCTTGTATCTTTAAATGAGATTGATAAAATAATAGGTTGCCTCTGGCTCCACTCTAAAAGTAACCTATTGTCAAAATGTTTTCTAGGCCAGTTAGGTATAACTCGGGTATGTTTTGCCAGAAAAAATGTATTGTTTTTCTTATTTCCTAAATGTGGTAGTCGTGAAAACGTACTGAGCCAGCGTGTTGGAAAGGCTCAATCTTACTCGTAACATATATATTCATGTCAATAGTTTTAATAGGTTATTCTTATGTACCTGAAAATATATAACCCCATCATTTGTTAGGCCTAGGAATAAGATGTACACTGGGTTCTGATAATTGTGAACTTATATGTTAATAAAGACCTTTGAAAAACAAACAAAACAAAACAATCTTATTCGTATCCGGGTAAAGGCCTGTGCCTCTCGGTGGGGTAATTACTGCGTTAGGGTACTTGAAGGTACAAGTATCCCAGGCTCTATACAAAAATGTTCGGTTTCATTCAATGTTTTATACGTTCTGATGTGAAAGACGCTGACGACGAATGTCGTCTCGTGCCAGTTGCTTTTTATGAGGCGTGGCATGACGGCAACTAATCAGCCAATTAGCATCGTCTATCATTGTTCATTGATTTGTTTATAAAATCAAATGAATCAACAATAATGAACATCGGAAGTCATCGAATGGAAAGCGAGTTTACCCATCCATGAGAAGAGATCTCTTGTTTGAGATATGCTCGCTTTATTATTGTTTTTAGGGTTCCGTATCTGAGGGGTGCCAAACGAGATACTTCGCGGTCCGTCTGTCTGTCTGTCCGTCAGCGGGCTATCTAAGTTGAAGTTTTCACAGCATGTGACATACTGAACTGAATGGGTCCCGTTTGGCACCCTTCGGGTACGGAACCCTAACATCGGATTCTATATACATATATATATATCTGTGATGAGGACACTACTTATATTATAATTTATAACCCAAGTCGAGGAATTGTCAAGCAAATGACTGGCATGCGGGTATAAATCTCGAGTTAAATACTCAAACCTACAAGTTTATTCCAGGTTCCAAAATTAGGTTTTCTGTATGTTATGAATTGGCATGCCGATCTCATCATAATTTCATTATTTATTTATTGCATACAAACCATTGCGATAAATTATACAAAGGCGGGCTTATCTCATTATGCTTAGCCCACATCTACTTGCCACCTCGATTCACCTGCAAATTCTGATATATCTGACATGCTGTTAAAAATGCGGGCGTGAAAGAAAAACCAATTTACAAATAATAAAATAATTTACACGCGCAAAAATGACCCCGCTTCGGGGGAGGTCATTTACATTTACATTTACATTTTTCCGTCGTAAAAACGTGACAGTCTCCATTATGGAAACTATCCGGCGACGGAAACCCGACACTGGGTGGGAAATGGGACTCGCCCATGATTATCACTGCTTGTTCATTTCCTGATATTTACATTACACGTGGCTGGAAATACAAGCGTAGGTTTTTTTGTTTAACGAGATTACGTATTGTATATAATATCGATAAGTTCAATACTTCGCCTTAGTTCCATGGAACTGTTTCATCATGGATCAAAAGTGAGTATTTATATTATCAATCGTTCCATTGTTTCAGGAATGGAACATATGCGAATGTGGTAGTTAGCATTAGTTTTTAACCGACTTCAAAAAAAAACTTCTTTCGAATTGATATTCCTTTTTTGAAGTCGGTTAAAAACACATTTTATGTCTCTTCTCTACTTTGGACCATTGTGGAAGAAGAACAAGAGAAGATATTACGTTGCATTAATCACTTTGAAAGGATGGTGATGCATATATTAATGTGCGAGTCTCAAGTGTTGTTTATAAAGTAGCCTCAATAACTGTTACACAGTAACGGAGAGTAAGAGTTAACAAGGTAATAAAACAGTAAGAGTTAACCAGTTAAAAGTAGAGTAAGAGTCAAGAGAAGTGATCCTTTCTACTCTCGAAATCTCTCGCAAAGCATTCAAGTTGGCATCAAAAATATCAGATTCTTGTAACATCGTAATTTTGATAGGTACATCTACATCAGTAACAATTACCCAGCCGTTACGAAGTCCCATTCTAACTTTCTCTGCGCTTTAATAAAGTTTAATTTCCTCGGGATTAATACTGGGCGTTATTTTTTTCTCTTAACATCCGTCTTTATTAGTAAAGTTTGAAGTTGCCGAGAGACAGCCTTCTTGTCTCTGCGTGACCTCTGTGATAGGGGCTTTTCGCACGTCATAGTAGTTTTAACTGATGTATTGTTAGTACCTTGCACCATAGTGTTATTAGTTGATTTTAGTATTTATTGTTATTTAAGCTTTCATAGGCGACTACAGCCCGATAAAGCCATATATAGTTGTTTATATACGATATGTGGTGTAATGTAATGTTTAAAACGTTAATAAAGACTTTTGAAAATCAAATCAAATCAAATCTGTAGTTTTAAGGGTCGGTATTTCAGTCCTCTGATCACGTTTATCTGTCTGTTTAAATGAGAAATTCGACATTTCTCATGTAGGTACATAAAATCTGACTGTTAATATGGGTGTTGAAAGACGGCGATCCTTAATTTTTGATTATTTAGATTTAACCCTTTCGTCGACACATCTTATTTATCTATTGTTCTCCATTGTTCGTTTTTTAGACCGGTGTGCTTCTGAGAGTGAACCAGTTAAGAACGGTTTTTACAGGTACCTAAGTATGTTCTGTATAAGTCTGCATTTCAGACGATGAAATCTGAAATAACACACTTACATACAAACAGAAACTTTATGCTTTAGCATCCTTTTTGATCTAAAGAGGAAAAATAAATATATCCGACTTGGGAACTCCCTCCTTTTTGAAATCGGTTATAAATAAATATATCCGACTTGGGGACTCCCTCCTTTTTGAAATCGGTTATAAATAGTATTCGTACAACTTTACTTTACCCTTTCTATCCTATACATATACATATACATATTACGACATTCAACCACAAGGCGCAAATGAACTAGTGATGAATAAGTTATCTGCTCTATTCCATCAATATTAACTACCTCATAGCGAATCTAAAATGAACCGCACTGAACGTAATGATGATACTACTAGTACAAAACTACCTATCAATTGAGCCTGTTAGCAAATCCCCACTTGAACGAACTACAACTTTGACAGAGCTAAAACAAGAGCTACTTTTGTTTGGTTAACAATATCAGTATGCCTGACTGTTGAGGAGTTCTTAAAATGGAGATGCCGTTTTATTTTACATTTCTGGAGTTTGGATACTTATAAGGAAAATAAGAGCCCTTGAAGGATCACTTCGTTACCTGTATGTCCGATTGTCAAGAGCCTCTGTTGCTCAGGGACGCGTGCAGGGATCAAATTAAATTAATATTAATTTAAGTTTGATTCATCTTTATCCTGTTTGCAAGGAGCATGGTCCTTGAAGCTGTGAAGAAATCAAACTATTAGGTCAACCGAATCATAAGATACGAACCAAAGCTATCGGCTTTAAAATTCATTTTAACCTCTCGCCATTACGGAATTCATAAAAAAGTGTGTGCAACGTTGCGACACGTGAAGAAAATAATCGGGAAATAACTCTCGTTTGAAACTGTATTTTTCTATAGTGCCACAAACTTATCTGACCCGGTGACGGTGGCGCTAGCGTCAGTGGCATACAAATAACATTTCATACTGGCGACCTTATTTCTAGTCGCTACCACCAGGGCTAGCCATATGGCACGCCACTCACCTTAGTCGCGCATTTTGTCACAATTTGTTGTCAAAATCAATGCTTACAAGTATGGAGAAACGTCATTATATCGCGAAATTTGACATTTATACGCGACGCGAGGTGAGTGGCGTTGCCTCATGGTAGCCCCGCATGTCCCTCACGTCGCGTCACGTATAAATGTCAAATTTTGCGACATAATGACGTTTCTCCATACTTGTGATTGCGAGCATTGATTTTGACATAAAATTGTGACAAAATGCACGACTAAGGTGAGTGGCGTGCCTCATGGTAGCCCCGCTGGGCCAGTTAAGTTTGTGCCACTGTACGTACAGTAGACCAACAACTGACAAAACAAACAAAAGGTAACTAACTCATTCGGAAGACGCTTCCAGTCTTAATGAATCTGAGCGACTGTACATAGACAGCTAGACTTTGATGAATGGGCTATCGGATAGATGTAATGTCGGCCATTTGTTAGAGGTTGCACAGTAGCACCAGACTTGCAATATTGATGTTTGTAATAAAAATATACCAACAGCCTGCTAGTACAGGCATGTGGTTGTACAATCTAACATTTTCTGTGTTCGAGAAACATGCCTGAACTCATTCGTCTCGTCTATGGTCTCCAATGGATGGATAGATAGATAGATAGATAGATTCATTTATTCATTGAAAGTTACACACACAGACACATAATAAAAAATACAAAATAGAATAAAACCAGGATTAACATAGAAAAAAAAACACATTGAAATAAAACAATTTCTAAATAAATAATCATTTTAAGCAACAAACAAATTGTTACCGTGGTGGTGTTGTGGCCGACCCTGCGCTTTCCAGGGGTCCCGGCTGGGGAGGAACAAAAATTAATTCCTAGGTCTTGGTTTCCCTGTTTTAGGTTTCCATGACACAGGTTATCCTTGTGCAGGCATAAAGGACAGCAGAGGCTCTCCTGCGCCGATGTATGGTAATTCAATAGTTATTTGGCGTGACACGAGGCTAGCCATTGCAACAGTTAATTATATACTTCGCCTTAATTATCCTCAACACACATCAAGATTTAAGATTTAGTTATTCAATTTGAATACGAAATTTGATGTTGGGCAATGTAATTTTAGTTTATTGGCAACAATTGATGTCTATCATCATGTGATATTCGTCATTGTTCAACATAGTTTTGTAAATAGATATGAAATACAGATAGGCAGGCAGTTGTATTCATTACTACAAATGCAGTATGTACATATAGGGTGTAGCAGAAAGGTATGACTTGGATTAGTTATTTAATTAAAAAAAGTATTTGAAATAATTGGCTCCGGAACATCAAGGAATGGACGGGAGTGGCCAGCGTCGGACAGTTGATGCGCTTGGGGAATATCAGAGAGGAGTTTGTAGAGCTGACCGCTAATCTCCAAAGTGGAGAGAGCAGAAGGAAAAGAATTTGAACAAACCGTGCGAAACTCTGAACTTAATTAAATGTATGTGTTTACATTTCATTGCATGATAACGACCTCATACCGACTAAATTCATAATTCATTTCTTCTTTATTACACACTGACATTAAAAAACTATAATTAAAAAGTATTACTGACTAAAAATAGTGTACAAAGGCGAGCTTATCTCTCTCTCTCTCTCTCTCTCTCTCTCTCTCTCGACTTTTGGTGTCATGTTTCAAACGCCGTGCTGCGAGTGTCTTTCCCAGAGTCTGGGTTAACACAACTTTGAAACTAACTTTATTTTTGGAAACGTAACAAAAAATATTTTGATGCATAGCGAATTACGAAATAATTTGTTATAGGAGTGTTGCTTTGGTCCCATATCATATTGTTGTGCAGAAGCCCTGAAAATAATTGCTACCATCTGGTTGGACTATATGAATGTTGGTTTCAAATAATATCCAAAATACATCCATCAGCCGTCATCGTTTGATGTAAATCATTAACCATCACCTAAATCGGTGCAATTACGGTAACTGATACGGTCTTTGTATACCAGAGTAATACCTATATTCGGTATTTTATCAAAATCATCAGTTTGCGATTGGCCGTCGTAATGTTCTGGAATAAAGCGCTGCGTTTTAACATTTTAATTCTGTTTTTAGTGTCAGTATCGTGTGAATCTGGTAAGCTTTTGACTATATCGTTAATTTTCTTAACATTTCAAGTAAGTGTTTCACAATCAGACTAAAATATCACATTGATAAATATACAATAATAATAATAATATAGTTAATATTTATTTGTCCATGTTATGTATTGTTATTTTTTAAAGTTTATATAAGTAAGTACTGTATTTTATATTTACGCTGTAATTTCCGTGTTATTATGTAGTTTTATTACGCACTAGGACTGTCCTCATGCATCCACATTCCTGTCCTGCCTAGGTTTGCTGGTAGAAATCTCTCTTTGGAGATAAGCTCGCCTTTGCGTATAATATTTTCTTGTAAATGTATTTTTTAAGTTTCTGTGTAATAAATAATATGAATATGAATAATCCGATCAGTACATTGCGCTCGAGAGACTACTGATCGCACCAAGTGTTTTGGCACCGCCGCACCGGGTAGCGCCTCTTTTTCGCAGAGAGAGAATAAATGAACAATGCTTATGATAATAATAATATTTTACACCTTTAAATCTGAATTCCTCCAGAGCAGGCGGATAGCAATTAGAAGTTGTCTAAATTAGGTAAATATTGAACATATCACAATAATCTCACATGCAGCCGTCGTAAATATGAGGTAAACGTTATTACCAAGGAAAACTGTCTAACAATGATAGGTACATTTTCTGTTAATTTCCAATTTATTATAAATTATCTAATATAGCTTCTTGCTTCAATAACGATTTATATTTACATATTCAGTCTACGGGATCAATCAAGGATACTTAACAACGATATATTAAATATATTAATCCCTTTATCCCATTTATATTCTATCCTTCATTAAGAACACTACTACTAATACTGCTACCACAAAATTTTGCTGTAGGTAAGAATAAATTTATTGAACAAGGTGTGTTGTGTACAAATAAACACTCAAGATCCCTTGAGGGCGTTGGTTGCGGTTATTCCATTCTGTCTGTCATATCAGTATCAGCAGTTCAACCATTTAACAGCTTAGTTTTTTTGCCAAACTGTTATACCGACTCTCAATATCTAACTTTTTGGGCCATTTTTGTTACTTAAAAATATTACTCTGAAACAAAATATCCCAAGTCCCATCTCTGTTAGATCATACAAATCATTCTAGGTATAACAGTTTAGAAAAAAATGGCCAAACAGATGATTGGACTACGAAATACGTTCGACCTGAACAATCCAAAGATTAATTATTACTTTCAGATAATCCGATAGCAAAAATAATTAAGAAGTCGCTAGAGAATACGGCACGAGGTTGTATGGGTCACGTGAATGCTACTGAAAGTGATCTGGAGCTGTTAAGGAGAGACCCACCGTTTCCTGAGAAGAGCGCTTGTATTGTCAAGTGTCTTTTGGAAAAGGTAACGTATATTATTAGTGAACGGCCAAATAAATAATAAACGGTCAAGTGGTCAAGGTTCCGATCACACTTGGAGATTTAACATCTCGGTAACCCTCGTCTGTAATAGTTTCGACGTCGTTGTCTTTGCGTAATTAGTTTTTAGACATAAAAATAAACGTTCAAGTGCGAGTAGGAGACGCGGACCAAGGGATCCTCGTAACTAGTGTAATAAGATTTCTGGATAAAAAAAGCATCCATGCGAACCAAATTACATATTTTTGCAGAAAGACAAAATTTTGCAGTTTTCAGATTTTTTCTTTCACTTCTTTTGTGCCGAATTTCATGATTGTAGGCCAACAGGTACCCTATAGGTTTTGGATCCATTGAGATTACTATGAAAATCCAACAATTTCACAGCATAAACGGTTGTAGCGTTCGATTGTGTTGGCCAAGAAGAAAGTTGAATTTTTTTACAGCTATAATAGGGGACACAGACTGATATTTTCTGCTTGATACGTTCACGCGTTCCCGATATAAAAGCTCTTGACAGACGGATGGACAGACTGACAGATGGACGGGCAACGAAGTGATTTGTGAATGTAAGCTGATACTCATGATTAAAAAGGTCATTTAAAGAAACAACTGCTTTAATTTTCCTATTAAGCGTAACTTGAGTAGACAAAGGGCTGTTTTGTCCCAAAGCCTCCGAGGCGAAATTTGTTACCCGTGAATTCCAAAGTAATGATTCTCAAAAGTGTAATCAATTTACAACGGTCCAAAAGGAGTACAATCCCGAAGGACGTCTTTAAGAAACAGGTGTAATCAGAGCAACTTTCATAAATTGTTTTCCTCCTTAGATACGCGCAGCCAAAATATTTTTTACAGTTATTTTTTGGTGACTTTTTATTTATTTGTGACGCCATTCTTTCCGATAACCCCTACCCTCGATATGGACTAACGGTATCTATTTCAGTCGCACGACATGACCCGATGTTGATGTCGATTACGTTTCCCAGCTAACCCATTATCAGATATTTGCGACTTGCACCGATCTTGCACCAGACTTTTGACAGCCGCCAACTAAATACAAGTACAAAATTCTGCTGGAATAACTTTTAAAGATAGGCATTTGAGGAGGGGAAGCGCCTTAAGGACAGCAGGGCCAAATTATTTTGTCAAACACGCCAAAATTGTTTCCTGTCAGCCAGGTTCCCCTTAACTGCGTTGAATTTAGATTGCATTTAAACTCTATTTAGCAAGTCTGATGCAAGTTGCACTACGCAATGCTCATCCTTATGCTTGGGCCATTTCATGCGAGAGAGTTCAGCGGCCATTGCTATTCAATTATTGTATGTACTTGTTTTGTTTAACATCCCAGGATCAGAAGTTAATATCACCATTATGCATGCCTATACCCAGCAGGGTAATGATGTGGGCTTTCATTAATGGTGACTTATAAAGAATGTTTTTCACAGATTGGCGTCATCAAAACTAACAAATATTCAAAGAACGGCTTCATTACTATTATAATGCCACTAGTACTCAGGAATAAGAAGAAAATGGAACACATGGTGATTGTCTCAGAGAAATGTGATAAAGAAGTAAGTAACCACAAATCATCATCATCTGCATGAATATTATAAAATACTGTCATTAAGGCTGTAGCTTGAAGGCTGTAATTAACTAAGAGACTCGTCGAAGCGTCGCGGGTGATTCTAGAGCTGGCACCTACCTCGCTCAGCGAATTAGCCTAGCGATACAGCGAGGTAATGGTGCCAGCATGTTGGGCACCCTGCCACTCGACAGCGGCGGTGACCTTAAGGATATTTTTTATTTAATTTAATTGTTTTAGAAGTAAGTTAAGTTTATTTTTTTATTGCACACAAACAGTTACATAAGACAGTAAAAAACATAGAAAACGTGTACAAAGGCGAGCTTATCTCTAATAAGAGATCTCTTCCAGCAAACCAAATAGGGATGAGACAGGTGGATTGCTGAGCAGGAGATGACCCATGTGTACAATACATATAATTATTACTTACAAATCAATAGACTGCATAAACTAGTGCATACTTATATAAATAAATATGAAATATATTTATATAATATATATAAACTAATAAATACTATACATACTACCTATAATTCTATAAAAAAGATATATATTGTATATAAATAAAGTTGTGACTAAGAAACGGTTTTACTGAAATCTGACTAAGACGACGGGCGCACTTTATAGCATTACCTGTACCTGCCTCGTCACTTCCGTAAGGACACAAGCGGCATTTTCATAATATTATGTTTGATATTTCGCGCCCGCTGGCACCACCGCGAATCAGTTATAAAAAAAAAATTAAAAAAAAACTGCAGTGAAGTTCATCATGGATTTAATAAACTAGGATATGTTCTTAATTTGAATAAAAAGTGTAACTACCTTGACAGACGAAATCGTTGTCGTAAGCTAGTAAACTTATGTAATTTATTTAATGCATTGCCCGGTTTCACTAACGACGAACAAGGAAACGCCTTACTAAGTAACTCCTAATTTAAGGCAAGGTTTCACCACTAACTAACCTAAGAGTAGCCTAGTTTTTTGACAGTTGTCCATGGTTTTGTTCGACAACCTATCACATGTCTCTATCTATCACATGAGACTGTTACATGTGTCAGTTTAGGGGCACCTAAAGCACTACGCCCTCCCAAATCGGTGTCGTAACTTTAGATGATGCCTAATGTCGTTAGTGGTGAGCTTCGAGCAACACGGTAGGAAAGGCCGCGTTCCTCCAAGGTCGTGAGTCGTGACTTAAGGGTTAGTGAATCGTGTTTTTGCTCTAGGCAACTCCTAAATATTTAGGCATCTGATTTAGGCGTGTCCTGTGGTTAGTGAAAACGGGTGTAAGTCTTGTCCGGAAGGAAAGTGACGTTTACTTAGCGAGATTAACTAACTATTACTTATATATTTATTGATTTCAGGTAAACCATCAATCAGCATCGCCCTGCCACCTAGGAAACGAGGTTCCTCTGTGTATTTATAAATATGCACCTGAACTAAAATTTAGAGATGTCTGATATTTAAATTGATCGTTTGTTTAATTGTATGGCACCGGTGGGTCAGATGCGGGGCAGTGGAGGGGCGGAAGATTTTTTTTAATGTATGGTCCAATACCACCAGTCGACCTCTGTGGCGTAGCGGTTGCACATCTGCCTACCATGCGAGAGGTCCCGGGTTCAAATCCCGGCTGGGGACAATAAAAACCCCAGGTCTTGGATGTTTACCTACAATTTTACATGTTTGTGATGTCGCTGTTTCTGGTTCCCACGACACAGGGTATCCTAGTGTTGGGCCAGAAGCAATGTATGTGCCTGTATGTAAATGTGTATTTGTTTCTAATACCCGCCACAGTGACACATCCTCTTTCCAAGTGCCTCCTGCTTCATAGTTTCTTGTATTTACATAACCGTCCGTCCAAACTCCATCGAAATAAAGTTCAAAACCTATTAAAAACAGAACAAAAGTTCTGGGTCTTTTGTGGTCGTTAGACGAGCTAGTACGTCTTTGGCACGTGCCCCGTTACTTCACCGCCACGAAACAGCCGGAGATAATAGAATTGTAGCCAAGGTAATCTAATAAATCTAGGAACAAGTCTTAAGTTGAAGCATTATGTACAAAATGGCGTGACATTCTCAGAATTGTATATTTCCAGCAGATATATTTTATGAAGTCAATTTTGTGCAAAAAAAGACAGCATTTGTTGGCACTTTTACATGATATCATTCTGTTGTTATTTCATAGAACTCAGGAACAAAAGTTCCGTTTTGACAGTTCATAAAAAGTATCTATTTAGACTTAGCCTATTATGCTGAAGCATTTCTTCTGACATTCCATTTGCCAATCAAAATTATGTTATCTATTAAAAATGTGGATAGTAGCAAGTGGAGGTCTATAGTCTCGTCCTACCCTACATCAAGGTAAAACGCGTGAGCGTTATGTTACATGTTATGTTACATTATGATCTTTTCAAACGCTAAATATTTAGGAAAGGGACTATTTTATAACATATATGTTTTCTGGATTCAGAAAGTGTCTCAATCTGCTGGAATAACTCAATCTGTTGGGCATTTTAGCTGGACGGGCGCCTTAAAAAAAAACTGTTGTATCATGCTGGCATATTTGTTTTGCTGGATCATTAGTCTGTATAATTCACTACGCGCCGCCACCAATACCCTATTTAACGAGCGAACATTAATAAAAGTGTTTTCATTGCAAAATGTACTGTGTTTTAAACCCCATCCATTTTTGCTGACTGACGTAAAAAATAAAATAAACCTCTATGAATAAAAAAGCGGAAATATTTAACTGCAAACTTCCACTAACTTCCTACTGCGGGAAATGGAGAGAGATTTAAAACACATGTTGGGTTTTTGTTTTTCATATGTTTTGTTAGCACTGAGTAGCGTTTATCACGGCTGTTACTTGTCATTCAAAATACTGAATAGGTACTGATCAAACGTTACTGTATATAATTTTGTCTTTCGCTCAGAGGGAAGTTAATATTTTACCTGTAATTACCTTCTTTTATGAAGAAAAGTATACGAGTTTAGTTTCGTAAAAACAACCACTAACCAACTTCAATTTCACAAATACCGCCAGTGCTATTCTATTTCATGGAACAATTAATAAAAATAACACACTACTTATTGCCGTGAGATTTTTTCCCAGAATAGGGAAGACAAATATTAAAGACATCGAAGAATTTCCCTTAAAATTCCAACTTCTAACTTCTGTATTTTCCTTTCCTATTGGGTAAGGGAAGTCAAAATATACCCTCGTTTATTTAAATTAACCCATCCAATTCAAGCTAAGATCGAAAATTTATCCCATCGTGCAGGCCCTGTGTAAATTTTCTTAATAGAATCGAAGTATGGCGCAGCTCAGCCTAGCTTATATGTATCAAGAGAGGGGGTCTTTCAAAGGGAATTCCTCTCTGATCAATTTAGTCATGCCACTGTCCTTATAATATTTCTGAAATCAATCGCAAAATCGCAATGCAATTAGCTTTGACAGAACAGATAAGCTGTCTTTTATTTCGACTTTGCTTGTTTGTTGCGATTGTAGTGTTGCTAGTTTGAAATACATTTCGACTAATCAGAACACGTTTATTTGAAACCAGCCTGTCTTTTCATGCAATTTTAATTTATGCGATAGCGACAGTTGATTGTCAAAAATATGTAATTAGCACCTACGTAACCATTATTCATCTTCGTTTTTCTTCCCTTCATTACTAATGGTGATACTTTGCGCGTCTAACTTCAAATCACATTTTGTAGCGTTCTTCATAAGAAGTGCAATTTGACTATACTATCTGTTAAAATAACAACGCAATAGAGGTCATTAACCCGCTAATAATATGTATGTGATTTTACAGTGTAGAGCGTTCACGTGATGAGTCAAACGGGACCGCGCCGCTAATAACAGCCCTGCTTTCATCAAGTGAAGTGGGGACGCATCACATAGACGCTGTCACTTCACCCATTTTAGGAAATCGCGAGATAGCGAGTGGGATCGTTGACCCTGGTTGGATGGCGTATAGCGAAATGGTTGAAGGTGCTCATTTTCCCAAGATACTCGAAATTGGTGTGCTTTGGGACGGTAGGTTGAAGGGGTAATAATATACCTGATTTTACATTTAACGACACGCAACGTAGGTGCAACGGATTTTGATTGCTGTCTTTCAATTGAGTTGTGTCCAAGGTAATCAAACAAATCTAGGAACAAGTCAGAAGTTGAAGCATTATGTACAAAATGGCTTGACAATCTCAGAATTTTATATTTCCAGTAGTTGTATTCTTTAAAGTCAATTTAGTGCAAAAAAAGACAACATTTGATGCCACACGCCACATGACGTCACGATTTCATAGAACTCAGGAACACAGGTACCGTTTTGACAGTTCCTAAAAAGCATCTTTTTTGACTAGCAGAACCTCACTATTCCCATGGATCTGACATTTGACGATAAGATGGTTAGAGGCGGTTCGTCCTCGGAGATTCATAGCGTGCGCTGTAAGTTCAGCTTTCGGCTAAGGTAATTGAAATTTCTTTACGTTGCCTACTTTTATTACGATATTTTTATAGCGTCACACCTTTTTCCGAAAGGGGGGTGGCGCTCGGTGGCAGTGGCACGGTTGTGACCCCAGTTATTAAAATTTATCTTGCGTGACAAACTATTGTCGAAGTATCTGAAAAGCAAGTAAAGTGTGAAACTCAAATGTTATTTTTTAAAACACTGCATTTTTTTTTAATGTCCCGTGTCAGTCTTGTTATCTTTTGTTAATATGGGATATACCAGATACTGCCATGGTAAGTAATTTGGCGAGTTTGAAGTAGTTGTGTCTATCCCTAACCCTTATATATTATCTCTACGCCGTTATGTCGGTACATAATGCTATTAAAATAAGCCTGTGCTCTACATACGAAGTACAAATTCCAATTTGTGTTTTACGTTTCGTTGAACTTGGTTTGGTGTAGATTGAGTTATACAATAGAACTATTTTATACTCATGGAATTGATGATCGTGAGTAGATCCCTGACCGAGTAGCGGCCGAATGAAGGAAAAAGAAGCGTGGGTCGACCGGCTAGTAGGTACTTTCTCATTTTGCGTGAATTTTTACACCTTGTATGTACTGTCACCGCTCCACTTTTAACCTTTATTACAAAGAGATACGTACGAATTGAAATGTAACAGCGAGGTTTTGTTCGACTCTTGGTATAGCTTCTGAAACGAAAACCAGTTGCAGCGAGAATTGTCGGAAATGCAATTCCATCACGACACGAGTATTATCCGGGAGTTATCGAAAATATTTCTACCTCACAAAAGTACTAATTACTATTGAAGAAAAATGTGAGCATTTTTATGTCGATAAAAGTAGCTAGCCCTTATTGTTATAACTCCTATCATTTGGCACATTGACTCAACGATATAATTGGATGCTATGCTATGAGTTATAAACTGCAATGAGGAATGGGATCATAGAAATCTAAATTGCTTTTTAAAATTCTCAAAACATTTTCACTTATATTCCGGATATCATCAATTAGCATATGCGATGACTCTTCCGAATACGGTTTGACAAGGTTTGTTTGTTACCACTCAAAACTCGAAACCTATTGAGTATTTTGAATATTTTGAGTGGAGTAAAGGGATTGTAGGGGAGTTGCAAGTACCATACAAATTCGCTTTTTCATGTTCACCTATTAAAAAAAATACCATCGATCGTACTACCACAAATGACTTAATTACATAATCAAACTGAATTATCTCAGAAAGTCTACTATTTACGTGATTTTGTTAAAGTATATTTGTTGTTTGTTTAAAAGGGAATTCCATCAGAAGGTAGGTATCCCGGAAAGGTTCAATTTTTCTTTGCAGCACAACCCAGGTCTATCTGTATAGCAGCACTCAAAGTCGCGTTTCTCTAAGCATGTAATAGGAGTATTCAAAACTTGCAGCTCAAGAGCAAAGAGCAACTAAGGAAAACAATTTAACAAATTACTGCTTTGTATTTAGTATTCCAATGGTGCAGCATCCGATGCCTTTACACTCTGATTTAGTAGTGTGACTTGCGTCACTGGGAACAAATGGTATTCCAGCGATGGCAGAGGCACAACTGTGCCGACTTTCAGCCAGAGATTCAATACTCCATTTTTGCGTGACAGGGTGCTAGCCCATCACCGCAGCTATGGAGTTATGAAGGTTTCCTCATGATGTTTTCATCACCATTAGAAAGTCCGTATAGTGTACTTAAGATAATGATTTATCTCATTGGTACGTGGTCAGCACCGGGATTCGAACCTGCATCTCATGCGTGAGAGGCAAGCATGAAACCCACTAGACCACGGAGCTCAAGTCAAAAAGCTCTTAAAGTTCTTAACTGTTAAAAGTGGACAAAATTATGCCTCTGTCACTCCGTATTGGAATAGGCGTAACGTTATTAACCCTCTCGCTCCCACGTCTCCATTGACATAAGTTTGTTCGTCAGAGTTAAAATATCTTTATTCCTGTAAACATAGAAGAATGACATAGAATACTAATACGACCACCAATACATGCATGGCAGAGTAATTGCATTTGACAGTTCTCCCTGACTATGCAATTAGTATTGGAAAGCGCTTTTACGGGAATACATCACTGGTAAAAAGCAATACAAAATGTCAATTCGTCCTCTGAAAGGGAGCCAAAACTCATCTTCATCTCATTTAAAATCCTTTTAGGGCGGCTTGCACAGTTGCCTAAATCTAGATTTAAGCGTCTTAAACCGATTTAACTTTGACATATTTCATACATTTGACAGATGCTAAATCAATTTATGTCGCTAAATCTAGATTTAAGCTGTTTCTGCAAGCCGCCCTTAAAGTTGTTATGTTATATTACTATTGCAGCTCGGGAGGTATAAATCAAAATCTTATGCATACTGCTTCAATAAACTGCCGCTAAGAAATACCAAAATAATTTTTCGCAGAATAAAAGGCGTTTAGAAAGAGTTATGCGTATGATGCTGTGGTATCCAAATCACGGATGTGCGCAATGCAGAGGCCCCGTATTGTGTGTTCTACTATTGCTGGTGTTGGATGGTTTTAGGGTTCCTTAGTCGTGATTAAAATGAAACGCTCGTTTGGGAAAGCTAGTATTAACTTAGGATTGTCAGATTAATTATCTGACTATCCCTGATTTTCACGAAACAATTTTTCAATTTAAGCAAATGCTAGCAACTGAAAAAAAACTATCCTATGAGATTCTCGCGATTAAATTAGTTAAGTGGCTACTTGGGCTTTGCTGGAAATGTATGGGCAGCTGGTGCCTTTTTTTTTTTATGGCACACTAACGCCACCTTGTTAGTTGTGTAGAGTACCTCCATACAAACAATAGTTACTATGGCAGCTCAGCTCTAAAGTACATCCATCTTTAGTTATGCGTCCTAATCTATAACGCTTACCTAATCTACAACACTTGGTTGAAAATGTTCCCCAACACAAGAGTGGCTTCAACTTCAAACCAATAGACTCTCTAACTATATTTAAAACATTCAAACTTCTAAACGTTAAAAAGACTGAAGATCTATGGAGCATGTCGGTTAAAGTAGTTAAATCTGTAATTGATGTGATTGCTCCGTACATGGCAATCATGTTCAATAGTTGTATAGCAGAAGGTATTTTTCCTGACCTCATGAAAATGAGCAGATTAATACCACTTTTCAAATCCGGTAGCCAGGAAGACCCTGCGAACTTCAGACCTGTATCTGTTTTGCCAGTGTTGAGCAAAGTGTTTGAAAAGGTGATACTAAATCAACTACAATCTCACTTTAACGCATCAGGGCTACTCCACAAAAAACAATTTGGTTTCACTAAAGGCAGATCAACAACTGACGCCGGAGTAGCACTAGTACAACACATCTATAGTGCGTGGGAGGGATCACAGGATGCTGTTGGTGTATTCTGTGATCTTTCCAAGGCCTTTGACTGTGTGGATCATCAAACCCTTCTGCTCAAACTGCAACACTATGGTATTAAAGACAATGCTTTAAAATTAATGGAATCATATCTTGGAGACAGAGTACTAAAAGTAGATATAAATAGAAATAAGTCTACCGGAACGCATATGAATATTGGTGTCCCCCAAGGCTCTATTCTGGGTCCGTTCCTTTTCTTAGTTTACGTGAATGACCTGCCGTATATGGTGGAGAAAATGACTCAGATTGTACTATTTGCTGATGACACATCCATTATCTTTAAGGTAAAAAGACAACAAGAAATTCTAGACGATGCAAATAGTACGCTCTCTCATGTGTTAAGTTGGTTTAATGTAAACAACCTTTTATTAAACTCGAAGAAGACAAAATGTATCAAATTCTGTTTACCGAATGTGCGGCAGGTGGACACGAGTGTAAGCATAGGAACGGAAAGACTAGACCTCGTTGAAGAAACAATTTTCCTTGGAATCACTATAGACTCGAAACTTCAATGGGGTCCTCATGTAACTAGTCTCTCACGAAGACTTAGCTCAGCTGCTTATGCGGTCAGGCAAATCAGACACATCACAGATGTAGGAACTGCCAGATTGGTTTACTTTAGTTATTTCCATAGTATTATGTCTTACGGAATACTTCTTTGGGGGAGAGCGGCAGATATAAACACAATATTTGTCTTACAAAAAAGGGCCATTCGGGCTATCTATCAACTAGATGCTAGGCAATCACTAAGGGACAAATTCAAAAATATCAATATACTTACTGTTACCTGTCAATACATTTATGAAAATATCATGTATACCAGAAAAAAAAAACGCGTGTAGCACCGTACACGTGTTAGAAGTAAAACTTCTGTAGCTAGATCATTAAGTGGTACCTATACTATACACCTATACCTACCTATACTAAAAGAGATTTAAATTTCCAATTTTGAGATCCAATCTCTGCTTCAAGTTACTTTTAAGTTTCAGACGTCCGATTATTTGAAATTATTTTATACTTGTACTTACTTTTAATACGTCATGTCATTTATTTCCCACCATTCCTTATCTACAATTTGTCGCGCTCGTGGTGATATACTTAACTCATTCAATAGTGTCACTACGTCACTACTATTTGCATCTCGCTCAGATTATATACCATCTGACGTCACGTCTTTAAGCCGTCTCGCTCAAATGTATGCATTGCTTTGCTTGTTTTAGAAATCCATATCGACCCGTGTGACATTGATGAAACTCTTTTCTTACAAACTGTATGGATCGCATCGCACAGCTGTCAAACATAAGTTCCGGTTCCAACAAAGAGGTTGAACGAAGTAGTATGAGTCATGTCAGGCGGCGGCGGCGGCGCCATCTTGGCCATACCGGAAATCAAGAACTCGTGGAAGAATGCTTAAAATAATTTTTATTTGTTAACGTTTCATCAGGTTTTTCTCTCACTAATTAACATTCTTTATTGTACGAATGTATTATTATCTTATCTGATTAGTTAAAAACCGTATTGAAAATAGTTGCGGTTTTAAAAGTCTTCAGCCGACCCTGACGTCACCGATTCCAATTTCCGTTACATTTCTTAGCCACTCGTGATAGCACCCGGCTAGTAGCGATTGAAAAGCAAATATATGAATAACCCACAGTTGAGAGGTTAAATAAATTTTACCCCCGTGCCCCAAGAAGTTTTACTTCAAAAACATAGGTTTATTTAAGACTTTAGGTCATAATCATAGTATTGGCACTAGAAATAGAAATAAGATTGCTATGCCCGCGTTCAGACTCAGTAAGGTTGCTCACTCTTTTATGGGAGTATGTGTTAGTTTTTATAATAAAATACCTAATGAAGCAACGGACCTACCAGAAAGGAGGTTCAAAAACTATGTCAAAAACGGCCTATTGAAGAAGTCATATTACAGTGTAAAAGAATATTTAGATGACAAAACTGCATGGTCTTTACCATCTCAGCGCACAGAAATCCAAAGAGGGGCGATGGACTGAGTCAGTACGTCTCTCCTCGGTGTATTTCCTTAGACTTAAGTAGAAATACATAACATTGTATTTTTAAGGCTCTGATATTTTAAAAGAGGTACGGGGGAGGTTTCTTGCCCTTCTTTGCTCCATCCCTAAGCCCACAACTTCCGAACGGGCGGTAGTATACAAAAATATTAATATTATATTGACGTTGACTAAGTAATATGTATGATTTTATGGTCAATAAAAATTTTGAACTGAACTGAACTGAACTGAACTTATCTATATATGAAAGCTGAGAATATGAGTTACTTTAAATAGTCGTATACTATTTATTTCATAGTACATACTCTGTTGGACTCAAGTGACATCATAGTGGCGTAAATGGAATAGTGTGACATCAAGTTACACTTCACCGTAACAATGTCATGAGTTTATTATTAACAAAACTCAAACAAGATAAGGGCGTAAGAAGCACTAATATTTTGAGTTTTGTTAATAATAAACTCATATTATGACATTGTTACGGTGAAGTGTAACTTGATGTCACACTATTCCATTTACGCCACTATGATGTCACTTGAGTCCAACAGAGTATGTACTATGAAATAAATAGTATACGACCATTAAAAGTAACTCATATACTCAGTTTACATAATTAGATAAGCGTTATAGATTAGGACGCATAACTCAAGACGGATGTACTTTAGAGCTGAGCTGCCATATTAATTATTGTTTGTATGGAAGTACTCTACACAACTAACAAGGTGGCGTTAGTGTGCCATCAAAAAAAAAAAGGCACCAATTTTGAGCAAAGCCCTTTCAAAATAGTTTCGGGAAACTCAGGGTGAGTAAAGTAGACTAATTGTCGGGACGTGTCGTATAAAGTAATATTTTCCTTTTCCTAGTGGTCAAAAGTTACGTCACGTGTGTCACTTTCAACAAATATAAATGATACATACGTATATTCACGCCTTTTTCGCGAAAGAAGGGAGGGGAGGCAGAGACTATAGACCGTCACTAGCTGCGGTCCTGAAAGAAATCACTATAAATAAATAAACTGGTTTTTAAAACAGACGGAACCCTAATGTGCAAAACCGACATCATCTTGGCCGCTAAACTTTTCACTACTACTCTGCTAGTTATGTTTGTACAATACTTTCTGTCCTTTTTGTTACCATCTCTTGCCTCGAGCGTCTCGTCTGATAATAGACTTCTATTTTTGTTGATTTTACAAAAGTTTTCTGTGACTGAATAGAACCTACGTGGAAAGTGGAAGATTACGCAACGTACCTATACTATACAGTCACAATACATTGCTTTGTGTTTTTATTTCTAAAGCTGTTTTATTTGAAACTCGAATATAATGTTGCATAGAGATAAGAGATATTTTTATTTTATTCTAAGTTCTACAGAAAAGCTCGTGCGTGATAATGATAATAAGCCGTCCAAAGCTCTGACTGCTATCTCAAGAGCGTGAAATTGGTATATATGTCGGCGGCCGATCGTAGAATCGGGCACATCATGATGTGCCGTCATGTGCCCCGCCATTTCATGATATGCCCAAGCAATTACTGGGCACATCATGATGTAGTGGGTTTTAACGAAAACATGTCTTTTTAAAAGCATTTTTATTCAGCACTACGTGATGTTTTTTTGTGTTATACATGTCAAACGAACACGAAGACTATTCGGGGGCTTCGCTGCGCTCGCCCTCTTTAGTCTTCACCTAAGTTACCGCAGTGTTTGCCTTAAGAGATTTTATCGCTTCATGATATTTCACGTTTGGGCACATCATGATGTGCCCAATTCTACGACCGGCCGCCGACATATAGATTTGACATGGCGAAAACGTCATTGTGAAATAGTTGATACATAATTCACCAAGTTAAAACTTAAAAAAAAAACGACTTCATGATCTTACTTACCCCCAGTTTCTGAGCCGCTGATCACAGGTCACGATTAACTAATCGGTGGTTAATTCAAAATGGCGGCACGTGATTGGCTGAAATCAGTTCTGTGTATATCAGCGTCAACTCTCAGAATAGTTATTTTCACTTCCCAGTACATTTTGGCCTGATTGGGTCAGCTGATTTGTATGGAGAAGTGAAAAATTAAGTTGCTCTGTTCAAATCGGTTTCACAATTAAAGTTGCTCAGAATGATGTCCCTAACAAAGTAGTTTCACCTTGTATATGGGATGGCATGCCAGTGAGATTGGCGCCAGCATCTAGATACGTTTAAATCGGCCTTAAAACATAATGTAGTTCATTAAGCTTCCATTTTTTCCTAAACAGCGTGCCAGAAACATAGTTTTGCCATTTAGTCAATTCTTCATTTTTCGCCACATTCTTATAACAATTTGACATAGAACATTTGCGCTGGTAAAACACTTCCAATTTTATTTTCGTATTCCTCCAACTCCCTTGGCAGCTGTTGTTGATAAATTATATCGCTGGAGCGCAAATTATCTTTAAATGTCCAACCCCTATCTATTTTGAATGGAACTATTCCCCACGGTTCGCAAGCTGACTAGACTCGCGAAGAGAACAACAAATTATTTGTTTTCGAAAGTTTTGTTCAACTTCTTTTGGTGATTTAAGCAGATATCTGGCTGTATAACTGTATATTTTAGGTTTCTACTGGCATTAATTATATAAAAAGCTTACGTATTTTGACGTAAGACCTTACAAATTCAAGTATTAGTTTCATTTTTGTCCCAGGCGCCACTTTGTGGCACTTCCATCAAGAATTTTCAGAGAGTCACTGTATGTGATTCAATTTCAGGTAGAGTTGAGAGTAATCATAACATTTTTCTTTCTTAAAAAAACATCACGATATTTTTGCATATTTAACATCACGATAAACAGAACGTTATCATAATGGAATACAGAATTTCATTTGCTTGCATTTTATTTTTTGTTGTAAACTGAAATAAATAACCGGCCAAGTGCGAGTCGGACTCGCGCACGAAGGGTTCCGTGCCATTATCTATAAAAAACCGCAAAAAAAATGTATGGGAGCCCCCCCCTAAATATTAATTTAATTTTAATTTAATTATTTATTTTTTAAGTAAATAATATACTCAATATATTGTGAACATTTTAAGCGTCTACCTGCTACCATTATCAATATCGAGCAAAAACAAAAAAATCACGTTTGTTGTATGGGAGCCCCCCTTAATATTAAATTTCTTTTAATTTTTAGTATTTTTTGTTATAGCGGCAACAGAAATACATCATCTGTAAAAATTTCAACTGTCTAGCTACCACGGTTCATGAGATACAGCCTGGTGACAGACGGACGGACGGACGGACGGACGGACGGACGGACGGACGGACAGACGGACAGCGAAGTCTCAGTAATAGGGTCCCGTTTGGCACCCTTCGGGTACGGAACCCTAAAAATGAACAACATTTATTCAACAAATATAATACAATGGAATAAATTGAAGGAACAACATGCTTGTAACACTCGACTTAAACACGCACAAAATTAATATGAACGGTTAAATTATGTAGTATGCTAGATACCTCTTTTTCGGTATACTAATATAAAGGCGATTTGGCGATTATGCGCGTGATAAACTGCATTATTCACCTTGATTCTGAGACTATCCCTGAGTAATAGGAAACTTTTTTGAAATTTAGGTCATTTGACAGCTGCCACGACCAGTCGCGTAAGGACAGAAGAGTCCTTAGAACAATATTGACATTTAAATTATTAAAAAAAAAATACATTAAAATTATTTTGGCAGTGTGTACCAAGACGTCAATGAATGTCTAATTTTTGACGTTGGTGCCTACTGTCAAACTAATTTTAATGTCAATATTTTTCCCTTTTCGGCCAGGAGAATGACAATGGCTTGACTTAGGGGGTTAATAGAATTAGGATGCTAATCGTAATTAAGTTTTGGGTGCAAATGGCCCTTATTGTGATTAGCGCGTTAATCAAAATTAAGTTTGACATATTTCATAAATTTTGACAGCTGCTTTAATTAGCGTCCTAATTCTATTGAATTAGGACGCTAATTGTAATAAAGTTTTTGTGCAAATGGCCCTTAAGTTGTCACTTGACTAATTTTCATCATGTCGCTGTTTCTGGTTTCCACGACACAAGGCATCCTAGTGTGGGGCCAGAAGCAATGTATGTGCCAAAAATAACTAATTTATTGGCGAGAATCTCATAGAATTATCATTTGTTTCTAATTCTAACCATTTGCTTAATTTTAAAATTTGTCTTGTCCAACTCAGTTAGTCACATGTAGGTATATATTGTAGCATACAGTAAAGATAAACTTAACATTTTTATGTATATTAATAACGCCCAAGTTCGCTAACAGTCACATTATTGTATGTCTCTCATTAGCGAAAATTTCACCGCCCGTATGAGACATTTAAGCTGCTCCTAACTACACAGACAGCTTGAGAAAATATTTCATGTGCTGCCTGAGTCGACTAAGCTTTCTGTTTGACAAGCTTCTCCTTGATATATGAGCGTATGAACGTATAGGGAACGTTGTGGGTTGGAAAAGGATTTAGTGAGAGTGATTTAATTTTATCAGGTTTGGTCCTTCTAGTGATCTCAGACGCAATGCCTATACCCCCTTGCCCTCTCGCTCCCTCGTCTCTTGTTCTCCACTGATAGATTATTCGGCCTATGTCCTTATAGGACTATACCATTTATTATAAAGTAACTTTTTCAAACCAGCATTAAGTTCGTAATTTCGTAATTTCTTTATTGTACTCACATGATGACAAACAGATACGTTATAGATAAATTGTGTACAAAGCGAACTTATCTCTAATAAGTTCATTCAAGACCCTTGATTAATCGGTCAAGTGAGAATCGGACTCTCACAAGAAGGGTTCCGTACCAACTGAAAAATTAGGTACATAAAAACGTTTCTTGTATAGAGACACCCATATTTTTTTAATATTTCGCGTAGTTCATTATTTGTTACTGTTGCGGCAACAGATATACATATTCTGTGAAAATTTCAACTTTCTACCTATTACGGTTTGTGAGATAGAGCCCGCTGACAGACAGACGGACAGACGGACGGACAGCGGGGGCTTAGTAATAGGGTCCCGTTTGGCACCCTTTGAGTACGGCACCATTCAAACAATCAAACTTCAGTCAAAATGTGCTCTAAAAGCTTCTACTATCATATAAAATATCAATTTTATTGCGATCCGGATTGATAGCTGGGGCCCTACCGCGCAGCCGCTGTCGGCATCGGCTTCGTATTTCACTTGCCGTATTGTCATAATGACAAAGTTCATTCTTGCGAGTTTAAACACGATGCCGATGCCGACACCGGTTGCGCGGTAGGGGGGCAGATGTAGATCGAGCTGCAGCTTAAACCTGCTCCATTTAGGCCCCGCCCCTTTCATGTCCTACAGGTTGGTTTTGCCAGTTCAGTTTAACAAACGCTTATTTATTCAAACGTTATTGCGAATAACATGTTATATTTAAATCAGACATCCTTGTTTCAAACTTGAGCAAAGACGTGTAACAATGGAGGCGCTATCAAGCTAAATGGCATTGGGTAATGTTGGCGTCGTTTTGACGTTTCCATAGTTTGATCGATTTCGAGTATTGGCGGCCACTCATGAAAGTTATAAATTTTGAATGAATTAAATATTAGAATCTTACTATATATAGCTAAATCGTTTCGGGCTGAGATATCTCACTTTAAAGTTTTTTCAGTACAAAAAGTGTTACTTGAAGCTCTGTTATCTCAGCTTTGAAATGGTATAAAAAAGACGCCAATGGTCCATAGTAGGTTACCAAAACAGCTTTAAAAATTATTGTTCTATTACGCGCTTACTTTTTCCAATACAAAACGACGTTTTCATTAAACGTCAAAAGCAAAGAAAGCAAACAAATTCAAATCATTTTTGTATCACGTTTGTATGGGAAATTCACGCGGTCGCCGGTCTCTTAAACACTTAGGTGTCGTTTTATCTCTGCAGATGTCATAAAAAAGAACAAAACAACCAGAAACCGGCCCTATATCAACTTGCATGCACTGAGCCAGCGTGGTGGAGTGCCTTTGGAGAGAAATAAAATAAAATAACCAAAGAATAAAAAGTTAACAAAAATAAAAGTAACTACCTAATAAAAATAAAATAAAAGAAATAGTAGATAATTAATTAGTGAAATTCTCAATTCAGAATTCGGACTCATAGGCGCTTCTAGTCCTTTTATCCTTGGGTGTTACAGCATTCACCAGCGCATCTGTTGGATGTTAAATATTTCACGAGTGAGGGGTGACATGACACGCTGAATTTGCGATTAACCCTCTCGTCGACACATCTTATTTATCTATTGTTCTCCATTGTTCGTTTTTTCGACCGGTGTGCTTCTGAGAGTGAAGCAGTTAAGGGGGTGAATTACGCAAAACAGCCTTAAAAGTAAAATCGCGTAAAATAAGGAGTGTAATTGCTGTCGGTTTCTTTACTGTTTCTTAATCACGAGTGACAGCTTCCGTTTCCTTGAGCATGATACGTAATTAGATTAATATTGCTCGATAGAAAAATTCCGATCACCTGAAGTTATTACAAAATCTGTCATTCAAAATATATTTTAGTCTACAATTTTGCAACCGATTTGCAGGGTACTTGGAAAAAAAATGAAACATCGTTTATTGCCATAAGGAAATACAATTCACAGGTATGCTGACCCTCACACTAGGCATAGCCTGTCTTGTGAGGGAGGAAATAAACATTTGAAAATCCTTATTTGCGGCGATAACATGAAAATTGAATAAAATTGAATTTGAATTTAAGTTTAACAATGAGATCACTGTTATTATTTAAATTTATATTATATTAAAATATGTTAAAATAATTAATAAATATCTGCATGTGTGTATGTATGTAAGTGAGAGGGTGTGTGTGTGTGTGTGTGTGTGTGTGTGTGAGGGTGTATGTGTGTGTGTTAACAATTGTTGTTTCTGTATCATCATAATCTATTTTATTTAGCCAGATAAGAACATTTCGCTTAGCTTCCTTTACAGTACATTCCTTTATTCCTCCTTCACACTCTTTTACCACGACGTTGTATATGTATTGATGAATATACTTGATGAATTCATTTTAATTGTTATAAAAAATATTCAATTTTTTTTGCTAGTTCTCTATAGATCAGCTTCAAGCAAAAAAAAACATATTTCTGAGTGTTCTGATCATCATCACCTTGGCTGGAATGGAACACTGGGATTCTTACTTGAAAATCAACTGACTTTGGGCTAATTTTATTCTTCTTATCAAGACTTTTTGATCTCGGCAGACAGGTTTTACATTTTAATTGTTTGATATTAAATTTGAATGTGAATTATTCCTCTAAAAGTAAGCTGAAGCTGAAATTCTGAGTTCCACGGTAGGTACGGGCTTAAGGAGGGGTGACATGTAGGTACTGTACATGTTCACACATACGCATCACACACACATAAAGGGTGATTCAGGAGACGTGAGCAGGAATACCATAGCACACGCAGTAAATTAAAATAGCCTCGTTCACCCTTAGATGAATCATCTGCATCCTTTTTTTTATTTAAAAACGAAATTTTCTAGGTACATTCATCATAATTATTAAATGCATAGTCACTCTACATAATTTTCATGTAATCAGAGAGCTGTCATAACCACAGAATCCTCATTTCTCATACTTCATATCATAACACTTAAAATAAGTTTTATTTTCATCGATTGGTTGTTGTAGGGTGAACATTAATGTAGGGAATTCAAGTCTTACTTATATAGTATCTGTGCTTATACATACTTTACAAATTCTCCGTAATATGAAACAGGTATACTTTACTAAATGTGGAGAGTTGATCCTACTTACGTCTCCTGAATCACCTGTATACAGGCTGAATTTGCGATTAAAACAGCTAATTGAGAACGGCGCTCGTTGAATTCTAAAATAGAGTTGCGAATTTACCAATTCCACCATCGAACATCAGTTTATGCGGGTATTTAATCTACTTTGTATCAAGTGCCTAATTAATTTTTCAATGCTTACCGCTGTATTAGGATGGGTAATGAATTTATAAGATACTATATCGCTAGATTTCCTCAACGGTGACCGAAAATATGTTGATTAGGTTAGGTAATGTTAAGTTTATTAAAACTTTAATGCAATATTTATAATGTCGAACAGATATGTATTTTAATTTAATTTAATATAATCTTTTTGTGTGTGTGTGCGCTGATGCAAATAAATAGATAAAATACAAATACAAATACATAATCTTTATTAATTTTATATTTGTACGCCCTTATGCTAGAATATGGTTACGAATGGTAAGAATAAGTAAGAACAACTATTATTATTATTATTAACAACCCTGTAACCCACATTCAGACAAATAAACCATCTTTATATTTATCATTCTTTATCAAGTATTTTTGACGTGACAACGTCTTATAAATTGGTTTGCCGGGTGACACTTCAAGAAACTGCGTTACGCTCCGCTCACGTTATGCGCTCACAATGAGAGCGAGTGAGAGGCACGCGTCCCTTCCACTCGGGCATGGTTAGCCCGCCTAAGAGCGAGAGAGACAGACATAAAAAGTGAAAGGCACGCGTCCCTTCCACTCGAGCACAATGTTTTAAATTGTTACTATTATTTCATCCTTCTTCCTACTATACGAATGAATATTCACATTAAAATTATTTTACCACTCAAAGTCGTTGTCACGTAAAACTTTCGCCCGTATACCGACTTTACAGGCAACCAATTTTTTTTTAATGTCAAAAATAAAAAGTAGGTACTTAGTAAAAGAAAATCTAAGCTGTTAAAGTTTTCGTACTGTCACAGGAAGTAATCTCGACAGCCACGCTCTTCAGAAGTAACTAAACCAAATAATAAATATACAAACCACTTACCAGTCTTAAACTTTTTAGCGGCTAATTTTTCACCTGACAAGGGTTCACGGTGTTTTTCCTGAGCTCGGTTGAAAGTCGAGGTCGAGGTCGAGTTTGAGAGATCGCGGGCACAAGTTGGCATCTTTCTGGATGTAACAAATTTTTGGTGAATTAAACATAAACATAAACATTTACATACAGGCACATACATTGCTTCTGGCCCCACTTTAGGATACCCTGTGTCGTGGGAACCAGAAACAGCGACATCACAAACATCCAAGTCCTGGAGTTTTTTTTTGTCCCCAGCCGGGATTCGAACCCGGGACCTCTCGGGATTATTAAAGACATGATAATAATTATTTTAAAATATTCTTCCTTTGCTTTTCTTTTCCCACAGTGTTCCCCCCTTTCACGCCTGGTTTGCTGGAAGCGATCCCTTTTTAGAGGTTAGCTCGCCTTTGTACATGTGTTTTCTGTTAATGTAACTGTTCAAATTATTGTGTGCACTAAAGAATTGTTAATTGTGAATTGTGGTCCAGATGAGAGATGGGGCAAAAATACTAGTTCCTTTATTTATATTAATGATAATAATATAGAGAAATCGCCTTTGACAACCACTCAAACAATTTTCAATATGAAACCGAATTGATTGGAGCAACTTTTAATTTCCACAAATTTTGAAGGCTAGGGTCCGAGTTTGCAGGCGATCAACTGATTTGTAATAAAAATAAAGCCTTTTTGATCATTTCTTCGGTTTTGAGTGAAAGTTGTTCAGAATGATTTTCCTAAAAACCGCATAAAGTATGACTACTCACTGTTACACCCTGTACAACCGCATCGGTTTTCGTCGGTTGAATTTCACTGGAAATTCTTGCACTTTGGGCATGATACTTTGCAGTCGTGCCGTAAGTGGAACGTCCATGATTGATGATTCACGGACTCCATTCCATCTACTGATAGAACAGATGTGTCAAATTTTTAAGTAAAAGGATTTTCTATTCTGAGAGGGCATCTTTCTCTGTTATGTATGACTCTACGACACGAAAATTCTTGTTCAGGACATGAATTTTGACCTTATTGTGATCTTTGAAACCCACTTGACTTAACACTGGCCAAATTAACCTCAAAAGAGAAGAAAAAAAAGAAGGATCAAACACAAAGATCATCCACAACAAAGAACACCCAGTTTCAACGAACGCTACAATACTTGTATCTACAATAATCTACATAGTATAGTAGGTACATTTGTACAGGAAAGCGTGCCTCAAGGACAAAATACTTACGCGTTACTTCAATTTGAGCAAAATGTCGCAATGATGTGTGTGAAACTATTACAATCCACGCACGCCCCTCGGGATTCTGCTTGGGAGTGCCGAGTGAGCGTTTGCCAGTTTTGTACATGTCGTTACATGCCAGATTTGCTTGCGGCTGCCTAGGTTGAGGATACAACAAGAGGCTTACGGTATCCTAGTCTTAGGCGCTATTCAATGTCTGTGATTGGCTAACAGAGCAATTGACTGATTTCAGCCAATCACGTTTCGCTATCAGCCGATCACGTGCCACTATTTTAAATTGATATTTGCCAACAACATAACATAGCGTCATGACGTTTCCCATACGGGGTGGCAGAGGCACAACTTTGCTCACTTTTAGCCAGCTATCCAATACTCCATTTTGCGTGACAGAGGGCTAACCCATCGCCGCGGCTATGGAGTATTGAAGGTTTCCTCGCGATGTTTTGATGTGTCCGTATAATGGACGCCAAACGTACGTAGTACGTATTTGCCAACGTTTATTGGAATAAACCCCTGAACTACTCGACTTTCACCACTATGTAATCTTCACTTCACTCCACGAAAGATTTATGTCACAGCTCCCTCTATACCAACAGTTTTACACCCAAATCGTCGAGCACGCTTATAAATCCCCTTATTTGGGATCTCTCCCCGCAGAAACCATTTCAATTATCTCATCCAAAAGTTGAGCTCGCCTGTTTCCTTTTCATTATAATGATGGTTGCGCATTTCGGAACGCTACGGCGCGCTCTTTGCTCTGGGATCCCGGGCCCTGTATCAAATTCGTGCTGGATTTGTAAGGCGTTCTTTTTGATGCCGAATTAATCCTGTGTTTGTTTGAGAAATTGCGCGGATTTATTCGACAACGGAGCCCTGATTGCTGTTTTACACAAAGTCTATTGGCTGGCTTTACCGCGAGTACATTTGGCTGAGTCAACAAAACATCTGAACGAATTACTGGTTCCTTGTAAAATAGGTCAAAGTAAGAGAAAATCTTGAATAACAGAAAGTTCATAAATGTTTAAAGGGTGTATCGATTTTTTTCGATTAATTGATGTTTTTTAACCGAATTTCCAAAGGAGGAGGTTTACAATTCGTCCGGATGTTTTTTTTTAATTTTTTTTTTTATGTATGTGCCCCGATAGCGCCTAGACGGATGGACCGATTTGGAAAATTATTTTTTTGTTTGAAAGGGTTTACATTCTTATTGGTCCCATTGACACCAGGTCGGTACGGGGGAGTTTCTTGCCCTTCTTTGCTCCATCCCTAAGCCCACAACTTCCGAACGGGCGGTAGTATACAACTATATTAATATTATATTGACGTTGACTAAGTAATATGTATGATTTTATGGTCAATAAAAATTTAAACTGAACTGAACTGATGATGGGATCCTGGAGAAATCGAGGGAACTCTTCAAATATTATAGGCAGACCTATAGTGATTTTTGTGTTTTTCATAATAACTCGTGCAAATGCACATGGTAAGCATAATATTGTGATGCGGAACTGCTGATGAAGACCACATATGGCCACCAGAACTGCTCAATACTAGGTACAAATACAATGCGTGGCTGATGGGCAGGCAACGCATAGCCTAAACCGGTGGACCTAGAGCCATGAAACTTTGTACAGAGGCATTGTAGCATTGAGATGGGATTTGACAAAATTAAGTCCCCAAGGGGGGGGGGGGATAAGGGGTTACAGTTAGTATTAAACTCAGTCTAATCAAATAGGGTTTGTGGAAGTCGGTTTTTCTAAAGTTTACTTTTTGTTTCAATTATTATGTATGTTTGTTTCAATTATAGTCAATAACCCATCACTAGCAGCAGGCGAATGACATCCGTTAAGCACCATTGTCTTATACGTACATTTTGGACGCAAATGTCCCTGAGCTAACCCGTATGATAAATCCGATGTTATTTCTCAAACGGATCGCAGTGTCATATTGTCGCCTACATTTAAAGCTAGTTGCAGAAACGATCTTTACATTAATGACCTGTCAGTTTCATAAAATGTTGTTCTTAGGGTTCCGTACCCGAAGGGTGCCAAACGGGACCCTATTACTGAGACTTCGCTGTTCGTCTGTCCGTCCGTCCGTCCGTCCGTCCTGTCTGTCACCAGGCTGTAACTCATGAACCGTGGTAGTTAGACAGGTGAAATTTTCACAGATGATGTATTTCTGTTGCCGATTTAACAACAAATACTAAAAATCAAAAGAAATTCAATATTAAGGGGGGCTCCCATACAACAAACGTGATTTTTTTTGCTCATTTTTGCTCGATATTGATAATGGTAGCATGTAGACGCTTAAAATGTTCACAATATATTGAGTATATTATTTATTTAAAACTTAAATAATTAAATTAAAATTAAATTAATATTTAGGGGGGCTCCCATACTTTTTTTTTGCGGTTTTTTATAGATAATGGTACGGAACCCTTCGTGCGCGAGTCCGACTCGCACTTGGCCGGTTTTATTTATAAAATGAGGCTCTTATTTCTGAGTACATAATGCTCATGATGACAGTTCACACGCCTGGATGTTACGCCCATTAGCCAGTGACTCAAATTAGTTTTGTCGTTGTCAAATAAAATAGTTAATAAGGTTCACTCATGGTAACTGCTTTAAGAATTTCAAATGATTAAAGACTAAGGCCTAAAGTGATCTCAAAATACAGTTCTGTAAACAAGTTTCAACAATTTTTAAGCTACATTTAAGCTCAATTATATTTTTCGAGCTCGCATAAATCCAGTTAATTTTCAACAAAGGATACTCCAAGTAAAACGAGTATTTTTGCTGAAAAGTATGCATAAAAATAACTTTCTGAAAAATGCTAAATTTGTTGTCTTTTCAGCCTGAAATGAAAACTATTCTTATCTAGACGTAGGACGTTATTTGTGACTCAATGTTGTACTGGAAATGTATATTTATTTAGTGTTGGAAATAGAGTATTTTTGTGATATATTAGTCATAGATGCTCCTTTTTAATGGGTTGTATTTAAACGTGCGACAAAAAAGTCCTAATCTCAGCGAAATACTAAGCGAGCGACTAAAATGACTGACTGAGCGACAAGTCTACGAGCGATTTGTCACTCAGTTAATTTAGTCGGAGGTTTAGTTTTTTATCGTTTTATAATTACCCCTTAATCCCCCTTAATAAGTCAAATTCGCTTGAGTTCATGCTAGCATGCTACCTATTCATTTATTTGTATATAGGGTTTGCTAATATTTAATAAGTCTTATCAAGGTTTGCATATAATAGATGTGTTTTTCCCATATGGATTACCGGTCGGTCCCTAACGGTCCTAAACACAATATGACTACATGTGATATTTGACTAATGCATAAAGCAACTACTACATAGTAAGCCTAGAACTTAAATCAACCAAACTATCCATATGGGAAAAACACATCTATCCATTATGCTCACTTTTAGCCAGTTATTCAACAATTCATCGATATCTGGTCTCGAAATTTCCACCGCTGAATTTTCAGGAAACAGTTCCGAAATTTACGATACCTCTACCCGCACCTTACTCCTTCCATTAATCTGTAAACGAAGACGATCAATTTGTTCTCAAGTAGTTACCTCTCGATAACTAGGAATCCACAGCAGCAGAGTGTAACAATTCGGAACAATGAGTAGCAAACTTGGTCATGTGTTGAAACCAGGTCACAAGAAGGTGAAGATGAGGTAAAAATCTGCCAAGTACGAGTAAGACTCTCATATGATGGGTTCCGCACTATTGGTCAAGAAAAGTACAGAAATCTTTCGATTTTTGAATGGGAACACCCTTATTTTTTATATTTGGTGTTGCAGTTCATACATCATTTGTTTCTGTAGCGGCAATAAAAAAAAACAAAAAAAATGTCTGTTGTATGGGAGCCCCCTTTAATATTTATTATAATCTGTTCTTTAGTATTTGTTGTTTAGCGGCAACAGAAATACATCATCTGTGAAAATTTCAACTGTCTTGCTATCACGGTTCATGAGTTCAGCCTGGTGACAGACAGACAGACGGACAGACAGAGAGCGGAGGCTTAGTAATAGGGTCGTGTTTGGCACCCTTCGGTTACGGAAACCTAATACACATTCTGTGAAAATTTAAACTACCTAACTATTGCCGTTTATGACATAGAGCCCGCTGACGGACAGACGGAGGAACGGGCGAAAAGCAGAAGCTTAGTAATAGGCCCGTTTGGCACCCTTCGGGTACGGAACCCTAGATATTGCTTACAATATCTTGGCTTCTAACAATAAGCTCTGCTGTCTTATGGGTGTGACAGCATACTCTGTGGCAGCGCAGTGAACTGTATTCCACTTGAGCGGGCAAAATTACAGATCAGTTATTTAGAGCTGGCACGTTCACAGTACTCATACGAATGCATCATGGTTTGCTGGAAGAAATTTCTTTTTAAAGATAAGCTTGCCTTCGTAATATATTTTTTCTATCTTAAGCTATCTCTTTGATTGACGCGCAAAGGTTCAAACTCGGGGTTTGTCAGAGAAATATGGAGTGCCGTTTACGCCATTATATATACTTTATTTTATCATTTTTCTTTTATGATTTGCGGAAATTTCCGCCACCAAACCCAGTTGCTAATTTTAGCGTTACCAGCCCCCCTTAGACAAAGTTAAACGCTAACGCTAGCGAAACGAAACGATAACTTTTTATGTATGCGATTTGACATTTTGGATTCGCTAGGTGACGTCACCTTAGCGATGCCAAATATCAAATCGCATACATAAAAAGTTATCGTTTCGTTTCGCTATCCTTAGCGTTGTCTACAGTTTAACATTGTCTACAGGCACAGGCGCCTTAAACGCCTGACGTGAGGGTTAGTCAATTAGAAAATCGATCTTCTACCACAGACCACAGACTAACCAATTATACGAGTAGTACCTCCGATCTTATACAGTATAAATTGTCGGTACGGTTGATATACACTAGCATATACAAATATCCCATGTGACATAACCAACGTAACTATTTACCTATTTATATAGAATCATTACATTAACACTGACATAGCCCATTATATAAATATCATTTATTCTAAGAACTAAATATAGGTAGGTACCTAATTTAATACGGGTTATAATATTATAGTGTCGTCCTCTCTCATATTGCTGTGCCTGAGCAAGGCCCATGATGTTGTTGTAACTTCATATTTATAACAGCAGTGGAATGCAATTAATAAACAATAAACAATAAACTACCTACTTACAGGTGTTTTAAGTTTGACATCTTTCAAACGTTACAGCTGAAACTTGTTTTGTAATTATGGTTTTCCCTCTAATTTTGATATTCCAAAAAACAAATATGTTGCATAAGCGTATATCCTATGCCAATAACCGGTAGCCAACGTACCTTTACCTACTTACAGATGATTTTAAGTTTGATATCTATCATAATTTGAACAGCTGAAATGTGTTTTGTAATTTTGGTAACTGTACCCCTAACTTTTAGTATCTTTTTATCTCGCATACTTACTACTGATACATGAAGTTCACGCCTATATCCCGAAATAGAGGTATCTATCCTATCTCGCAGTTTGTATAGATTTAGCTTTCTAGGAATCCTGTTTTACTATGCGTTGTTCACTAAAGCTGCCAGATTAGAAGAACTAATGTGTCCGATAAATCTACAAAACGTGTGCCCGCTGCCAAGAATTCTGTAAAAATAAAAAAAAGCTAACGCGCCAGTATAGCATTGTTAGCTTAAGGTAGCGAAGTCAGTTAGTACATGAAATAGATCCAAAACAAACTTACCTATAAGTGTAGTCCTTGATTATTACTCGTGGTGATTCGCCCGGAACAAAACACATATTTACTTGTAGTAGTGCAGTATGTGTAAAAGCTATAAATTAATCTGCGGAACTGTTTGATATCCCATTGATTTCGTACCAAAAGATCATACCTCACGAGCATGATTTATATGGCTTATTTACAAGTGATAATAATTCAATTATATTTACTTTCTCTAATACTCAATTACTTGATCAGACCCGGATTGTCGCGTAAGTCTCTTAAGCTAAAGAGGTCGCAGCTCCGTTTGGTAACCGGAGCGATTACTGGACATGCTCTACTAAACAAACACTTATTTACCCTAGGTATTACAGACAGTCCCCTGTGCAGAGCCTGCATGGAGATGGATGAGACAGCCACCCACGTCCTACTGGAATGTTCTGGTGTGGCCACCTACCGGGCAACACACCTCGGATCACCGGGGTCGCTCCAGGAAGTCGTCGTCAAGGGTCTGCTAGACTTCCTACAGGAGCTGGGTTGGCAGGAGTAGTGCCCCCAACCCGCATCACGCAAAATAGGCGCAAATTACAGTCGTCGAGTTGCGGAAATCAAGCCCGCGATAACTATAACTATATACTCAATTACTTTGATTGTAAAACCTTTTAAAACTTCTTCGATACTAAGTTAAATTGTGTTACCGCGCTGGGTTTCTTGAGTACTTGATCCTTCAGTAAAAATATACTTGTAATACTTAGGAACATTGCTGCGCAAAAATGTGTCATAAATTATTTGTAAGGCTGTTTATAACGAGGAAATTAAATCATAATGATATATTCTCAGAATTATAACTTTATTCCTCGAAGTAAGCGAGGTAAGGATTATTCTACGATTAAATTACCCATTTAATGAGAAAACTTTTCAAAGAAAATAATAATAATAAAAAAGTAGCAAAAGAAGTGTCATCATATGTCAATGTCCTTTTGAACTTAGATAATACGACACTGTAGTTGCCCGCAACTTCGTCTGCATGTACCCAGAAATTTTCATTTATCGAGAAAAAAATACCCTCCGTCTAGTGCAGTCGGATAAAAAGTATCCTTTATTTTAATTTAGCTTACACAATTGAATATTTGTATGCCACTGCGCCAAGCATAGAGATACGATATTACAAATATTTAAGATCATTATATTTGTGAAGTCAGTTTAAAAACGTATTTATCCGAATCAAAATATATAGATATTTATCCATTTTGGATATTTATCCGCGGTTATTTATCCAGGTCTGTTTATCCGTGACCCATCAGTAGGTCACGCGCTATCGTCTTCGTCAAAACGTCAATTTGTATCGCGACTATTATCGCGATGGTGTAGCCAAGCCATCATAGTCACAATAGTTCTGCCATTTCTTGGGGGGATGGGATTTGATGAAATTAAATCCCAAGGGAGGGGGAGGGGGTTACAGTTTGTATTAAACTCAAAAAGCACTTGTCATTGGTTTCTAATCAAATAGGGTTTGTGGAAGTCGTTTTTTTTAAGTTTTACTTTTTGTTTCAATTATGTTGCTCTCTGTTGCAAGTAAACATTTTTTTACATTTCTTGTACTACTTTTTTATTTAATTTCAAGAAGCCCTCGTTATTTGAAAGAAAAGGTACCACGTTTTATTTATGTATTCGGTTTATTTCTTTTACATACATTATTTTGCATTGAAATAAAATACTTGGAAGCTGTTTCGCTGTGTTTTACACTAAGTGAAGTGTATAGCATTTGTACAATACATACTTATAATTGTTTATAGAAAGAGAGAAGAGAAACAAGACAAAAGGGTCAGTCTTATGTTTGGGAAGTTTTAAACAAGTACAATTACAATCATTTACAAAATTGGGAAGACACTTACAAGTAGGACTTAAAGAAAACGCTATTTAAAATATGAATAAGTTAAGAGCTACATTACTATATCTCACTTCATATCCCAAAGTACAATTAACAGTGTCTAAAATTAATCCTTTAAAATATTACAATAATTTAACCGTAAATACTTCTTTTGATAACAACCTTACGTATTTATCTCACGAGATGTCATACATCTTAAAAGCCAACTTACAATAATTAACCTATTATTTACAAATTATACTTTTAAAATATAGTTAATAATCAAAATGGGTTGCGTCTAATTGACAGATTGTCGCATTGGTACTAGATCATCTGAGGTTGGAAGCGTCTAGTACCAAGGACCGTGGCTAAAGGGACACAAACTCTGGTGGCGGAGGAGGTAACGTGAGTACCGGCGTTTCTAGATTATCAGGGTCTGATGTCGCACCAGGAAGTGACCAGGTGGAAGAACTGCCTGCAGCCGTCACCCTGGGCCCCATGTTGTCATAAGCGGGCACACAACATGTCCTACTACGCCTAGGTAAAGTCGCTCCACCGCTCAACAAATCTGGGTACTTCCCTGCCTCCCCCTGCCTCCCCGCCACTTGGACCGATATGAAGATATTCCCGTAAGGAACTGGCAACGCAAACTCTGCCGGCGGCGGCGGAAACGCCCCTGGAGTGCCCTCTATAGTTATATGAACGGGATCAAAGCCACAGGACCGAGGCCCCCCGTCGTCGATTGATATCGAACGCTCTCTCAACTCAAAGTCACAAGGGGACACCATCTCAGCGATCGACCGGTCACAACTAACAACCACAGATGCATCTAATAATCTCTTCTCTTGGTCAGTAAAACTTCTACTCGGCGGGACGGTCCTCCTTCTCATGTGCCAACATGCGACCGCGGCTATAAAACCAAGGGTTGCTAGCGCGCCTAAAGCGCCAAAAACTACGCCTAAAAGTTGAGGTATACCAGGATCAGTGCGGGCTGTTGCTGTCTGGTACCTAGGTAACACTAGACTTATAATAGCACGGGCTTCACCAGCTGCACTCTTTGCTATGCATGTCCATTCACCGGCTACACTAGACGTCACGTTGAGAACAGTAATGTTCACCCACCGTACACTACCAGGTACTTTGTCTTCTGAGTCGTCAATGTCTGCTTCTGCTTCCGACTCTTCCATATCACTGTCTACAGAACTATTGTGTACATTCACGCCGTCAAACAACCAGGTGACTTGCGGTTTTGGTATCCCATGAACCCAGCAGCCAAAGGTAGTTGGCATCCCCACCTCTGCTCTGACAACCAGCGTACTAGAACGAACTTCTGGCGCACAAACCATACTTTCACTTGGAACGTTTCTCCACTTATTGCCTGCTTGAGGTGAGGGTTCCACACAAAGTAAATCTTCTGTACCAAGTTTACTATCTAAAAACCATTCCTTGAATTCTTTGAGACGACAGTCACACCTCCAAGGATTTCCGGAAAGTGATACCGTCTTCAAAGCCGGCAATCCAAAGGTAATTAAGCGCAGGAATGTAAGTTGGTTCCGCCTCAAATCTATCGTCTCCAGAGCTTTCAAGTTGCGCAAACCGTTTGTATGGATCGATCTTAATTTACAGCCATCTAGTAGCAGAATTCGTAGATGCGGTAATGGCGGAAACTGGTCAGCTACAATTGCAGTCAGGGGATTATTACTAAGCACTACCAGGCGTAGCCTTTCGTTGCCTCTAAACAAATCTTTCGGTAAGCTAGACAAATCGTTATCGCCCAAATCGACTTCAATCAAAATCGTCAGTTCTTGAAAAGCGTCTGGATGTATCGATCTCAATTTAGTCGCTCGTAGATTCAGTCTTTGTAAATTTAGGAGACCAATTGTCGAGAAAACCTCTTGCGGTAGATTTCTTAGTGGATTATCGTGCAGGTCGAGGACTTGTACGTCTGAAGAGAGCGTCGGGGGCCGGCGGAGGTTTGCTGAGGCGCAAGTGGCGGTTTTCTTGCCAGAAGACCACTTGCACCGACACGTGGGGATCTGGGCGCAGTCTAGCCAGTCGCTGGCCGTTCTCGCCGCACAAGTGGTCAGTATCACGATCCAATACCACCGTGCCCACGCCGTGCGCATGCTCATCTCATTGCGGCTTTGTGTCTACATCGCTTGTACTTGCATGCCTGGAACAACAGAGAGGAAGCGTTAATCATGTGAACAAAGCAGGGCAAAAAGACAATAGTCTGGCTTGCTGGGGCTAATGGCAGCAGTGTGATTTAGGGTCGCTTTGGATGCAAAATCAAGGCTTAGTATGCTTGATTGGTTGAGGAAGGTAAGCTGTTGCGGGAATTACCGGTAGACTTCGCAAACATTAGCTTTACTAATTAATTAATTATGAATTAATTTAATGTTCAATAACTGTCTTAAAGTGGGCACAATTGTGCCTCTGCCACGCACCCTGCCACCGTATGAGAAATAGCGTGACGCTTATGTTAATTGATTTAGAAACTTTGACGTGGGAGTTCATCATTTTCAACGCTCCGATAGTCTCATTATTTTTATTTATTGCTGGTAACATCTATGCACCGTATTTCTAATCCTTTTTTTTCACCAGATACCTTGCTTGCATGTCATTTTGCCTCAGTGTTACACAAACAAGATAAAGCTTAGCAAAGTATCAAGAGACGTGAACAAAGGCAAACTATAGTAACTGAAGAGCGATGAAATTAATCCGTTTCTAATTGAATTAGTTCGCTGGCCTCCCGTGGCGGCCACTTCATCCCCGTAGCATAAACACTAAAGTGCCGTATTCTAGTCCGTTGTCAAATCGAACCGATTATCCTCGCCCAGTTTAATAATCTTGCGCGTTCTGGTTTCCAAAAGGAGGCTAAAACTTGTTAAACTCTTGTCAAACTCATTTCAATCACATGCCGCCATTTTTCTTTATTTTATCTTCGATTAATTGCCATTTGATTGTTCTTTCAAAAACTGGGTGTAAGCTAGAGTTTGTTACCGCCCGTTCGGAAAGTAAAAGAGAGGTGAAAGGTTAACCATTATGATGGCTCACCTCATTTAGTAGGTACAATCAAGGGAAGGCCTAAAAAAGCCTTTAAATGCCTTTTTTTTTCTTCCCAGTCGGTTCATCACTATGAGACGTCTCTATGTAAGTTTCGTCAGTGTCGTGTACTCTTGTCAAGGAGCCCATTGGCTAGCCCTGTGTACACAACACACAGAATCGTATTATGTTGCTTGTTGTTTAACTGTTTATAAGACATCATCTGTGTTCATGTTGTTGTGCTAATTGATTACCTGCTCTGTTAATGGTCACATTGTCACTAATCCAACCATGTAGCAAACCAAAGAAAACTCATCACCTTTTTTTTAAATTCGAGCTGAATATCAGGAAGCGACATTTCTTTACAAAATGAGGAGACGGCCTTTATTAATTCAAGAATGTTAACTCGGCTTGAGATGTTTTAATAAATGACGTTGATGAATATTCAATAGGAATTTGAGTGGAAATTTTGTCAGGCCCTTGCGATTAGATAAGCGATATGGCAATTTCCGTTTACAATGAAAAATCGAATTTTTATGGCGTTTTTCAACATCTTTCGTTATTGTTGAAGATGAAACTGTCACAGAAAATCGAATATTGAATCACTGGCCAAAAGTGGGCACAATTGTGCCTCTGACCCCCCGTATGGACATTCAGAGAATGGGACATTCAAGGAAAGTGGACATTCAGGGCATGGGACATTCAGGGAAGTGGACCTTCAGGGAGTGGACGTTCAGGGAAATGGACTTAACGGACCGACTGGACATTCCGGGAATAGGACGTAAAGTGCCGCAAGAATAAAATTACTGTTAGATATTATTTTTATGAGCCTGCAATGTCCCACTGCTGGGCAAAGGGCTCTCTCCCCCTCTTCCACTCTATTCTGAGCAGTCTCAGTCCACTCCTTATCCTATAAACCCAACTCCATCTGTTTATTCCTGGGTCAGCCATCACGCTTTATTTTTGCATTTTTTGGAAGCCGTCTGTGGTTCTCTTAGCACAATTATACGAAAACAGTCAAGAGTTTTGAAAGGTCACATTGTTTATAGAAATATTACGAAACTGTGAAACTATTTGAGTAGATAATAAAGCTGTATCTTATCTGCCGTAATCAAGGAATTCACCAAGAACTTCAAAAATTCGAGTTAGTGACGTCTCGCAGCTCGGAGCGTCGGACCGCCACCGTTACCCAGTTTTATTACATTTTATTTCTGGCTCCTCACCAGATTTCATCAAAATTATTTCATGACGAGCCACCTCTAACGTTTCCTACACAAGGCAGCAGAGGCTCTGCATGGTGTATCAGACAGAATGGTTTATCTATACTATACCCTAACAGCACATAATAACTAGAAGATGTCGAATAGACATCTTTTATACAAGGTTTTTGAGCAACTTTCATTATGAAACCGATTTGATCAGAGCAACTTTATTTTTCACTTTCCAGTACATTTTGGCCTGAGTGGATCAGCTGATTTGTATGGAGAAGTCGACAATAAAGTTCCTCTGATCAAATCGGTTTCATAATGAAAGTTGCTCAGAATGATGTCCGGATGTCCCTAACAAAGTAGTTTCTCATTTTGCGTTAATTCATTTACACCTTGTAGATTGACATTACTCCCAAAATTCATGGCTCAGTTCTACTTTATCGAGCAGTGCATTCAGTGAAACTAAACCCGAATACAGAACGTTAGCGTCATTCGGTCTCTAATCTATTTCAATGAGCAAGCCACGACCATCAAGGAAGACAAATATGCCGCGCCAAATGAGTTGGGACTTTAGGAGTGTATCGAACTATGTAGTAGTATGAATGAAAACATTTACTTTAGGCTACCAAGCCGATTTGTTATTTTATATGGTATTGTGGAGAATCCATCTCGTAATGTGTAATGGTATAACGCCAGTGGCGAAGGGAAATGATTGCGAATAAAAAAATAATTGAAAAGAGCATGACTACAGAAAATAAACGATCAAGTGCGAGCAGGACTCGCGCACCAAGGGTTTCGATCACATTTGAAGAGTGTAACATGTGTAATTAGGTTTCCACATAAAAAAACTAAAGAATTATTTCATCTATTTAAACCAAATTAAATATTTTTGTAGAAAGACAGAAATTTGCAGTTTTCAGATTTTTCACTTTACTTGTGCTATACTTTGCTTTGAGCCAAATTTCATGATTGCAGGCCTACGGAAAGTGACCCATAGGTTTTGGGTTCATTGCGATTACTATGAAAATCCAACAATTTTACAGCATAAACGCATATCGTTCGATTGCGTTGACCTAGAAGATTGATTTTTTCACAGCTTTATGCGACCGCAGACCTTAACAATTGATAAAAGCTTGATACGTCCACGCGTTCTTGATATAAAGGTTGTGAACTTGTGACACACGGTCAGACGGACGGGCGGACAACAAAGTGAATGATCCTATAAGGGTTTCTTTTTTTACTTTTAAGGATTGGAACCCTAAAAATGCAAGTAGTAAAAAAATACATCGATATTTTAAGTCATATTGCTGAAATGGAGTTATAATTCCTGTTTCCATTGAACCAAAATCAATCTCAGTAAGGTAAGTAGTAGTAGTAGTCGTAAGTTATTAATTTTCAACACATCTATTCAAAAAGAGCTACTTTAGTCCCGGTAAACAGGGACCTACTTTAGGTCTTTTAGTCCTTAGGGACTAAAAGTAACTTTTTAATTTTACAAAGGAAAAAAAATGCTGTCACTATTGAGTGTCAAAGAGATCGATTTTGACAGCCAATTATAAAAAATGAAAATGAAATTTATTCACCAAAGTAATATACAGATGAAAGATACATTGGCACCTTAAACTAAGTTTAATAAACCTGTGTTTTAAGGACCATTTGCCTCTCCCTTCAGACACTATTTATGTGTGAATAAATTACTTAGCCTAGGAACATTTAAATTAACAGTTCGAGTATAAATAAGGCGTATATGTAGTAGATTATATGTTTTCATCACATCTATTCAAAAAGATCTACTTTAGTCCCGGCAAACAGGGACTAAAGTAGGTCATTTAGTCCCTAGGGACTAAAAGTAGCTTTTTAATTTTGTTGCCAGTACAAAGGAAAAAAAATGCTGTCACTAATCAGTTTCACTACCACTCAGGCTGACAGACCCAATTAAAACAGAGATCGATTCAAAACGCAGCCAATAAAAAAAAAGTTTGTACTAAAATGCGTACTCGACACAGATTAGATAATCCGATCGACCGAATCGATTGACACCGATTGGTGACAACAGAGAAACAACCTTACAGAATTGATATCGAAACACGGACCAAATAATTAAAAAGTTGTGAAAAATTTGTAAACAAAGCGCGCCAAATCTGAATGCTGTAATTATTTTAATTTCGTTTGCGGAGTAAAGAATATGAGTGAAAGTGAGTGTCTAACTCCAGATGATAACAACAAACGCGAATGACAAATACAAGATCTGTTACCAATAAAATCACGAGAAATATAGGTATGTAAAAACTGTAATCCTGTAGAAAAATTCAAGAGGAACAAAGTGTTTATCTGAAAATGCTTTTTGAACCAATTTTCAAGATTTAGCCAATACTAAACAAGCTTTAACTATGTGGAGGACATATTCGTAATTCGTAATTTCTTTATTGTACTAACACAAGAATGACATACAGAAAACTTATAATAGATAACAAGAGATTTCTTCCAACAAACCATTACACACAACATATCACGACAATTGTGTAAATAAATATAGGATGTAACAGAAAGGGGTGTACAAGCCGAAAGAAGGTTGTTAGGGACATCATTTTGAACAACTTTCACTATGGGACCGACTTGATCAGAGCAACATTATTTTTCACTCCACCATACTGATCAGCGCTAATCGTCTGTGGCTAGGCCCGAAATGTACTGAGTTAATAAAAATAAAGTTGCTCTGATCAAGTCGGTCCCATAGTGAAAGTTGTTCAGTATGATGTCCCTCTTTCCGCTTGTACACCCCCCCCCGGTTACACCCTGTATAGGTACGTGTATGTTATTTTATTGATTACTTACTACTTTTCTCATAGAGGGTGATGAAAAGTAGAGTGTCCACCTCAGGAGTAAAGAACTATTTTTGGCTCGAGTGATGTACTTTGAATCCCTCGCTCCCTCAGGATTCTACTTTTGAGTCCCTCGTTACACTCGGGACTCAACTCTAGAATCCCTCGGTCGCTCAGAATTCAAAAAACACTCTCGCCCTAAAAATAGTTCTTTACTCCCTTGGTAAACAATCTACTATTGTACTAAAACGCGTACTCGACACAGATTAGATAATCCGATCGGCCGAATCGATTAACATCGGTTGCTGACAACAGAGACACAACCTTACAGAGATTGATATCGAAACTCAGACCAAATAATTTAAAATTAAAGTTGTGGTAACAAACCGCGCCAAATCTGAATGCCGTAATTATTTCAATTTCGTTTGCGGATATAAGTCAAAAACATGAGTGATAGTGAGTGTAACTCCAGATGATAATACAACAACAAAAGCAAATGACAAATACAGGATCTGTTAGCAATAAAATCAAGAGGAATGTATGTAAAAACTGTGTTCATGTGGAATTTAAGAGGAACAAAGTGGTTTGAGCATATTTTGAGTCTATTTTTTAAGATTTAGCCAATACTAAACAAGCTTTAACTGTGTGGAGGACATATTACAATTGTGTTAATAAATATACAATTGTAATTCTTAACATGTATGGTATTAATCCTGTCCATCCTAGGTTTGCTGGAAGAGATCTCTTATTAAAGATAAGCTCGCCTTTGTACATGTTTTTTTCATTATTAAGTGTCTGTATTCTGTTTTTGTGCAATAAAGTATAAAGTAAAGTATAAGTATTTTTGGGGATTTGATTTGATTGATCGGAACCCTAATGAATTCATTAGGAAGAAAGCCATTTCATTTGCATGTCGTAAGTAGAACGGTACCTTCAAATAAACACGGTGAGGTCGATAGAAATTCGAGTTTTACATAGACATTCTACCTTTCCTCGCAATTTTCATAAGGCACAGACCCCTATCGTCTTATTGGAGATCCAAAATGAAAACACATTTCAAGACCGAAACGAAATGAAATTCGGTTCGGCAATGTACGAAATGCATAAATTTCTATTTGTACCGAAATGTAGAAGAAATTTCAAAGGGTTCAGCTTGTCAAAGAATGACTTTTGGGCTTATGAAAGTAACAATGGTTCATTCAAAATGTACTGTTGACCGAACAAAATTATACCAGAAATAAAGCTAGTAAGACACCAGTGGTCTAGTGCAATGTTAGAACTTACAGTTCAATCAATACCTAACTCAAAGTCTTGCTGAGGCTATCTCTAGATAAGTAGTATCATATCAAAATTCTTTTGAAATCCAGAAAAAACGTTTTGGGTGAAAAACATAAAAAACTACTCTCAAAAGGATATTGGCCGAACAAACTAACAATGGAGAACAATAGACGTCGTCGGAGCGAGAGGGAAATTGAAAACAATGACGTAATCAAATATTTCTCTAAAAATGGATAGTATTTCGTTCATGACGAATAACGCTTAAAAGATGGGCATTTAACAATACATAACCCATGGTATCAAATGGAGCATACTTCCTGCTTTTGGCTACGATTACTATATGATTTCCACGCTATTCCAGCCATTTCAGCCGAATTCAGACCACTGTGTGTTATCCTTAACGCACCAAGTTGCAAGCATGTTTGTGGAGTAAGTCACTATCTAAACATTCCGCTTTTCGGCAAACCCCAACATGGAGATTTGCTAATTTTGGAACGGTACTGCGAAGGTAATAAAGTAGTCGAGAGTTGGTTTTTAGCAAGGACCGAATATCCGAAATGTATCGGTACCAAAACAAGATGTTTGGGAGCCCGACCTTTTTTATGCTACCTTACCTTTAAGTTACGGTACCGTTTAAATAGTATAAAATTATTATTGTAAATCATAGTTTGGTTTTGACAATTCAATGTAAATATTACACCGTTGCTAAACTACTATACTTAGCTACGAAACCTAAATATACTTACATGTTTTTTTTTCGATAACACTTATTCTGACGTTGACGTTTTATACGTTTCCATTTGAACCCTGATTGTATGCATTCGCGGTCCACCTACGTGGCGCACAGGCTTACTTGAGTAAATTTTCAAATGCAATTTTTTCGGTACCTAACGAAATTATAGGTGGTATTAAAGGGTCGGATTTCGCTACTGGAATTTGGTACACATTCAGAAAGCGGTCGGTCCAATTGGTCGGTCAGGAACAGTCAACCGATTCGGTCCTTGGTTTTCAGTGGCAAGGATCGCGGGATCTGGCTTGCACTATCTTTTGTGAAGTTTATTGCAGTTGGCAGATTCAGATAGAGATTCCGTCTACGCTTGGTGGGTAAATAGGAATGCAACGTACTGTTTGCATTTAGAGGTGGAGCAATGCTGTGTTGTATGCTACTGGTTTATTTACTCTACATAGTATCCATTTGAATTGTTGGTGGGTAAATACTTGCACAATTAATGCTTTTCGTCCTGCGTTTGCGCTAAGATATCTCTTACGAGAAATATCACCGCCTTTGTTAATATATTTTATGTTTGATTTTCCATGTGCAATTACTGACAACGTTCCTGTTACAGATAACGATTAATCACAATTTACTAAATTGCATTTGTTTATTGCCTTTATAAAAGACAAATTTCTAATTCTCCGAACCACCATGACATGAAAAGGTTATTATTATTATTATTATTATTATTAAAACAAGAGATAGGGCTACTTATTCTTCTTATATAAATAGAAGTAATGCGGTAAGCGTGCGGGCCTAATCTATTGTTTTAGAAAATTAAGTTCTCTTACAAGTGCTCCTAATCAAACAACAAAGAGATGAATGGATTCTCTGGAGTAAGGAACAATATAAGGTACAAGTATTTATTTATAAAATTGAGTTATTATGAGTAAGGACTTCCCATCTTTGTTTTCTGTTTTGTGAGCCATACAGATCATTACTAAAGATGTTCAGATTAACCAAATGGAATACCTTTAGATTAAAAAAAAAGTAAAAAAAATACTATAACGATGTATAGTCATATAAAAACTCGATTATGATAATATTTATCCTTTATTACTTTTCAAATTGATGGTTCACCAATTCACCAATCACCATCGTCTCGCATGACAGTGCCAAACGTATATTTGATGTTGGCGAACAGATTTCAAAGCATCAATTTGAAAGCTATCGGGACTATTTTCACAAAATAAATAGTAATATATAATAAAATGATAGACGTAAAAAAAATAAGCAGAAATAACACAAAACAGGTCATGTCACGTAAAGTCAAACCATTGTTTAAATTTTCGCTTTATTCTTATAGTTTTAAGGAAACAAGATCGCCACTTTGTTTGAACGTCCATCAGGTAGACATATGATATGGCACTCAATGCACTATGCATGTAAAGTAAGTAGCTTGAGGGTAAATGTAAACGGACAGATGTTGTATTTTCAGTTTCTGGGCGAGCTCCAATCTCATGTAAAACTGGGTGGTCTGTATGAATTTGACAGACATTTAACAGCACGGTTATGATGCCTGGATAGACTACTTGCCCCTTACGAAAACAAACCTACGAAATCTGTCTTCCGACAGTACGTCCGAGATCCTCCTATTTTTGGAGTTGGTTAAAAATGCCTAGTCGTAGTAAATTAGTCATTACTCTTAATGTGAAGAAAAGCTACAATTACCTGTACATTTTGTTAACCAGATAAGATGTCTCTGTTGATGATCCAGTGGCAGAAATTCTGTACATGAAATCGCATTTCAATTTCCATTTCATTTACTCCGATCAAGCGACCAGTCGGGTGTAATTGCTGATCACACACATAGAAAGGCAAAGTCTTTCAATATAAAAGCCAAAACAGCCCTTCAACTAAAGAGACCGGAAAGGCGAATTATTTATTTAGGGAGATTTCAGTACAAAGCCGCATGATTTACTAGCGGTCAAACGCAGTGAGTTATATCGTTCAGGGATGATTAAATTAAATTATCAAAAGAGTTTCCATCCACTGCCTGGGCCTTGAAAAGATGGGAAACTTGTACAAATACCAATTTCCCTGTTTCTGAAGCATGAACGAACAGGCACCGGTAGGCTGAAAACTTGATCAAAAAGGTTTGCACTGTTCAGAGGAGAAAAAGAAATAACTTTTTGTGTGTTCTCCCAAAACTTTGTAAAGTATTTTCGGGTTCTTTTATTTCATTCTAATATCGGCGTATAGTGATAACTCCCACACTCCCTCATTTCTGTGGAACTCGGGCAGAATATTTTACATAGACGCAAATCAAGAAACTTACAATCAAATTGAGTTTCCCACGATACAGGCATGCCTAGTGTGGGAATCATTGTTAATCTGTGCTGTAAATTGTTTTTGCAAAAATAAAATATTTTCAATATTTTCATTTTCATATTTTCATATTTCATATTTTCATATTTCATTTCATAGAGTCTGTATGGTTGCAAGGCGATCAATTCATGTTACATGATTTAAATCCAGGACCTATGGATTGCGAGACCTAGATCTTAACGGCTGCGCTATCACAACGATGTGCGACGACGCGAAATTTACGATCGTATTGAAATATTGATAATTATTATTTTAATGCAGGGTGTATCAAAAAACTTATTTTGTATGGGGATCCCTTTTAATTTATTATAATCTCGTGAAGTTCATTATTTAAATCTGTAGCGGCAATAGAAATACACATTCTGTAAAAAATTCAACTCTCTACAGACAGACGGAGGACAGACAATGGAGGCTTAGTAACATGGTCCCGTTTGGTACCCTTCGGGTACGAAACCCTACAAGAAGCAAGGGCCTAACTCACACATGCGAATTGACAGCGTATAGATGTAAAATATTGGCAGTTTCGTATGAAATGTCGTCGTAGACAATTTGCGTCTACGCTTTCCATTCGAATGAGCGAGAATTGGGCCCCAGATTTTCAATTTCTCGGGTAACTACTTATTATGAGACGATAAGTGATGGGGGTAAAATTAAAAGAATAAAAAAAAACGTCATGGCGGGTATGATATGATGAGGAATCTTTAGAAATTCCACCAGATACATTATGGGGTAGAGTAGAATTTCCAAAGAATCTTCACGATTTTGTAACGACCCGTTTAATATTTAAAGCTGAATCTACTATTATCTCTTCTGTGGCTGAATAACAAAATGAAACAACATTAAGTTAAAAAGCGTAGGCAGTAGGTATCCCTTTTCCAAACCAAATCCTATCTAAATTGTTTCTCGCAGACTTTTCAAACTCAGATCTAACAATAGACTTATAAAGCAGACCCTACATAATCTTATTGAAGAAAAGCAACAAAGCAATGTCGCGTGCGTTTCACCAAATTGATTCAATCATCGAACCTGAGCTGCAGAATCCGAGAGGTCCCGGTAAATCCGAGTTTGTTATACCGATACTGCGAGATCTAATAAAACGGTAGTAGCGGTACAAGGGTGAACTGATAGCTGTCAAAGCCCATATGAAGCTACCGGATATAAACCGGTTGGGTTCCAATGATCTTTTGGCGCAGTGACGTTTACAGGAGGGCGCCAGTTCTACGCAACTTACTGCAATGAACCTGTCAAAAAGCGTAAGTTCCACCTGTCCCGACCAGCTAAAAGTTGGAAAGCTGTATGCTTAGTCGTTTGCTTGACAACTCCTTGTCTTGGTTTTATGTCAAGGGGTCCAAAATGAATTTGGATGCAGTTTTTGAGGTTGAGTCGAGGGTAAATTAGGTTGAGGAAACGACTAAATTTATTTATTTATTTATTTATTTATTTATTTATTTATTAATTGACAATAAGACTTAACAGTACAACACCATAGCGCACTTATTGCTAAAGACTTAACACTTATTTACTTAGTAGTAAAAAGAATATACTGGTAAATATAGTGGTAATGTGAAAGAATTATGGTAAAAACCAGAGAGCTGTCTTAGGCCGGCCGCCACATACAGTCAGAATTCGCAGATTCGAACGCAGTGGATTCATAAAAATCTATGGATCTACCACAAACATACGGAAGTTTTCCGTTCGGAATTTTCGCGGATTTGTATATGATTGAATCCCGTTTCGGAATTCCGAATCGGAAAAATTCCGGCTGTATGTGGCCGGCCTTAGACAAATGAAAACTGTATTTTTCACGAACTCTAGATAGCTCTCAGAGCCAATAGCGGTTTATTATTGCGGACCTAATGCGGGTTACTGACCTAAGAGCTAAGTTAGTATGCTTAGCTCGCATAGCTGACGCAGATTTCCATACTTGCGTGCAAATTGCAAACTATTCTATAAGTATAACAAGTTGCGACAACTGTGCGACCTAAGCTAGGCTAAGTTAACTTAGCTTTCGGTTTGCAACTCGCTTTTGACGTAAGTGGTCGTAACAACTGAATGCGGTATCTATACCGGTATACTATGATAGTTTTGATAACTCAATTAACTGCTACCTTTAGGGTTAGGTAATACTATAGATAGATATTGAATTATGTACTCGTTCTTCAATATGTTTAGGACGTAATATCAATATTTGATTGAGTTTTAACGACGCCGACCGCTAATTGGGATTGTTCAGGGGGTAACACAACCTTTTAAGGCTGGGTTTTACCAACAAAAATTTATACGAGAATCCCGGGGATAATTTGTATGACAATGACGGTTCAAAATGAGTTGATCTGATTTAGTGTCTATGAAAAAGTAGAAGATACTCTTGAGTAAAAGTTACTCTTTCCTTGGTAAAATTCGCTCTAAGGCATGTACCAAATCTAATTCGAAAAATTACGATGAACGTCTTAAAACAAGTCTTGGCATGGCATAGGTGATGTTCTTCTTTTTCTTCTTCTTCTTCTTATGAGGGCACCTAACTTTCTAGTTAGCGTATGGATCAACGAGACCACATAAATGATATAATTTTAAATACAACGAAATACTAATGTAAATTACTTATGAAAATAATCATTCATTCTTTCGTTCGTTCGTTCGTTCGTTCGTTCGTTAGTTCTTTCGTTCGTTCGTTCGTTCGTTCGTTCGTTCGTTCGTTCGTTCGTTCGTTCGTTCGTTCGTTCATTCATTCATTTATTCATTCATTCATTTATTCATTCTACGGTTCATGCGATAGAGCCCACTGACGGACAAACAGACAGTCAGACAGACCGACAGCGGAGACTTAATAATAGGGTCCCGTTTGGCACCTTTCGGGTAAGGAACCCTTTGTGCATTGTTATTCTTTCATGTATTTTCTGTATATCTGTTTTGTGGAGTACAATAAAGAAGTAACGAATTACGAACCCTAAAATGCCCTCTATCGGAAGATGAAATAACTGAAGTTAACTCGCGGCGAAGATGTTTACGCAGCTGTTTATTGCTCTTTGTGATATTATTTTCCCCTGATTAACTGACCAATGTTGCAATATTGAATAGGTAGCTAGCACAGTAAATGGCGGTCCATCAAAGCCGCAGTTATTGGGCCGAATGAATGAAGCATTCCTTGTCAATAAATGCTAGACAAAAAAATGATGGCAACATATCTGGCCTATTATTACTCTGCGTGTTTTGATGGCAAACCAATTAAGTCATTCATTATAGAAAAAACGCGTAGACTTCAAATGTTGCCATCATTTAATTCTAGCATTTCGTGACAAAGTATGATAGGTTATTACACTTAGGAAATATGGGATACTTACATTTAGTTGTGACTGTTTTAACTCAGTTCAAAAGCCTCAATAAAATTCAATGTCATTATCATGTCTGTATAATACAAATCCCAAAACGACTTTACTAGCCGAAGTAATAAATAGCGTAATCGGAGGGTTAGTTTACGATCTGCCGTATTGGAGATATCAAAGGATCCGCAAGGGTTTTATAGCTGAGGGATCGATCAATGACCCTAAACATGTGTCATGTCATAGTTGTACTTTCGATGAACACGTAACGTTTTTGGTGTTTGACAAGTCAGGTTAATTTTAGATGTCCGGCCGCGTCCGGCGGTCATTCCGGATATGAATAGACCAAAAGTGCACATTACGAGTCGACAAATGCAACTCGCGCTGAACATCCCCTTACTAATTAAAACAAATGCAAGGCAACAAATGCACCGGCGGCGGCGGCAAAACGGACCAGCCCCCCTGGACAAAATTAAACGCTAACGCTAGCGAAACGAAACGATAACTTTTTTATGTATGCGATTTGACATTTGGCTTCGCTATAAGGTGACGTCATGTAGCGATTCCAAATGTCAAATCTCATACATAAAATATTATCGTTTCGTTTCGCTATCCTTAGCGTTTATCATTGTCCACAGGCACAGGCCCCCGATTCTCGCGCTATCCCAGTCGAGATATCGGTTTTGATACCGCCTAAATCCGTCGAAAACGATCGCGATTTATATTTATTTATCTCGGTTGCTCGAAACGCTAGTCGTAAGAATAGCTTTTTCTTGTTTTTGATAGATTTCGGTATCTCAAAATCTATATTTCGACCATGGATATGATCTCGCTAGCGCCAGAATTGCTACATTGTAGTTACACTCAACTTTGCCTCTGCCATCCCATTGGGAAAGGTACACATGGTTATAATTATAATGTATCAACATTGGTTAACCCAAATTGCTTTGCCGTCTCGGTTTTTTCTTCACAATCTTCATAATTTCTGACTACTTTCTCAAAAGATACGCTTACAATATTTTTTCAATCAATAATTGCCGGCCAACTGTATTGATAAATCTGGAGCAATTGTCACCGCGATATTATTTGCAATTGCTCCATATATTCCGTATTGCTCCATATGACGTCGCGGTATATGTTGTTGCCATAGATTGCTTGATGTAGCCATGCGTGGCTTGACGTCATAGTTGCTCGGAATCGTGCAATTTTAGTAGCCCGTCTGGCGCACCTTAATAATCCTAATCTACATCCTCGGTCGTCGCAAGTTTACGCAACGCCCGGCTAGTTTACGCGTTAGTTCCAGAAGTTGGCACGGTGCCATGTTACGTGCTATTCCGAGAGGTGCCCTCCTTCCCTATGATACGTCTTCCGTGATAGGAAAACAATACTGAAATGTGATTCTGGATACGAGAAGTTTGACGAGATATCTGGAATTAGGTAACTTATTGGGATAAACAAAAACAAATAGGTTATTATATGGTTTGATGGAAATCTCTTTCAGAGATTCATCGCTTTTGTTTTACTTTAAATGTAACTGTTATATTAGTGCAATATATTATTGTGATCTTGAAATATGGCGTCACGGCTTTTCCCGTTTGAGGTGGTTTAGGAACAGATAACGCTAATTTTACCGATACTCTGGCCTGAAACGTACGGTCAAACAAAGCCCGTGTATCTGTAAAATTTGCAACTCGATTCGTTTTGTATGGACTGAAATTTTCAAAATTGTCGAAAAATAACAGCTAACACTTCAATATGGCTGTTTTATCAGTCGCTGCGGCGGAATAATAAGATAATTGAGTGGATAACACTTCAAACATGGACATTTATCAATACTCATGGCCTTCCCTCCCTCCCACAGACAAACCAAACTAACATTTAATTTTGTGGGATGTATGTGTAGCCTGTAAGATTATAATGCAATAAACGTCTATTCTATTCTATTCTATTCTATTCTATTCTATTCCATTCTATTCCATTCTATTCCATTCTAATCCATTCCATTCCATTCCATTCCATTCCATTCCATTCCATTCCATTCCATTCCATTCCATTCCATTCCATTCCATTCCATTCCATTCCATTCCATTCCATTCCATTCCATTCCATTCCATTCCATTCCATTCCATTCCATTCCATTCCATTCCATTCCATTCCATTCCATTCCATTCCATTCCATTCCATTCCATTCCATTCCATTCCATTCCATTCCATTCCATTCCATTCCATTCCATTCCATTCCATTCCATTCCATTCCATTCCATTCCATTCCATTCCATTCCATTCCATTCCATTCCATTCCATTCCATTCCATTCCATTCCATTCCATTCTATTCTATTCTATTCTATTCTATTCTATTCTATTCTATTCTATTCTATTCTATTCTATTAAGTATTACCATTTAATTTATAATTATTTACATACTTAGGTTTGTTATCATTTACTGTGCCGAAAGATTATTTTATTAATTGGTGAAACGAAGCTTTGCCTCCATACGAAATATCCGAACCCTTTTGTTCGGCTAATTAAAATTCATCTATCCGCATCCCCATTCTGTTCGTACATGAAGTCATCAGACTGAGTACCTAGTATAGTTTAAAAAGCTAAAGCTAAGCTTTCGAGCTTCATTCAACGACTCGAAAATCCAAATCTGACAATGGAGCTCCAAAGCTCGCAGGATAGCTTTGAGGGAATACTTCCAATTTCTTTTGATTCATCGGAATTTCTCTGTAGGAATCAGACCGGTTTTTGATACTTGTGATGTAAATGGGATAAGGTGGCTAATCACGAAAGAGATTTCCCGTAGAAGTGATTTGTATAGGCCCGAAGGCCTGCTTTTAGACAGTTCTGTAAGGAGAGCAGTTTGAAGAGATTAGATAGAAGAGCTGGTATAGAAGATCAGGGTGCCGGTCGACTTTGTTGGTCATATATTCACGTAGTATTTAGATTTAACGATAAGACATGTCGATCGGCACAGATAAGGTATTTTTATAATAATCACGTAGATCTGTAGTAAGTAGTATACATGGTGTAGCAGAAGGGTGTAGTCATATTTTAGGGGGTTGTTAGGGAGGCCATTCTGAGCAACTTTTACTATGAAATTTATTTGATAAGAGCAACTTTATTAGGGTTCCGTACCCGAAGGGTGCCAAACGGGACCCTATTACTGAGACTTCGCTGTCCGTCCGTCCGTCCGTCTGTCACCGGGTCCGCCTGCACGAACCGTAATAGCTAGAAAGCTGAAATTTTCACAGAATGTGTATATCTGTTGCCGCACCAACCACAAATACTGAAATACGAGAGATATTACAAATTGAAAGTGGTCTCGGTACAAGATACGTCTTCACAACACGCTTGAAAAGTTTATACCAAGGCCATTTTGTTTTGGTAGGTAAGCCTTCTTTTAATGAAACTAAATTTAAATGATATGGCAATGTCGTCCCCGGACTTCTACAAAGACTTTAAATATTAATTGATGAATTACGACGTCTCTATTTATTATGTAGAACTTTTAGAAAATAATTATAAAATTAATAGTTTTTAATTACTTTTGTTGTCATACAAATCTCAGAGCACAGAAATTAATTTTTTCCTTTTGGCCACTTCAAGTTTGGCTGCCAGTGATGTTTTAATTAAATACTCTTTGGTGCGTTGAAATGATGTTTTGCAGTCTGCATGACATTGACATAATGAGTGAGTGAACCTCATTGTACGGAAATTGTAGATGGGTGTCTCACGTTTTCCAGTAGGAGTAGGTTGTAGACAGTGCTGCTTACGGCGGCGTTTAGTAGGTACTAAAGGCCCTAAAGGCGCGGCAAGCTTTGAATCAATTCAAATGTTATTTTTCAACTAGCTACAAAGTTATTCTGACATAAGATGATAATTTGAACAAAACTTTTTGGGTATTTCATGAAAAATACAGTTACAGATCACACATATACAGGGTGGAACAAACGAATGGGCCCTGGAGGGAAAGTACCTTAAAATCTCAAGATATCCGTCCGTCCGTCTGTCTGTCACCAGGCCGTATCTCATGAACCGTGGTAGCTAGACAGTTGATATTTTCACAGATGACGTATTTCTGTTCCCGCTATAACAACAAATACTAAAAACAAAATAAATTTAATATAAAGGGGGCTCCCATACAATTAACGTGTTTTTTTGCGGTTTTTTTAACCGACTTCCCAAAGGAGGAGGTTTACAATTCGTCCGGATGTTTGTTTTTTTTATTAATTTTTTTATGTATGTGCCTCGATAGCGCCTAAACGGATGGACCGATTTGGAAAATTAGACCGATTAGACTTATAGTGATTTTTGTGTTTTTCATAATAACTCGTGCAAATGCACATGGTAAGCATAATATTGTGATGCGGAACTGCTGAAGAAGACCACATATCACCTCACTGGTCCAAGACAAGGTGTCTGAATCTGCTCAATACTAGGTACAAATACAATGCGTGGCTGACGGGCAGGCAACGCATAGCCTAAACCGATGGACCTAGAGCCATGAAACTTTGTACAGGGGTTCCTTAGTAGCGTGGGGTAGCACTGATATGGGATTTGACAAAATTAATTCCCCTGGGGGGGGGGGGGATAAGGGGTTACAGTTTGTATTAAACTCAATCTAATCAAATAGGGTTTGTGGAAGTCGGTTTTTTCTAAAGTTTACTTTTTGTTCCAATTATATAGATAATGGTACGGAACCCTTCGTGCGCGAGTCTGACTCGCACTTGGCCGGTTTTATTTTTCATTTCTCCATACATTTTAGTCCAGGCGGTCAGCTGATTTGTATAGAGGAGTGAAAATTAAAGTTGCTCTGATCAAATCGGTTTCATAGTGAAAGTTGTTCAGAATGATGTCCCTAACAACCCCCTAAAATATGACTACACCTTTCTGTTACACCCTGTATAAGCTAGTATCTCTAATAATAAAATAGCTTAGTATCTGTGCACATCTCAAGCCTTTTACTCTACTCCCAAAGGAGTCGATAATCTATATATATATAAAAATGAATTGCTGTTCGTTAGTCTCACTAAAACTCGAGAACGGCTGAACGGATTTATCTTATCTTAGTCTTGAAATGTTCGTGGAGGTCTAGGGAAGGTTTAAAAGGCGAGAAAAAAATCGAATAATTTCCGGGAAAACCCTAAAAACAGCCCTTTTCTATTTCCCATACAAACGTTTTCTAGAGTCAATTTGAACTTTATTGCTATTCAATAAAGTTCATATTAAATTGAGGCAGTACGAAGTCTGCCGGGTCAGCTAGTTATACATATAATTGCCCCTGGCAAAGGCAGGTTTTGCCGATTTAATATTCAGGGGCCTAGCTCATTGTAGCTGCAGAAATAACACATTAATCACAAATAATAAACAACCTTGACGAGGCGGGAGTTGAGTTTTTTTCCCACAAGAAGGAAAAAGAAAGCTCAAACTCGGGAGAAGCTTAAAGCTTCAAATTAGTGTATATCCGCTTTGGGCGTTAACAAAAAGCAGCTTATACTTTAATCTAGTACTTAGGAAGTACTAAATAGCTACGGCGATGGGCTTGCCACGCAATAAGCATTGGGTAAACGTGGGTGAAACTGTCTTTCTGCCACCCCGTATGGGAAAATGCGTGACGTTTTACCCCAGCGTCGAATCATTCTCGGTTGTAAACAAGTGAATCGTTAACCCGTTAACCTATTTACCCGTAAACTAAGAATAGCCTGCCCTAAAATAATTTCATCTTATTCCGAACTTCTGTTGTATGCCTACGTTTGTCTGCGGTGGTTAACACAAAACAATCAAAAACAGCGTCATGGTGTATCCCAGTGTATCCCATTCGGGGTGATAGAGGAAGTTACTCACGGAGAATTAGGCTATAAAATCCTTTTGTATGAATTCCGTTTTGATGGAAAGCGTTGTTAGGAAACCTTAGGGTCCTTGCATATGGGCCACCGGCCACAGCCAAATACACCGCCATTGCCACGAGAAGCCAGAAGCGGCCACAAAGGAAGCCGAAGCGTGACGCCACTTTTTCAACACATGCGCGCTGTATCATAATGGACTTATAGCAGATCTGTGCAGCCTTTCAGCGCGTCATCTTCCTTTGTGGCCGCTTCTAGCTTCTCGTGGCGGCGCGGCGTTTGTGGCTGTGGCTGGAAAACCTTGTGCGGCGACACTTAATCACTCTTTAGCTGCGGCGATAAAAGCGTAAAATGTAGCTCGTCGAACTTCCACAAATACCCAGATCTTTCGTTCGGTTTTTATTTTGCAAAGGTTTTGAACTTTACTTTTGTTTCTGTCACCCGCTATGGGAAAATGCTCGACGCTAAGTGAGCAAATGTTCCTTGATCGCATGCTCGCGTCTACAGTCGAACATTGAAGAATCACTCAAAGACAAGGGCCCTTTGGGGCGAACATTCAGAAACTTTCTGATAGACTGTAAAGCTGTGATTGACTCACTTTTGATAGTTACTGTTTTTAGTGTACTGTATTGACGCTATGAATGGAAACTTCTATACGAAATATGAGTGGAGGAGCGCGGAGCCACGGATGCCTAGAAACGCCCGCTATAAGTATGTAGTCCAGGAGGACTTACCTCTAGCTGTATCGCGGCTACTGTTCCTACGCAATGGAGTCGTTAGTTCCGGTCCTGTTTATGGATATATATTGCTGGTTCAGGGTGTATTATGTATGGAATAAAGAAAGTGGAGTATTTTAATGACTGTGTTCGGTGCGATGCGGTTTGATAGATACGATATTATGACAGGAAAAGACAGATAATAATAGATAATATAGAATTTAAACCAGGTACCTAATATACATGATAATGAAGGCGTCTTCGTGGTGCATTACCGAGGACTAGTAGACGATATCTAGCCAGGTGGTAGCCCTCATTATCGACCTATAGAAGGCGCAGCCTTGGCATCCTAGGCGCTAAACTGGCGCAAACAATGATATAATATACAGGGTGGGAAAACGTGCGTACGGTCCCTTAAATTATATAGGTAACATGTCTTTATTTTTTTAAAGAAACAATACTGCATTCAAAGCTTTTTTAATTTGCTTTTTTCACCCGAGAAATTCACAAATCAAGAAGCTGCTTCTCTGCTTCTGCTTCTCAAGCGAGAGATCAGGTTTTGATCCCGGCTAGGGAGGAAGAAAAAAACATTCTAGGTCTTGGATGAACAAGTTACAAGGTTGTTACTTCACTGTTTCTGGTACCCACAGGGTACCTATCCAAGTGTGGGCCAAAATTTATGTATACCTATGCCTGTGTGTGTAAATGTTACGTTATGAGTATTTATGTGCCTGTATATTTATGTTGTTATATTAACAACACAACCAACACTCGACAATCAAGACATTAAATGTTAACGATAGTTCCGCCATTTAACACGTAATGTAACAACTGCTTGACTAACTCTACGGGTTCGCGCAAACCCTTGAGGGCTCTGTAAAGTGTCCGCTGAAATCAGGGCTTCATTCTCGTGGGCTCCAAACGAAACTAATTTAGCTCCCGGATAAATCTCTCTTCGGCCACAAACCACCCAATTACCGCTCCCCCCTCTTCCCAACCCCCTTAGCCTCTCCGTGCTGTGGTGTTTTTGTTGACGCTCAACCTTTTTGGGGCGCTCAAAAAAGGTTTTTGCTGTCATTAGTGCGTTGCTATTTTTATAGAGACGCGTTAAATAGTCATGGTCGGGGAAGTGGGCGAAGTAAAATATGGTATTTTTGTAAGGATTTGGTATAAAAATAAAGTAGCCAATCAAATAAAGAACCCTTGTTCAACTAGAATCTCTTATCACAGTCAACGTTCGCTCAAGATATAGAATGGTTGCACAGTGGCTTTATTAGGCTTGCAAAACATAAATAGGCTTGACTTTGCACAATTTGGACCTTATGATAATTTAGAGGGTGTGACCCAAAATGTACAGGGTCTGTGTGTGTACCATGTCAAATGAATAAATGAATTATCTATCTATCTATCTATCTATCTTAAAAAAATGACACGTCCGAATTCTGACCTGACATCCAAAAACCATAGCAACTTGCCCTCCTGTGATCAATTACGTAACGCGGTTTGGCTCAATTTCACTCAATTAGATTGGCCTGCTGATTCGTATCAGCTGGGTTAAGCTAGGATTATTGACTCTATAAATCTTTGACTGTTTTAGAATCCTGAACCGCAAAGTTCATGTCGAGCGACTCGTATTTTATCGGAGTTTGATGAACTTGTTTGTTCAATACAAAATTGACATTTCTACAGAAATACATTGTTATTAAATCAAGTCTGTAACTTTGTCACAATCATCAACATGTATTCAAACCACGACAAAAAAGTTGGGAGCGACTGTCTGTGGTTTAGACGGATTTTGATGGGGTTCAGGGTTCATGTATAGTTTATAGGTTCAAAAACTATGTCAAAAACGGCCTATTGAAGAAGTCTTATTACAGTGTAAAAGAATATTTAGATGACAAAACTGCATGGTCTTTACCATTTCAGCGCACAGAAATCCAAAAAGGGGCGATGGACTGAGTCAGTACGTCTCTCCTCAGTGTATTTCCTTAGACTTAAGTAGAAATACATAACATTGTATTTTTAAGGCTCTGATATTTTAAAAGAGGTACGGGGGAGGTTTCTTGCCATTCTTTGCTGCATCCCTAAGCCCACAACTTCCGAACGGGCGGTAGTATACAAAAATATTAATATTATGTTGACGTTGACTAAGTAATATGTATGATTTTATGTCAATAAAAATTTTGAATTGAAATTGAATTGTTTTAGATTTTCCTACGATTTTTCTTAACCATGTATTATTAAAAACATCATCAATATCACAAGGAAATAATTAAAATTAATTTAATTTATGCCTTATGGGACACTTTAATGGCTAAATAAAAAAATGCCTTATTGCCTTAATTTATATTGGGGTGTTTAAAATAATAGTTACTTTTTATTTGGTTTTGTTCAGAATGTGGATTATCATCATCGCATAATTTATACCTTTAAAAACCTTTACTACCTGTATATTACCCTCACGCCACCCAGAAATGCAAGTCATAAACACATAAACAAACAAGACCCAGGGTATTTTTTACCTCGGCTTGATTTTACTCTGACGGAACAATTATGGACCCTACCGTCTGCTCCGTCGATTTCCATCATGAAGATTGAGGTCAAGTGATTTTATATTGAGTTGAGACCGGTTCAGTCTGAGTCTGTTTTTTCTGCGAGATAATAATTATGTTGTTATGATCTAATTTATAATGTAGAGAATGTACCAGAATATTTAAAACAAGTTCAACCTTTAAGTGTCAACTTTGGTGGATAGTTGGAACTCTGAAAAATGCTGAACATGTATGAAATTGCATGGTGTAACAGAAAGTTCGAGTGATATATGAGTTTCATTTCATTGTGTGTCCATATTCGCCCGGTTTCCTAAAGAGCGATCAAATGTGTTAACCGTTGATCCCATGTCAAAATCATTCCAGGCGTTCACGGGCCGCTATTTGGTTAAAAAGTCTGATTTAATTATTTGCCTGCTACATTTGACCACTCTTTCTTTCTTTCTAGCGATCTTTTCGGAGGCCGGCCTTTTAAAGTAAGGAAATAAAGTAATAAAGTATAAATAGGCAATGTTTACCTATCTCTCGCTCTAAAGATAACTAGTACATGATTTGGGTAAGGTTTAACAATAATGGCGCAGCATTAATAAATTTACTTATATCCTGCAGTCAGCAGAAACAGTAACTGTCCTATCCTTGCAGGCTATGCAATGCTGTTGCCGTATGCAATGAGGTGCACATCTCAAGAAAAGCAATACTGGCGTCCCCGTAATATCCGAGCGTATTTCGCTTGATATGTTAATCCATGCATTTGCAATTTAAGTTTCCAGCGGCATCGCGTTTTCAGCCATATCACTGATACACCTACTGCAGTATTCAAAGGGTTAGGAAGGGCTGCTCGTTTGGTAGCTTGCTACAGAAACTTACCCTTTTATAGGATCTGACTTATAAAAGTTTATTTTTGCTGGAAATGGCTTTTTAAAATCTGTTAGTTAACAATAGTGTGGGCGTTATGCTGAGACCAGGGAGCACTTATCCAGTGGAGAGCGCATAGATACATTCTCCTTTGAAACACAAACAACTCACCAATTTACGGGCAGTGGTAGTTGAGGTAAGAGAGCTGTGATTAGTCAGCCGCTGCTAAACTGTCTGGCGGCCAGTCATCGTACATAGGTTGCGTATGCGAACGTTTGTTGAATACAACAAACGTTTGGCGAGCCCCATTCCCCCGCAGGCGCAGTCAATTGGATATATATTCTCTGGCTGAGGCGCAGGCGATGCGGAAAACCCAGAAATATTTCGCAATGCGGGGTTCCTTGCTTTGAAGATTCTTCTCTACGGCCTGCGACGCCCGCCTGTTCTCAGCATAAGCCCAGACTAATTGAATTCAACAAGAGTACCTTAACAAATAACACTCCCATCTACAATGATACTCAAACACACTGGGAGGCAAACTTGGAGATTAACCAGTAAATCTTCGAGCCCCGAGTTATGAGACACAAGGGATAGCGAGCTGGCCGGCCGGGTTACCATTACATCCTTCTGAGACTTGTGGCACAGGTGTCGATTCTCGTAATGTCAACTACCCACTGAAAGGTCTGAGCCGTTCGCGCACCCCTAAAAATTAACCTTGAAACGTCTGGCGAATTTTCCGCACTTGCGACTTTCACTTCCGGCTAAGATCCGGTTCAAGGTCCCGAAAATTGTAGCTATTGAATAACTATTATAGCTAGAAGGGAGCAAAATATATTTCCAAAAACCTCTTGAAATACAACATCTAATAATGTAATCAGTTAATTATTTGTTTGATATACAAAGCTTTAAAAACATTAAAATATTTCATTTATTATTTTTTATGGCAATATTATCTATATTTCAGTATGTTTTATTTTCATATCACTAAATATGCAAGTAATCATAACCAACTATTTTAATTCAGAAAGAAAATATCGCCTTTCAAACAATACCAGCATTAAACTGTGTATTTCATCATATATTCATCACCGGTTTTGCGTTCCGTCAACTTTAAATATTTTTTTCGGCATGTTTTTGTTGGGATACCATGCTTAAAACCGAACTTATGCTACAGGCACACTATTGCACTATCACCTAGCGTAAAAAAACCGGTACCAATCATACACAGAACCGGAGAAATATGAACGCAACCAAAATTGGTCGAGAGTAGGTCGCGCATGGTTGTAGTATACAGACGTACAGTTCTCCCAAAGTAATAAAATAATGAGAAACCTTCATTAGGTACTCACGCAAAATGATGTATTTGATAACTGGCTAAAATTGGGCATAGTTGTGCCTCTGCCGTATGGGAAAAGGAGTGACACTATGTTATGTTATGTTATGATCTCCATCCTTGATCTCATATCGGCTCCGAACAGTCGGAATACGACCTCTCTAGACCTTTGAAGTAAAATCCTATTCGCATTGTTACTTTGGGAGTACTGTAATGGCGTTGCAAGGCGCTTGGCTACTGTAGCATATTTAAACATTTCAATGACTGCGATGAAAACTACCCGAAAATAGAACCCTTCAACATAACTATTTACAATGAAAACTCATTAATGATACTGTCTTAACGTCACTTGGTTTACTGGAAGAGATCTTACTAGAGACAAGCTTGCCATATTCTATTACGTAACGTAAGTTTTTCTTGCGTAATAAAATCTGCCATATTTCACAGGTACATTATAATCCAGCTCTCCTTTTCAAGTGTCGCCCCACCCCTATTTCAGTGAGTCTTTTTTGCACACTTAAAACAATACTAGAATCGTGTTCCATCCTGTTCATCCTATGTTGTACCTAGCAGGTGCGTCGCAGAATGGGAATTGATGGAATAAATATCAGCTGGAGGTCGTATATTATGAGGTTGGGATTTCGCGTCGGTGCATTCTCACTTCTGGGAATCTCCAATATTGTTGCTCAATACCACATGTCTAGTACCACATATTCATATCTGAGGACCGGGACTGCTCGGTGTTTGATTGGTGGAATTGGTCGCGCCGAAGACTTTGTGACATAGATTTTTCGACGTAAATTACACACTATAGGTATACTTACAACAATCCAACAAATTGTTGAATTAAAAAGAGAGAACTTAAGCATTCAGGCGATAGCCCAGTCTGTCTGGATTTCGTTGTATGGAGAAATTCGAATAATTTCCCGGCGTTTGAAATTTGGTATATGATGAAGTTAGGTAATAAATATTTATATATGTAAAATAATCCAGGTATTTTTGTTACGAGAAGTTAGGTATTTTCACCTAAATAGGGAAATCCTGAATAACTCTTTGTGAATATGGCCTCGGCCTGAAATACTTTCTGTATACTTAGGTTTGTATCATTTAACATAGGTATATAAAAAAATCCAGCTTTTTTTCCATTTTGAATATACCTAAAATTACCTTTTTAATAATTTTCACTCTAGCTTCTACAGATAATGAGCTCTTTAATTTATTTACTTTTAATATGTTTTGATATCCTAAAATACATAATTTCATTTTGTAATCCAGGCGATTTTCCTTTTTAAACATCGTGAATAAGTTTTTCCTGAAATACTGAGTGTGAACTAAAGCTCTTTCAAATTTTATTCCTTTTTTAGTTATGATTCGCTGTATTACAATAGATTTTCCAATAATCCAGGCACTTTTCCAACTTTTATTTACTTTTTGGGATATATTCGCAGATTAATGCTGAAACACACACATAGCCAATCCGTTCCGCGTAAGCACATGCCACGCCCCGCCCCTGCCACACGCACACATGACTGAGACGGATACCTACTAGAACTGGTTTGCCAAAGCGCCCGGCCCGTCGCTGCTGCCGCCTTGCACATCGCGCTGCCACGTATTTATACAATATGCAAAAGTCCATAAGTACTTTTATTAACGGTTTTCATTTATTAACTGGTTCGCCTACACATCTTACATAACAATAGTTCGCCATTGTTCGGTCGTTCGAGCGGTATGCTTCTGCGAGTGCGGTTAAATGATTAGATATAATTTCAATACAATATGTACAACTTAACCTAACTTACGACTACAAATAATTAAATTAAATAAAGTATACTTTTCTTAATTTGTATTAATACACACTACATATCGATTTAAAAAAAAACGGTCAAGAGAGTCCGAACAATTAATTGGTTAGGTACCTTGGTAGGTATTACCGATGTTTTGGGTTTTTTCAGCATTTTGCTTTTACCAATCAAAGGTCATTAATTTAACATTTTTTACCCACTAACTTTGCGACCATTATTTTTCTTACCATTAGAAAACTAATTAGTCAAATAAAATTATCATCAGATGAGTTTTCGTCTGATCCATTCGTCTAAATTTATTACAAAACTATCATACAAACAAACCATCTACCTATTTTAAGCAGAATCCTGCTGCAAAGCGGGTCCCGAGCGCGAATTTAAATTAATAATTGAATACCTACCTACCATGTATTTATCCTATTTTGCTTATTCACCGGCTACCTTGAGAAATATTCTCATACGTGTAAGCTTTAACTATAGTACTCCGAACCGTTAATTAAACTATTTATTAGGTGGACTTTGCCCACGTTAGAGTGGAGCATAGGCGGTGAAAGCCTGAATTGCATATGTGAAGCCACAAATAACTACGTATCGAAAAAGTATTCGAATCTAATTTTAAGTGACGTAATTATGTTCAACGAGTTATGGTTGGAAATGACCTCGCTCGACTTTAGTGGCGAGTCGCGTACGGGTATGGCTTGGCAGTGTCTATAGCGAGAGCGCAAAATTGTTTTGTTTAAGGCGCGCGCGGCGGCGCGTCTCTCGGCACACACCGTTGACAAGTAAAAACAGGTATTTTTGCGCCCCGCACGCAATTCCGTATGCAACTCCCTGCCCTGGTCTTATTATTTCTCATGAACGTCATCAAACTCTTTCTATAGGATACTGCAAATACGTACAAAAATCTATGCTTACTTAGTACTCGTAAATTTTACCTCTCTATCGGATAAACTCAGTTCCCAAATAAATACATGAACAAACAGATAAATGTGGCAGAATGAGGAATTCCCACTGATAGGAACTACCAATGCCTAGGTACACTAATCTCAACTCACTAACTATTTGTAAATAAAACAATTCCATATGTTAGACGTAGGTATACATCACGTGCATGTGCAAACAATCATTTTAGCAAATTCTACAGATAAACTAGCTGCAGTAGGTAACTAACATGAATGATGTACTAGATAGAGATATAACAACATTATTATTTCAGTCATCCCCTCTCACTCGCACGTCTATTGTTCGCTATTATTAGTTCCTCTGGAATATTCTTCACGCAAGAACGCTGGAAGTGCTAAGCGGTGGTATGCAATTTACGACAGTGTGCCCATGCACGTAAGGACGCTATCGCCATGCATAAAACCACATCTCTTTAACGAGAATCACACCAGTGTGCACATAAGGACGCTATTGCCGTGCGCCGCTCCGCCGCCTCTAGCGTTCTTTTTAGAGCTCGTCTAAGCTAAAATGACGCGCCCCACTCCTTGGTTTTGTATGACAAGTAAATACAAAACCAAGGAGTGGGGCGCGTCATTTCAGCTTAGACGAGCTCTACGTGAAATCATATTTATAACTATAACTTAAGTTGAAATTCCATGAAATGTCGCATTTCTCGCGTACACCTACAAAAAATGATGTCCATCGATCGGGAATTTAATAACAAAAAAGAAATAAATTTTGATTAAATGTCGCAAACAGTAGGTTTTCTAAAATAATTCAGTGTAAATAAATTAATGAATTATTTATAGAACGTGTAAATGAATCAACTCTAAATAAGTAACTACTTTGTTAGGGACATCATTCTGAGAAATCTTAATTATGAAACCGATTTGATCATAGCAACTTTGTTTTTCACTTCTCCGTACAAATTGACTATTAACGTAATTGACTGACAACGTATTAACTATTATCCGTATTCAAACTGAATTATCTCAAAAAGCCTTCTTTGAATTGAGTTTTCAATCAATGGGAATATGTTTTATTTTAGTGTACTTACACGAAAAAGCAAAATGTTTGCTTTCAGAGTATCAGTCCCGCAGAATAACAATGACCCCGACAGTTCCATACATTTGATGGATTTTGATAAAACGTAGCTCTTATTTCTATAGACATACTGTCAAAGTCAAAGTCAAAGTCAAAGATATTTATTTGCAAATATAGGTGCTTAAGATGTTAGGTACAATTTTTGAACTTAACTATATTTTATCCTATAAGGATGTGCAAATTTATTAAAAATACAATTATAAAATAGAAATATGAAAAAAGCCACACCGAGAAGATATAATGTCAATTTAAATTACAATAATGATAATATTTTTTTGGAAAGTCAAATTATAAAATTATACAAATGTAATTATTATTATTATTATTTTTTTATTAAAAGTCCTACAAAAAATATTAAATTACACATAGCAGTAAGCAAGCAATCATATATGATGTTAATTGCATGTTTTTTTGTCCTCTAAAAACTCTGTGACAGTGTAGTATGCTTTGCCGATCAAAAATTGAAACAAAGCTTTCTTCAATGCCTGTAAATTGTCCAACCTCCTTATTGTATCCGGAATGGCATTATAGATTATCGGAGCCATTCCAAATATATTTCTTCTTGTGAGGGAGCTCTTACATTTTGCTGCGCATAGCTTGTCGGCATATCTAATGCTATTCATTTTCCTAAATAAACCTAAATTTGTTCTTACAAATTTGACTATTTCAAAAATGTAGAGACAAGGCAATGTTAAAATTTTTAATTTAATGAAGTGAGGCCTACAGGTATCTGTTTGTCTTAGTTTGCACAGAGCTCTAACACACTTTTTCTGGGCTTTAAACGCTCTTTCTTTATCGGTCGAGTTACCCCAAAATATTACACCATATCTTAAGATTGATCCTGCATAGGCGTGGTATGCAGCTAGAGCAGCCTTTTGGTTTGTGACCTTTGAAAGTCTGTATAGTGCATAGGAGCATTGTGCTAATCTTTTGCAAACGCTGTTAACTTGCTCTTTCCATGAAAGAGTATTGTCAATTTGCAGACCTAGAAATTTGGTGACCTTTGCTTCATCTATGGTTTGGCCAGAATGACTAACATTCAGGCTATACTTTGGGTCGCCTCGTAGAGCAAATGACATCAACTTTGTTTTACCTAAGTTAATGTTCAGGTTGTTTCTTCCTAGCCATTCTATTATGGATTCAAGTGCGTTATTAATATTTATCTGATGAGTTTCGACGTTTTCGTGTCGAAATACAACAGTGCTGTCATCAGCAAATAAAAACATGGGATTTTTTGTTATTTTGGGTAGGTCATTGATGTATACAAGAAAGAGCAGCGGGCCTAGTACACTCCCCTGTGGTACACCAAAGGACACAGCTATTGCCTTCGAACAGTATTTAATATCTTCTTTAGTGTAAGGGCAAATTTTGTTTATTTGAGTGATTTGTTTCCTATTAGTTAAGTAGGATTTTATAAGTTCTAAAATATTCCCTCTAACTCCGTATGACTCTAGTTTGTTTAGAAGTGTAGGGTGATCCACAAAGTCAAAGGCCTTAGTTAAGTCCATATACAATGCCGATACTGGTACTCTGTCGTCTATGCTTATAGATACATTAAGAAGAAAGTCATATATGGCCATGTCTATAGTTAAGTTCTTTCTAAAACCTTTTTGTTCTGGAGCGAGAATATTATTATTTTCAAGGTAATTGTAAAGTCGATTATAGATCACTTTCTCAAATATCTTTGAAAAGATAGGAATTAGAGCAATCGGTCTGTAGAATGTCATGTTTTCCTTATTTTCCTTTTTAAATACTGGCTTTATTATTGAAGTTTTAAGTCTTTCTGGGAAAGTACCATTTTCAATACAAAGGTTAGTAATGTGGCTGATGACTGGGGCTATTATAACAGCAACCTCCTTTATAACCTTCGTTGTAATATCATCGTTACCTACGCTGTTTGTATTCTTCAAACTCTTAATAATTAATAGTATGTCACGATTAGTTGTTGGAGACATGAACATTGAATTGCATATTCTTATTTGAGTTTTATTTGCGTTGTGAGTGTTGCCATTGTTGGATACTTGGTTAATATAAAATTCATTGAAAGACTCAGCTATTTCGTGGGGGTCTGTTATTTCTCTATTACTACATATAATTTTATTTATTTCTTCTTTAGGATATTTATTTTTTATAGAATTATTTATTATTTGCCATGTCATTTTGGATTTATTTAGTGATGTCAATATTTGGTAATTATTTTGTGATTTTTGTGTCAAGTTTATTATTTGGTTTAATTTTTTTGAATACAATTTAAGTGTTTTTTTATTTTCCAGACATGGATTGGTTCTATATTTCCATAATAGCATGCGTTTCCGTTTTGAACAAATTTTGATCCCTCGTGATATCCACTTTGGTTGTTTTCTCGTGGTATTTTTAATTCTGATAACTGGAAAACAAAGGTCGTAGAACAATTTAAATAGGTCATGAAATTGGTCAAAAGCTTCATTTGCATTGCGGCATGAGAAAATGTCATGAAATGTTAAGCTTGATAAGCATTCCTGAAATCTATGAATGTTTTCTTGGCACAAATCTCTTCTTATTGTAAACCAGAAGGGGAAGATACAGGTTTTCTTCACAGGAAAACGCAATATTTGTGCCGTATGGTCCGACATGGCTAACTCAACCACTTCACATGTGCATCCTTTTATATTGTGCCCTATGTTATCAATGCATGTTTGACTTCTTATTCGAGTTGGTTCATTGATAGACAGTTTCAAGTTATATGATGCCAATAAGTCGTCAAATTGTAACGATGCTCTACTTCTCTTAAGCCTGTCTATATTAACTGTTCATGACACTGTCAGATCTTTGACGTTTTACGCATTATCAATCCGCGGGGCTTATGACAACATATTTTACCCCCTATTGTAACCCCTAATGCATAGGTAATAAAAGCCAACTCTTGCATACAGGCAAAGCGTACAACGGCCCCGATGCGCTGTGCCACCCTCTCCCCGTCCCCTTGTCTCCCCGCGCCGCCACAACGCCGCCGCCACCGCCGCCGCTGCCTCACCCGCGTTGCGTCATCACATCACGATGCCTAGGTTAACTAAATACCTAACTATGTTGGTTACGTGGGGCGGGCGGGCCAAACTAACAATATTCATAATTCATAATATAACAATAGATGTGCGAGCGAGAGGCTAAATTTATTGTTTAAGTTAGGGCATGATCTATCACGATTTGGCGATTATTGCTAAGTTTATTATAAAGAAATTAATTACACGCTGCCATTTTCTTGCTTGTTGCATACAACTAGAGTGGAGTAATGAATCATTGGCTGAAAGTGGGCACAGTTGTGCCTCTGCCATCCCGTATGGGAAATGGCGTGACGCTATGTTATGTTTTGCATACAATTAAATTGACGCAACAAATGACTTGCATGGTCTAAACAAAACGTAAAATTATATAGGTATATTAAACAAAGCGTCACACTTTTTCCCATACGGAGTGGCACAGGCACAACTGTACCCACTTTCAGCCAGTGATTCAATACTCCATTTTTCCTAACAGGGGGCTAGCCTATCACCGCAGCTATGATATGAAGCAATGAAGGTTTCCTCACGATGTTTTCCATCACCATTAGAAAGTCCGTATAACTTACTTAAGATAAATGACTTATCTCATTATGGTCAGCACCGGGATTCGAACCTGCATCTTCTGCGTGAGGGGCAAGCATGAAACTTTCACACTACACCACGGAGTTCTTAGTTATTCTGTAATAATGATATTGATAATACTATAAACAGCATAATTGGTTTATAACTATAAACAGTTGCATACAAGTTTTTCACGGAACCTGGGTAAAATTATGCAAAGCAGCACGCCTTTTTCTATACATAAGTATATTATGTTATTGTATTATAAGTATGTATGGAAAAAGGCGTATTACTTTATTGCGCTTAATTTATTGCATTCATCTAAGGCTGCACTGACTGTATTAATTCATTCTAAAATAATATATTATGTTAATATAATTTTCTCCAATTCTAGGCTATAAGCTCTTGGTAATAAGCAGTATAATGGCATGTTACACTAAATTACATCCGCTTTTCAGGTACACTCCGTTCACAGTTATTTTACCTCCACATATATCTGTCCGTCTCTTTCTAGCTGTCAGGATTCCGTACAGCTAGAAAGAGAGGCAAAGGTGTACCTGAAGGTAAAATAACTGTCTACGGAGTGTAGAACCCGTTGAGCAAGAGTATTAGGAATACGGCCCTGTGTGTGTGTGTGTGTGGGTGTGCTTCGACGTGTGACGTGCAGTACCCGGCGTTTGATTTGGCACGTCTCGGGGACGAGACCCATGTAGGAAGCAGGAAAACTTACGCGTCGAGAAAGTTTTCGAATTTAAATGTCAGTGACTCTTATGTACAATGCCATTAGGTTCATTTCATGTAAGCTCGAACACATTTTCGCGCTGTCAAATATTCCTGCTAGAGCTACCGAAGTGCGACGAGTATTGATACTCGGCGTTTGAATTGGCGAGGGAGAGAGAGAGAGAGAGAGTGAGATGAGACCCGACGTCCCAAATCAAACGCCCCGTACTGTACTTCAGTGTGCTGATTGTATGAATGGACTTTAGCACTCGTTCAGACTAGCGGCGGCGGCGGGAGCCGCGCGGTTTGAAAATTGTGCGGGCACCGTGCGGGTCTATTTCCTTAGGAATGTATCGTTCAGACACAACTGCGTGGCTCCCGCCAGACAACTGCCAAGAAACAATGGGTGAACTAACCGCGCGGTTGTGTTTGAACGATTACATACATTCTTAAGAAAATAGACCCGCGTGGTGCCAGCACGATTCTCAAACCGCGTGGCTCCCGTCGTAGTCTGAACGGGGCCTTATAGCTGACCTTGATTGGATTGGAAATTCTTTGGTATAACGCCGATTTTCCCCTGGATTATTGGAAAATCTATTGTAATACAGCGAATCATAACTAAAAAAGGAATAAAATTTGAAAGAGCTTTAGTTCACACTCAGTATTTCAGGAAAAACTTATTCACGATGTTTAAAAAGGAAAATCGCCTGGATTACAAAATGAAATTATGTATTTTGGGATATCAAAACATATTAAAAGTAAATAAATTAAAGAGCTCATTATCTGTAGAAGCTAGAGTGAAAAATATTAAAAAGGTAATTTTAGGTATGTTCAAAATGGAAAAAAAGCTGGATTTTTTTATATACCTATGTTAAATGATACAAACCTAAGTATACAGAAAGTATTTCAGGCCGAGGCCATATTCACAGAGAGTTATACAGGATTTCCCTATTTAGGTGAAAATACCTAACTTCTCGTAAAAAAAATACCTGGATTATTTTACATCTATGCATGGTATTACCTAACTTCATCACATGCCAAATTTCAAACGCCGGGAAATTAGTCGGTAGTCAAATGCCTCCTCGATTGGGCTACGAACCAAACGCGCCACGAAAACTGAGACGAATACACATAGGACTTCGCTAATTGATCGTCGTAAACCACAACAATCCAAGTTGCTAATTTATTGATAGCCATGAGCATTGTATGAGACGGTGTACATACAGTATTTGCTTATTGTAAAATAAAAATAAAAACATAACATTTAAAATAAGCCCAGTAAGTAAATAATAAATCGGATTTAACTTATGTTAAATCCGATTTGTTATATATTTTGAAATTATAAATTCGTGTTGAAACAGGCTTAATGTGGTTTATCAATGAATAATTCAGCCCAGTAATAATAAATCAAATTTAAATTAAAATATCTTATTGGGTACCTATTTTTATTTTTATTTAGCCATTAAAGTGTCCCACTGCTGGGCAAAGGCCTCCCCCTCTTTCGTCCACACTTCCCTGGTCTGTGCCACCTCCGGCCACCCCGGAAAAAACCAAGTTTTTGGGTACCTATAATACATTTAAATTAATCCCAACAATAATAAATCCGATTAAACATAAATGCAACCCATTAAAATTTAAAATTATAAATTCGTGTTGAAAAATGCCTTCTTGATTTAAACCTCTGAAAATAGACTGTAAAATCAGCAGCTGCTAACAGATTCACACCAAAATCCAGCAAACTCAGTGATTCATTAGTTATTTAGCACTCACGTGTACCTTTCATTATGCAGAGCGATAGTGTGAATTCGTGCGGCGAACTATGTAGTTGCACCGATAGGTTTGAAACTCTGCCACGGCCGATTTTTTGCAGTGAAACATATGATATGGCGCAGGACTTTGAGCTCAAACAACCCGTCCTTCTGTAAGCGGCTTCCAGCAGGACAAAAATCGTGTGGTCTATCAGTAACGGTTGATAAATAAAAACGGTAACGAAAACTATATTTTTGGAACCTCCGAAACATCTCGTTAGTATCGCTGGGTTGCATAATTTGTTGGAATTCAGTGATGTAAGTCGAAGCTAATCAGAGCTGCAATATTTTTCTGAATCCAGTATGATAACGAGTAATATTCACGGTTCGTCTGGCTGAAGCTCTATATGCCTACACTCAGCGTCAAAAATATCGCACCTTTTTGAAATTCTACTCTGAACAAGATTGTTCTCCTTTGGTACCCCTTTTGAGGACATTGTTAGTTGTCATTGTTAATGGGAAGGTGTTATCATTACCTTCCCAATGACAATGACATCTAACAATGTTGTACCAAAGAAGAACAATCTTGTACAGTTCCCCTAGTTTAGAGTCATGCTGTAAGGGATGTAAGATTTATAACCCCCCCCCCCCCACCCCTTGGGGAATTACTATCTCTCAGTGCTATGCTACATAAGGAACCTTTGTACAAAGTTTCATGGCTCTAGTTCCACCGGTTTAGGCTATGCGTTGACCGTCAGCCACGCAAAGTAGATTGTATTTGTACCTAGTATTGAGCAGTACTGGTGGCCATGTGTGGTCTTCATCATCAGTTCTGCATCACAGTATTATGATAATAAATGCACGAGATATTTTGAAAAACATAAAATTCACTAAAGGTGATGGGATCCTGACCTGGTGTCAATGGGACCAATTTGAAGGTAAACTCTTTCAAACAATTTTTTTTAATTCCAAATCGGTCCATCCATCTAGGCGCAATCGGGGAACATACATAAAAAAAAAACTAAATTATACTACCGAAGAATTTATTGTAAACCTCCTCATTTTGTAAAGTCGGTTAAAAAAGCATTTTACACCTGTCACCGCAAGCCAAAATATTGTTGGAAAGCTGTAAATACACAAAAACTAAGGAATAACAAAAATAAACGGTCAAGTGCGTGTAGGATTCGCGGACCAAGGGTTCCGGTCACACTTGGAGATAAACCAAACTACATATTTTTGCAGAAAGATATAAATTTGCAGTTTTCAGATTTTTCTCTTTAGTGCTTATGACCTTGCTTTGTGCAAAATTTCATGATTTTAGGACAACGGGAAGTACCCTATAGGTTTTGGGTACATTACGATTACTATGAAAATCCAACATTTTTAAAGCATAAACGGTCGTAGCGTTCGATTGCATTGGTTAATTTTCTCACAACTATAGACTTCAGCAATTTGTATAAATTTCAGCTTGATACGTCCACGCGTTCTTGCTATAAAAGGTCTTGACACACAGACGGACGGACGAACGGACAGACGGACGGACGGACAACAAAGTGATCCTTTTTTCCTTTTAATCCCTTCACTCTCAGAAGCACACCGCTCGAACGACCGAACAATGTTGAACTTTTGTTATATAAGATTTATCGGCGAAACAGGTACGGATCGGAACCCTAAAACATACATTTTGCCACCCCTAATGGAATTCGGCGTGATGTTTTGTGTTTTTTTTTTTGACATTTTTTTCTCAAAATCCTTAGTCGTCCCATTCCCTATATTACATCACCTTTTTGAAACCCAGTGAATAAAGGTCATCGACCCTCTCACCAACAAATTCGACAATCGACAAAAGAATCCTAAAAACCCCCGAATTTACCTCAAGTTATAAATCCCGACATGGGGAAGAGTTTCCTCACCCCGGTTCCGCTTTACGCCTCCTGAGGTAATTTTTGCGCTACAGTTTCCTTTTGCGTTTTTGCACTATTTCTCTCTATACACTGTAAGGCGGGTGATAAATCCTTCGTAACCCTGAACGGAGAGATCAAACTACACAGGGTGTTGCGGAAATGTGTCGATAATGGCTTATTTTTCCCTGTAATTAGAACGGTGTGTTGTAAACAGGAACAAGACAGAGCTATACATAAATATAGCTCCGTGCCGATCTGATTTCAAGACACTACCATGTGAAAATAAAAACATTAAAAACCTTTCTAAAGGTAATGGAAGATATTTTAAGGAATCCTTCATTACTCCAAAGCAGCGGCGCTAGGCAAGCCCATGTACTCCCTACACACTACATACTCACGGGCACTACCGCAGGGCATAGGTAAGTTCAACTTCACCCTATGTGGATGTTTTACACCCGATCCCAAGGCTCATTGTAATGAAACCGTAGGGCATAGGAACAGCTACCACCTCCCATACACAAAACACGCTCTCACAAATACACACACACACACACACACTACACTCACACACACACACCCTTACTCACAACACACACACACACACACACACACACACACACACCCTCACACACCCTCACACCGTCACACACACCCTCACACACCCTCACACACACCCACCCCACACACACACACACACCTCACACACACACCCTCACACACACACACACACCCTCACACACACCCTCACACACACACACACACACACACACACACATCCTCACATACATAACATACCTTTATTTGTTAATTTCAAAATAATTAAAAATGTACGCTAAATGGAAAAGGTGTGATGCCATGTTATGTTATGTTGCTAGAAACGGCATACTGACTTCAACTGCTATGTCCGCCATTGTCCGCTATAGAGCGGTATATCCAGAGACTATACATCCAGTTGACTGCGCCTGCGGAGGAATTCGGCTCGCCAAATGCACGAAGACGGAAAGCCAGACAGTTTCGAAGCGGCTGACCAATCACAGCTCTCTTACCTCGTCCCCCGCCACCCGTAAATTGATGAGTTGTGTTTCAAAGGGCGCGCATCTAGGTATGCGCTCTCCACTGGATGAGTGCTCCCTGGGTATATCTAATATCTATACATATACATATATCTACTAAGAGGGGGTTATATTCAATCGAATTTAATAAGATAGAAAGAGAAGTAAAATACCGTAAAGAATTTGGTTCACCCCGTAAAGGAGCGGAGTATAGGGATGTGTAAAAGATACATTGCCTTGGCGTCAGCGCCCGTGATAGATGACAAACTGTACATACTTTATCTTCGCCTTTCAGTCCAGATAATCTAGCACCCGTATGCTTGGTCGCTTTATCAATCCGATTTACACTGAACTCAACTTAACTGAGAACCAAGTTAAGTAAATGACAAGCAATAGACTACACAGTTGAAGAGTCTGTGGAGAAATCAATCATGAAGATGCTCTGTTCAAATCTGTTTCATGACAGACAGGATCTTGCTTGTCCCATAAAAGAACCACCTAGCAACAATTTGTTGTTAATGCCGTGGTAAAAGATATAATCTTAGATGATATATTTTATCTCTTGAGAACATCAATAACTCTCAGTGGGAAAGAACTGGATCATCACCTGAATGTTGTATGTATGAGTAATTTGTTATTCAGTTTTTTGTTTCCTGCTTTTCAAGTCTAACCTTTCGAGTAGGTAACATAATCAGCGAGCGGGTCAAGAAGAATAAACAAAGGCGAGAAGTAGAAAGAATATGTTTGCTCTCCATTGTGGCTGGCTGGCTGGATGTGGCTGAGAAACACATACAGCTAGTGCAAACAAGCTAATGTAGAGCGCAATGGACCGCAAACACTTGGATGCTGTAGTCAGTTGTTGGCTTATAGTGTTGATCCTTGATGAGAGTGGATTTTGGATTTTTATTTGAAAGCGTCTTTGCAATTTTATTGAAAAAAGAGTATCTAACAATTTCCTTGATGACTGACAAAAGTGTCTCGAAAAAATATCTGATGTTGACGGCGACATACGCTACGTGGCGTCCTAATCTTTAATCTTTTCGGTCTTCCTTAATACTATCTATTATATCTATTAGAAATACAGGTCGTCGTCTGAGCGTCTTCGGAGTTAAACTTATGTAATTTCAAGCTTAAAGCGGTCCAAGTTATATGTTAAAGTTAATATTTTTGTCATAATCGACCGGAAGCTGCCATGATCGTCATGGCCCTGTCACTTTTGCGGGAGCCTATAAAGCCACAGCTACGGAGAATGAAGGTTTCCTCGTGATGTTTTCCATCATCGTTAAGACGTCCCATTCGTATAAATATTGTACTTTACATAAACTATTTTATCCGATTGGTACATGGTCAGCTGAGTAGAGCTCACATCTCCTGCGTGACAAACAAAGGTGACACGACTAGACTACAGCAAGGAAAATAAAAAAAACATCATACCAAATACTATTTGCTTAGATAGAAGAGACTTCGGTTGATGTCTATCCTTATGTAAATAGTAATTATTATTATTATTGTTGAGATGTCTCGGCATAACGCTATTACATCACTGATGAAAGACGCGGTAACACCTATGATATCCGTATACTGTATCACAAATCACAGCATACCTTTTGAAGCATGTGATCCCTTTTTTGACACGATCACACGTGTGGCACTGTCGCGGATTTTCAATTATAGGTTGCGTGCGTGTGAACATGGGATGTGTGACGGAGATTTGTTTGAGGGATTACAAACAAACGTACCTATTTTTATATTTGGAAGATGAATTATTTGTTGGTTTTTCCTTCGGAGTGCATTTAGAAGTCAATTTGTTTCTTCTTTTGCAATGACGTCAACTGGTGAATTCACTGAATCAGAATCTTTGAGAGACATACATTGTGTAACTGCAGGTACACAATTTATTAGTTATTTTAGCTCAAAGCATTTACTTACTTTGCGACCCCAATATACAAAATTGTGTTCACTACAAACATTGGCTCCATTGTTTAATAAAATTGTCAAGTCAACTCCCTTTCTGTAGAAAGAGAAATTGATACGAAACATTTTTAGTTCTCGCGCCACGAGGGGTAAATTTGCTCTAATAGGTTACATATGACATCGTAGATAAAGACTTTCTTCAAGACAAAATTGAAAGAGAGAAAAGAGGAAAACATCGTTAGGGAGGAAACGCATTCGCTGTTTTACTGCCTTACCCAAGACAAATAAAAGCTTCATCTATAACAGTTTACTTAGAGCATTGTACGGCAAAAACTAATGAATAGCATGTTCCATGGGAATAATTCTGCTACCCAAAAATCTATGATCCGCATATTTGTTTAGGCTTTACTGCGTGAATGGGACCACCCATATTCAATAAAACAATCCAGTTAGTGATAATTAATAATGCTGGGATGAAAAGACCAGTTTATTTAATAAATGGTAGACTTATTGAAGGCTGAATTCTGTTATGTATTTCATACACACGTAAAGTAATAGGACTTTTCTTTCACTCGCTTCTTGTATACTTTGCGAGGACGAGCATTGGAATTTTTCTGACTTTTATAAACTCACAATTCTGAATTTCCACGAAACATCACAATAGTTTTTCTTTAAGATATGGGTCCACATATTTTGTTGAAAATGAGTGTGGCTACATTTTGAGACCCTGAAATTCTATTTCTCTTTCGAATATGTCGTCGTAATGATGTTCTTTTGTAACTTTACTGAATAGATGCATTTTAATACATTACTTATCAAGGGGTTGCAACTGTTATTTTACTGTGAAACCGATTCAATCAGAGCAACCTTTTTTCTAAACATCTCTATACATTTTGGCCTACAAATGGAAATCTGTACTGAGAGCCCTATACACCAGCTGAGGGGTGAAAGGATGAGACGATGAGGATAAAAAATAAATAGATAAATTTTGGGTCGAGCAGCCAACCGATTCATAAAACATTAATCAACAGAAGTGAAATCTAATTTAAACTAACGCGGTATACTTATCAAATAAACTGAAAATCAGACAGTTATTACGAGCACTTTAAGATATATCTAAGCGGCTCGTCGAAGCGTCTCAGGGACCAGAGAGCTGGCACCTACTCGTACCTCGCTCAACGCATTAGCATTGCGATACAGCGAGGTAATACCCTATACTTTAGTTATAATTAATAATTTGTTATTGTATATAAACATTTATATTTAGGTAAATATTGTAATTGTGATTTAAGAAATAAATTGTGTCACAATAAAAACATTTCCCAGATGTCTTTTATTGTAAATTTGTTTCTTCCGCTTAAGCAAGAATTTTCGGTCTGTTAATCTCAGAATAAATACTCACTCTAATAAATTATTCACTCCCCCCGACCGCAAAATATACAAATCAACTAATTAAAAGTAAGTACAGATAAATAAAGTAAGAATAGACTCCATTAGTGAACAATCTCTTTAGAGTAGAAGACACGATGGAACAAGAGTTCAAATTGTTTTCCTCTGAATAAGCGGGGCAATTCTGGCGCTAGCGAGATCATGTCTATGGTCGAAATATTGATGTTGAGATACCGAAATCTCTATCAAAAACAAGAAAAAGCTATTCTTACGACTAGCCTTTCGACCAACCGAGATTTCTCGACCTGTTTTCGATCGAAATAAATATAAATCGATATCGTTTTCGACGGATTAAGGCGGTATCAAAACCGATATCTCAACTGGGGAGATGATCTCGATAGCGCGAGAATCGGGGGCCAGGTCGAGATATCTCGCTTAATCGAATAGCTAGTCGTAAGAATAGCTTTTTCTTGTTTTTGATAGAGATTTCGGTATCGCAAAATCGATATTTCGACCAGGGACATGATCTCGCTAGCGCCAGAATCGCCCCGCTGCTGGACTATTTAAACATCTCACTGAATAGCGCGAAGAATTGCTGAAATACTTTAGAGCGGGATAATTGGAGTCTGTTTGGATAATTTGATAGGGTCAATAGAAATGGGTCTGATTGGCCGAACTATGGTTTTAGGTGAATTGTATCGTTTGCTTCCGTAGCATTTTGAATAAGTACTTACAATCTACACTAACATTATAGACAGCAATGTCCCGTTCCGCCGCCCTTAATACACTCTGAGTTTTTTTATTATATAAGGGGTATATGGCTTGTATGTGTATATAAATATATAAATATCCACATGATTTGAATCCTCGTAGACTTACCGCCGTAGGTAACCAGATTAATTTAAAGAACCATTTAAATCAATTCCTTTGAATTCACTTACTTCGAGACTTAGTAAAATCCTGTACTGAGTCTCTAACGAATTATTTAATGACTCTGAGCTCGTCGATAATTCGCGCTTTTGTTATAATATTAAATTAGCTAGGTTTCTTGTTCCACATTAACTATCGCTGAATAGCTGCTTCCCCACCAAACGATCCATCTTGGATCGGGCGATCCGCGATCCGCGATCCAGGATCGCGGATATGTACGGTGGACCGCCAAGCGCCTGAAAATCCGGCAACTGGATCTCACGCGGGGCGGGCGGCGGGGAGCGCGCTATCCAAAATGGAGCTAAGATCGCGCGAGACACATCCACACCTACCGCTCCTGTGGAGCGCGATCCTGCCGCGCGCGATCCGGAGCGCGTTTAAACGTGGGGAAGCAGCTATTAGCATTTATGTCGAGATCTAAAAACTTGGTTTTCGAGCCAAGATTTTCTGTGAAAATAATAATTAATATCATACTAATGGACTTAGGTTGTGTTGTCGCCTTGGGCTATCAAAAAACTGTCACCGATTTCTGTTTATTCTGTTCTGTTAAAGATTTTAGTTCCCGTCCACGCCAAAGAAAAACAACTCTGATCAAAATATTTCAAGAATCAGTGATAATGTTTTCTCGTTCGTAGCACATTGTTTATGAAAAACTGATAATTTTTAAACGACGTACAGTACATCTGAAATGAAAATGTTAATTTTCCGTTCCATCAACCATATCACAAGACCTATTGATTAACGGCGGCGCATAAAAAAGATTTATAGTATCGAGCACTTCACAATCGTGAATTATGATTTCCGTGTAACGAGGTACAGCTTTATCATAATTTTGTAGATTGGGCTAATGAATTATGATATTTTTCAGGCCATTGGGTATTTATTGCATTATACAATGGAAAACAGAAAATTACGAAATAAATGTCTGAAATTCGATGGCATTCAATGAACTGTAGCTACTGTAGATACATAGTTTATAACGTAATTTACCACAATTTATAAGGCCGAAACAGCCATGCTAACCTTTACTAATCTCAAAGTATGCCATCGATTTTTTGCTACGAAAATAGTTAAATTAATATATATGTAGTTGTAATCTCAAGTCAACGTTGACGCAAGCACAAAATAATCTTATGTAGACTTTGAGATTCATTATTAGATTTTCAATGTTAAAGTTGATCCCAAATAAGTGCTGACTCACTTTCACCTCCTGCTTAAAGAAAACCAAACAAAATGAGTAGAAGTACAAACATCCGAGGTCAAACGCCTTTTGTTAAATCTTATTTTAGCTAATGCGGTTTACCGGCCCTCTGCTTTTCATCACCTTTCCAGAAAAGTAATTTATTGTCACGATGTTAACATAGTAGATGTTTACATTGTGTCGGTTGAAAGTGTAAACATGAGCGAAATAGCCAGCTTCAAGGTAACAGTAAAAATGAAGAGTAAATAGCACGCTAGTAAATATTAAATTGCTACCTAGCTGCTGAGGCGTATTATTCCATAGATGAATATTTAACATGATAATGCGTAATGTGTGCTAATGTGTTGACATGCTGATTAATCTAATATTTTTTCTGACATTTTATTACATAATTTAATTCATAACCATTTAATTTTATTTTTTGTATACCTGGATGTTGTGTAAATTTTGTGTTGACATGCAAAATTTCTTATTTTGACATGTTCAATTATTTTTACTTAGTTTACTAATGTATTAATTGTTGATTTATTTATTTGTTTGCCTTATGGCAGGACGTAAGAACACTGTAAAATATAACATCTCTACTATTCTACGATCCACAATAAAAATTCTGATTTCTGATTTCGCTTTGAAACTTTTATGAATGTATATAATGTTCCATATAATAAAAACGAAAATGCAGAATTTTTGATTGAATAAAATCTACTGAATATATTAGAATAAGATCTTCAATAGTCTCGTTTGGATAGCAAAATTACGAGATGAAGATATTTTCGTTATAATTTTCAAGCATTTGTTTCTTGTACAAAGCTGGTGTGGAACCATGAGGCCGTTTGCTCTATGTGTGGAACCCCTTGTGTGTGTGAGACTGAGAGTCCAACTCACACTTAACATTTTTTTATTGTAGGGAGTTAAAATTGCCGCTACTCATCTTTATGGGCTCACTTTAGTAGGAATGTAGGTTAAATTTTCAGAATGTTCCCGTCCGACCAAATGTTTATTTTTATTCTCACATTTGGCATTTTTACGAGATTTCCTTCAAGGTTTATGTCCACCACTGTACTTTTATGTACAGTATCCAGTATAATTGTTGTTAGAATGTTGACTAAGACTAAAATGCAGTATCACAGCTTGAACTGCATGTCAGTCTGTTTTCTAATCAACACCTCAGTAATTACTGCACATCGCGCTGCAGTATAGTCAGTCTTCTCTTAGAAAAACGTGAGAAAGCGCGACAAATAAAAAATAAAAACTATACCTGTAACACCGTGTCTCAAAGTCTATGTTACCGGCAAAGTATGAAATCCCGTCATTCTACAAGGTATATACCGGTAAGTATAAATAATAAGCAGCGCCAAAACAAAGTTCTTGGAAGCCTGCTGTCAGGGGCCTCTAGGGAATCTTGGTATGCAAGGCAATAGCTCGGACGACGGAAAACAAAGTGATCCTATAAGGGTTCCTTTTTGGGTTACCGTACCTAAAGGGTACCAAACGGGACCCTATTGCTAAGGCTCCGCTGTCCGTCTGTCCGTCTGTCCGTCCGTCCGTCCGTCCGTCAGCGGGACCTAAAGCACGAACCGTAATAGCTAGAAAGTTGAAGTTTTCACAAAATGTGTATATCTATAATTGCCGCTACAACAACAAATTCTGAAATACGAGAGATAATACAAATTAAAGAGGGTCTACATACAAGAGACTTGTTTTGATACACCCACGCATTACAATGTATATTGCGCAATTTAATTGATTTTAGGGGCCGCCTTAAGTCAACTAAAACAAAGTTTAATCCCGTACCTTTTTAATAAAACTATATTGCACGGCTTGTCGTTTTTCAGGTTAAAGCGGTTTGAAAACACTTAGGCGCTGCTTTGAACGTCCAACGATAGGTGAAAAATGAATATAGCCGCGTAAATTCTGTGCTACTCTCATTCCGTATAGCAAACGGAGCGTGTGTTGAAAGCTGAGAGCTGGAATATGTCTTCATGAAAATGGCGTCCCACTTTCTAAAGTTCACGGCGAAAGAGGAGACAATTGTACTGAGGTCGCAATGCTAAATGGTGAGGTTACTTTTTTAATTGCGGTAGATAGTTTATCTCGTTATAAAATAGCGAACAATTTAGTAAGAGTAATCCTTATAACATTAAAACCATTTATTGGATTTAATTATTATAATCCAATTGCATAATCATGTTGCCGCTAAAACCCAGTATCTTGCGATAGCACGACAGCCCGGCCCGGCCCAGAGCATTACTGTTGGGAACAATATCATCGAGGGAGTGCAGAGCTTTAAGTACCTCGGATCCATCCTTAACTCAGAAAACCAGGTCAGCCAGGAGATCAAGGCACGTATTGTAGCAGGAAGCAGGTGCAAGAAACTGCTCTCATCGAAGCTGCTGAGTACCAAGACCAAGATCACTCTCTACAAAACTGACATCAGACCGGTGGTGACCTATGCGTGTGAAACCTAGTCTGACGCTGAAGGACGAGCAGAGACTGGCTGTGTTCGAAAGTAAAATGCTGAGAAAGATCTTTGGCCCAGTTCATGCTGAAGATGGGATGTACCGGACCAGAATGAAGCACGAACTTGAAGCACTTGCCCACAAGGAGACAATAGTCAGATTCTGCAAGTCTCAGCGCCTGAGGTGGGCGGGTCACATTGAGAGGATGGAGGAGACCAGAGCAGTGAAGGTCATGATTGACTGGATACCTCAACAGAAACGTCCACGAGGCAGACCGAAGAAGAGATGGCGCAACTGCATTGAGGAAGACTTAAAGATAATGAAGAAGAAAACATCTTTGAAGAAAGAGGCACGGGGCAGAGACCTGTGGAGAAACATCGTGGAGGAGGCCAAGACCCACAAAGGGTTGTAGCGCCGCAGGAAGTGAGTAAGCATAATCATGTTTTTGTGTACAAAATAATAGCACCTGTACTAATATAATAACATAGCGTCACGCCTTTTCTCATTCGGGGTGGCAGAGGCAAAGAAAAAAGAAATTATACTACTTATTATACTGTGCCCACTTTCAGCCAGTGATTCAATACTAAACTTTAATACTAGTAACTTTTTAGATAAGTAATTAAAAAAGGTCTCTACTTACTAATTAATTAATGTTATCCTTTGTTACGTACGGGCCTATTAGCCCTTATTTAAAATATTTTATTAAACACACATAATAATAACGAATAGATACAGTAAATCTTAAAAGCAACAATACTCTATTCTATGGTTCTATTCTACCTCTTGAGCTGTCTTCTAACAAGGTCAAAGAGAAATAAGACTTGTTGAAGTGGTTCAATAAACAATGTGCTATAAACATTTGCTTCTCATTGTGTTTCTTTAAAGCTCGAAGAGTGATGTTATAGTTAGAGAACTTTACTGCACTTCAAAACGATGACATGCTGTTTACGGCTGCTGAAGATACAGTCCAAAGATAATGTTGGTAATACTACGTAGAATACGTCTTCCAATGATATTTTGACGTTTACAGGGGGGCGCCACTTCTACGCAACTTTTAATGCAACGAGCCTGTCAAATGGTTTCGACTGAAAATCAGCGCTGCAGCCTTGTTGCAGCTTTATGCTGAGTTGGATCCATTTCACTGGCGACGCATGCGTACATCATCTTCTAAACTCTTCTGTTTCGAAAATACTTTCGTGTTTACTTCTACAATTTAATGTTGATTTCCTGCCTTTGAAATTGTCTGTCGATGTACTCATGTTTTCTTCAGTGAATAAATGTATGTCTATGTCTAAAAAGTGTAAGTTTCACCTATCACCGCAAGCCAACAGTGGCATGATTCTCGCGCCTTCGATATACGGATATCGAGACCTATATTGACAGATTCCTATACAAAATCACTTGATATATGTAGGTGTAGATATCTTAAATCTAATGCGTGAGAATCGTGCCACAGTGGCATGATTCTTGCGCCTTCGATATATGGATATCGAGACCTATATTGACAGATTTCCCTACAAAATCACTCGATAAAGGTGTAGATATCGTATATCGAATGCGCGAGAATCATGCCACAGATCCCTTGGAAAGCTGTATTTTATCCTGTGAACCCCAGTGTAACAAAAGCAAAATATGCAGTGTAGTGGGTTTTTTGCTGGATCAGAAAATAAATAATACATAAATGTTGCCCATTAATATCCCCCTCGAAGGACAGGGGCGTTTACCCTGATACGAGTAAGTTTGAGCCAGAGCGGCCATTGAAATAGACATTCAATATAATTATCGTGTTTCATAAATTATGTTGGTACAAGAACTAATATGGTGGTTGCACATAATTCATGTATTTTTTTCCACTTTACGTCATAGATAAATATATATGTCGGCGGCCGATCGTAGAATTGGGCACATCATGATGTTCCCAAACGTGAAATATCATGAAACGATAAAATCTCTAAAGAAAAACTCTGTGGTAGCTTAGACGAAGACTAAAGGGGGCGAGCGCAGCGAAGCCCCCGAATAGTCTTCGTGTTCGTTTGACATGTTTAACACAAGAAAACATGTAGTGCTGAATAAAAATGCTTTTAAAAAGACATGTTTTCGTTAAAACCCGCCACATCATGATGTGCCCAGCAATTGCTTGGGCATATCATGAAATGGCGGGGCACATGACGGCACATCATGATGTACCCGATTCTACGATCGGCCGCCGACATATAGAATAAGTGGTACAAGTATATACACGGCTAGATGTCAAATACACAAGTACTATTTTTAAACGAATCGATTACTGACTGGCAACGTTCAGCCAAAATTATTGGAAAAGATCAGAAATTAAACAAACCTATTAAAATGTTCAATTCTCGAAACTGAGTTTTCCACCTCGATTTTTTATATAATTTGCAGCGAAATAAAATAATAGGGACCTGCAGAGTTAATGACCCGCAGCCAAATTACTTCCACCCACGTTGTTTTAACAAAAGTTAATAGCTACGGGACCGTCGACATAAATAAACTTTCGTAATTAATCAGCGGTTGGATGGGTGAAAATTTTATAAGACAACCTTCCGCTATTATTTTGTTTTAGGGTTGCTTCCATCTTGCTCAAATATTCAAGCTATCAAGCGTAGCTTTACAACGCTCTTTCAGCTTGCGGCGACACGTGGAACTAACGCTATTTGGCAGGTTCGTTGCGTTATGTTGCATAGAAGTGGCGGCTCACTGTAAACGTCACTCACGCGCAAAAAGATCGTTGGAAGACTGTAGCTTAATTTGAAATTTCGCGAAGTTCATTAGATGTCAAATACTATGTAAAAAGATTTGAGTTTTTAAGCCATTAAAGAATATTTTCTGGACATAATAGACAACAAACCAAACATAGCGTCACGCCCTTAAACATCCAAGACCTGGGGTTTTCTCTTACTCCTCAGCCGGGATTCGAACCCGGGACCCCTCGCTTGGGAAGCGCTCTCTCAACCACAACGCCACAGAATTTTAAGTACTAGGTAGTCAAATAAATCTAGGAATCTGTCTGAAGTTGAAACATAATGTACAAAATGGCTTGACGATATCAGAATTGTATATTTCTAGCCGTTTTAAATATTTATAAAGTTTTTATGTAAAACAAATAAAAATATGACGTCATCAGGCGAGACTCACGAACAAAGCCGTTTTGACAGGTCTTTAAAAGCATCTGTTCTGGCCTCTCTGTCTGTCCTTGGTCCTAAATGGAAAACTGTGGAGGTAGTAACAGGCCCAATTTCCCACTCAGCCGCAGAACCGCCCAGCGTCGCTATTCGGGCTCATTACTCATATTTTATGAGTTCATCTTGTAATAACAGATGCTTCAGGATTGTGGCAAGAATCGTTACAGACGAAATTACCTTTTTTATGCTGTTGAGATGTTTTTTGCCTCATTCTCTCAGTCTTAATGTTTTAAATGAGTCTTAATTGCGGAATTATGGAGTGGTTCAGCTATCGGTAAGCACTTAGGCGCAGAAATAAAAGCTGGAGCTGGGTTAATCCCTAGCAATGATGTTTAACCTGAGATACGTATGTGTACGGTGTGTCAAATATGTGTACTTTTGTCACGTTTTATTGCCATGGTCTTGCCAAGTTTGAATTAAGAATTCGAATGATCCCCTTATTCCAGTTACATACATCTTAATAGGCTTGTGGCCAAATTAATCCAATAAATCTAGTCTTAAGTTGAAGCATTATGTACAAAATTGTTTGACACTCTTAGAATTGTATATTTCCAGCAGATATATTTTATAAAGTCAATTTTGTGCAAAAAAAAGACAGCATTTGATGGGGCTTTTACTTGACGTCATTATGTTGTTATTTCATAGAACTCAGGAACAAAAGTTCCGTTTTGACAGTTCATAAAAAATATCTATTTTGACTTGACAGGCCACAATTCCCAGTCGTGCACCGTGGGATTGTTTATTTGAATGCAGGTTTTTACAATTAGACGGTACGATTAATTGTCGTCCACGACTTGTTGTTGCTTGCTGTGAAGACAGATTGTCAAGACTTACACAAAACAGTCGATAAAGGGAAGCTAGAGATAATAGTCGTTCAACGATAAATTTATCGTTACGAAATAGTGGGTACGCGCTCTTATGCCCGGTTTTTATGGTGACGATTTTGTTAACAAATTGGATAAATCAGCCTCAGCCAATGACGTACCGCTATTATTAAATAATAAAAACGGTTTTTAATTTTCTGCTTCCTCTTTTTAAAACCAAATCCCAAAAACCCTTGTCCATCAAACAATAAAATTTCTGAACGTATTCAATCAGTGTTTCTCAAAGTTTGACTTTCCAATTCAAAACTTTAATAGCCTTTCAGTTTTCGGTCCCAGTTTGAAACGAAACAAAAACCTTTTTTCGGGTTATTACAATATAATAAACGATTTCACAGTTGAATGTTGACCAACAAATGAATTTACTTGAAATACTTTTACAATTTGTAAACAGGAAAAATTATAAAGGCGGAAACGCATTGAAATCGGGACTATCCTGTTTAATGTAAAGGCTCCTTAATTTGTCAAAATATGTTTAACTTTATTCATTTATTTGTGAATAATTTTCATATCATTTTTCATTTATACGTAGAGGAGTTCTTACTGTATGCTCAAGATGACCGTTTGGCTCCCATAGGTTTTTGGAAGATATCCTCCCAAAGCTTCGAAAACCTACTAACCAAACCTAAAAACCAACTTCTAAGTTTTTTCAAAGCCTTGAACGGATCTCTTCCGAAAAAAATTGGGTGCTCTTGAAGAACGCAGTAAAAACTTCTCTGCCAGTTGAAATGGCAGGAGTGGCCTTGCTTGACCCGGATATAGCTCGTATCCATAGTAGTAAGTAGCAAATAAAGTTACTATGCGAATGTGGACTGGTAAATACAAGAGATGGAATACATTCATACTGATTCTATACTGAAAATCTATCTTCATTGTTTTGGGAGTATTTTGGATCCCCATTAACGTCGTACTACTGGGCCAATTTGCATATATTTTTTTTGTCATCGACGCGAAATTTTGTCTCCTCTGATTCACTCATACACATCTTATAACAAATATGTACGGTTTTCGTATTATTTTTCAAAAAAACTGAAACAAGAGCCAGAATTTTGCATTTTTTCGAGAACCATGGAAGTAGCACAAGGTCTTCAGGGTTGCAATTTTCGGTATAAACTTCTCTCAGGAGACCTGACAACATTTAAAAAAAATCGTAAATACATGCGCGTTTGCGATGTTAGATGCTTGCGATGTTAGATGTTGATAATGACGGGCGTACTACGCAGTACATAATTATATATTATTTGCATTTGTCGAAAATGTACGATATTTAAGCTGCAACAAGTTATTTACTCGTTGAATTGCTTGTGCTTTACCTGGACTTGAAAATAATTTAAAACTTACTCATTAAGTGACGCCAGAAAAAGGTATAAAAGTAATTAGTTGTGATAACCTATGGTACCTACCTACTGAGGTCTTAGATGGTGTAGCAAAAAAAGTATTTAAATAATCAAAAGTTACTTTCAAAATCTAAAAAGAAAAGTTAAGCATAATGTTTGCCAAAATCTAATTGTTTTACAAGCGTTAATTATAAAATAAATTAGCCGCCTACAGACGGCCACCGGGGCGTAGGGAAAGGCACAGAAGGAGATGGAGGGATGACCTAAATATATATTTCTTTTATTGAAATAACGTTAACTCAAACATTTGAAATCCATGGATATTGTTATCGATAATCAGATAACCCTTAATTTCTAATTATGTACGTACGTAGTAGGTTCGTACCTTACCTTCTGAACTAGATTTTATATAGGTACTACATATTAAATTATTAAATTAAAGAGCAGACAAAATATAGACTTCCAATCAATAGGCTTACTAATAGAAGTGTATTTTGCTTGTACTTAACCTTTTAGCATTTAACTGAATTATGTCCCTTGACTAACGCAAAAATATGACTCTTTGGCTTTCCCTATACCAACTCTTTTTGTTTGTATACAGCCATGCACGTTTGTAGTAAGAGCATGGGATAATATTTATTTCATCTCGGAATGACCCACCAATTATAAACAACAAATAAATTCAAAACAAACTCACCATAGAAGAATCTCGGGCGAGATTCTTAATTAAATCGAAACGGATCTCATATCCACTCCTTCTGCTTGTCCAAAAAAATAAACACTCAACTGGCAAGCGTTTTTTCAGCCATTGCCCTCGAAGAAAAGAAAAAAAACAGTACACAGTCACATCACTCGGGGTTTGAATTTCGAACTGTCGAATCTTCGAATTCGGATCGCGGGAGCGAAGCGATCGAGCGTCGTGGCGTCAGAACCGCATATGAAACTGAAACGGCGCTAAAACCCCCCTGCGTCCTCCGCGCATCTCCCAAACCTGAAGCCATGGCGTCTATAAAAATTTTACACCGCCATACCGTATTGCGCAATATACATTGTGGGACAAACATTTAAATGACCCTGTAAACTTTCTTTGATCTTTAAAGAGGTAAAAAATCTTAGGGTTAAATATAATTTTGTAAGCTCAAGGGTACCCGAACGGTACTTGTGACTTCTTAACTGAAACAGAAGTGAATTATTTGTAGATTTCAGCGGAAATCAACTTAATGTTATCCAGCCGTCTCTGTTCACTATCCGGCACATAAATTATTGATAAGTCCTTGAATCATGACCTAAATCTTAAAATATCTAACGAGATCTTGATCCGGAAGCCACCTGTCACGTAAAATAAGGTATGGAGTATCCGGCTCAAGATAAGCTCAATTTAATTATTCCAATTGGACAATAGCCTGGTCAAATCTGTAGTCTTCTCCAAACGTATTGATTTTATACTAAACATAGACGATACAGTCAGACACCGCTCACAGCGTAAAATAGAAGACCGGCTTTATACAGGGTGTAACAGAAAGGTTCTGAGCAACTTTCACTATGAAACCGATTTGATCATAGCAACTTTGTTTTTCACTTCTCCATACAAATCAGCTGATCGGCCGACTTAAAACGTATTTTCGAGTTTAATGATGTTTAATATAAAATAGATATCATTACTAAATTTTACCATAGGTTCTCGTATAATTTTAAAGGAGGATTGTTTCATCCCGGCTTCCGTTTAGTAAGCTAAAAATACAGATTTTTCAATTTCAAGAAATTTTCTCGGGTGTCAAACTTTCATTGGCACTTTGCGCCTCACTTAAGACATCTTACGGTGTTTAATCTATATCTTCATCGGTATCTATCTATCTATATCTACTCGACATTTTCACAATAAAAACAATGAATGAAATATTTTATTTGTTTAAAACTGGTTGAATGAAAATGGCGTGCACTTTTTTGTTTTCTTTTCGCTTGTTCTGACTGCCAGAGGCAATGAAAAAGCCAAACAAACAGCCAGATTGGGTTTTCACTAGATGGCAATAATGACCGAAATCATAGAGCAAATGAGCAAATATTTGTCCCGAGTTTATTTAATCTTTTTATTAAAGTAATTGTTATCTATGGCTGCGGCTCGAGCTGGTAAACCAACCTCGTCTGTAATATGTGTTGTAATTACTTGCGTGAGAGTGTGTGTATCTTTTGAATGTATGTGTTACGATTGCCAACCGACTTCAGTCTCTCTAATAAAATCATCAAATCAACACCATATTTGTTTCGAGTCCTTAGTGTCAAGCTAAAGTGAACCCTATTATCCCCACAATATGACCTTTGCTCATTTGTTTCTAATGTACTATTCCGGGCGGAGATAGCGGGACGATCTCGATAAGTTTCTGCCAGGGTGGACGGACGCAGCCCAGGAAAGGGAATTGTGGTTGCAACATGGGAGGCCTTTGACCAGCAGTGGGAAACTTAACGGTTTACAAAAAAAATGATTTTATGTTTCATTCGTACCCCCTAAGTCGAGCCATTGTCATTCTCCTGGCCGAAAAGGGAAAAATATTGACATTAAAATTAGTTTGACAGTGGGTACCAACGTCAAAAATTAGACATTCATTGACGTCTTGGTATCCACTGTCAAAATAATTTTAATGTCATTTTTTTTTATAATTTTAATGTCAATATTGTTCCAAGCACTCTTTTGTCCTAACGCTACAGTGGGTGTTAACTTTAATAATTTTATGAATAATTCTGTGTATGAATCCACAAAACAAACCAAATCTGAAATGGAATCTAGAAAATAATTATGCAAATAGAACGTAACATATTTGCACCAACTTCACTCAAAGGGCACGCAGAATGTCAAGAATAATTATGCCACTGAATGGCTACATTTAGAAAGAAAGAAATTAAAAAGAGAAATATGTTTGAAAACTAGGCAGGTAAACTTATTTGTAAATGTAAGAAACGTGATTCAAACTTGAGTGTTTAAACAATGCAGACTGTAACAGAAAGCATTTTAGGGGTTTTATGAAGTTAACTTATTACCAACAACTTGGTTGCGCCACCAAATTGATACCAGGTGAGATACCTTCCATACAACTTCATTGCAACTTTATTTCTATTTTGTTTGGGTCGTGGCGCCACCATGGTGTCCTAATGAAACATGGCTCTTAATTGTAGCCTGTTTCCCTCAGTAGGGACATAATTGACTACGTTTACTTTTTACTTTTAGTAACTACGAATGGAACCAATGCCGTTAATTTCCACCCTCAGTTCTAGTGCGATATAGGTACTTTGGTACCTATATCCTATCTATCTTAGTGCAAATTATCTGTGTCTGTATGTTTTATATGTTATTTTGTTTAGCGCTAAGTATCTTCTATGTTTTATATTGTGTGTGTGTGCGCTGATGCAAATAAATAGATAAAATACAAATACAAAAATAATTAACTAGTGACGTGTAAAATTTTAAAGGAAGAGAAACAGGTGGTCTCTTTTTGGCTGAGCCATGAATAGCCTTATTTTGTTTTATTTTTTATTAACAGGCCTATATGTGTTCCACTGCTGGGCAAATGCTCACTATACGTGTTCCACTGCTGGGCAAATGCTCACTAGTTCGAGCTTACGCAATTTAACTGATAAAAGTTACCAACAAAAAGAAAACTTTGCGAATGTAATCTAATGTTAGCCCGAAAACCCCTCTACAGTAGTTTTGCTAAAAGCGGTTGTCATGGCAAGAAAGTGGTCTTTCCGTTAAACGCTGCAGCGCCCTTTAATCATGAAACCTATCAAAGGACAAGGGCAACGGTCCCTCCCTGCTGCTATTCAATTAGGTAAAAAGGCCCTTTACGCGTTATAGCGCGGCCAGGAATGTGGGAGTCTGACTGAGTACCTACAAACCTATTTCACATTCTCTTCAGATGAAACATACACTATTTTACTGCTAATTTAAATAGATAGTTTTTAGGAACTGTCAAAATGTCAAATTTGTCCGTAATTTCTATGAAATGCTAACCAAATGGCGTCATCATTTAAACACTGCTGTCTTTTTTGCAGAAAAATAAAATACAACGGCTAGAAATATACAATAGGCTTGTGGCCTGTCAAGTCAAAATAGATACTTTTTATGAACTGTCAAAACGGTAATTTTGTTGTTTTGAGTTCTATGATATAACAACAGAATGACGTCATGTAAAAGTGCCATCAAATGCTATCTTTTTTTGCACTAAATTGACTTTATAAAATATATCTGCTGGAAATATACAATTCTGAGAATGTCAAGCCATTTTGTACATAATGCTTCAATTTAAGACTTGTTCCTAAATTTATTGGATTACCTTGGCCTATTTTGATATTGTTCGTAGAATTATCCGGCTACTAGTAAAACACCGTGTTATTTTAATTATACATTTTAAGGCTCGTCTTTCGGTAAATAACTATAGATATTTACACATTATAATAACAAATAATTATTGTAGCCACCGAGAGGCACGACTCTTGATTGAGAATCGAAGATTGATATTACAGATGCAAAGAAAATTTACATGCATATGTTTGCCATTTTTCTACTTTGGCCGAGTAAGAGAAGGTCAAAATTAATTCCCACAGATTTGTATTTAGTTGCCTTTAAAATGTTGCATTTTATTGAACAAATATGCCAAAACAAACTTTGAAGCTATGAAATAACTCTACTTCATTAATACTACGTAGTTGTGTTTGCACGTGAAGCTGGCAACTTTATTTCAATTTCATTGAGCAAACTATTTGTCTTTGAGCATAATGTTTGTGGCCCTACTTAAACATTGATTACAATGAAACAGAAGAATCTGAGGGACATGTTTTCTGGCAAGTGGGGTGGACGTCCATTAGGCTTGAGCGTGACTTGCAATAAAAGGTTTTTTGGTGTATTTAAATACAAAGACGTAGAATTACTAACCTTCTACCGTCTTGTATGCTTGATTTTCGGACCATTAAATGGGTAAAAAAAGACTACTTTGATACCTTGTCTCAAGAGGCTGGAGTTTTATTATTATGACAAATGTATATTTCTCTTACAAGAGTGCGTCTTACACTGAATCATTACACATAGCTGAAAGATGTAGTCAGATTACTTCGGGTTTACAAATAATTAGAATACTTGTGTGCTGAGACAGGACTTCCTTTGTTACTGACAGAGTGCATTGTTTCTGAATCATCAAACTTAAAGCAGCAATGTAAACATATTTATAGCACTTGTTTCTTGCACAGTCGAGTTCATTAATTTATGAGCAAAACCAAGGCTTCGAATATAAATGTTCATAGAAGGGTACATAAATATCTGAGCAGATTCATCAATAAATTTCAACCACCCGAGTTGCTTGTTTTACCGATAGACGAGCATTAACCCATTTGCGCTCACTGTACTAAAAAAGTACACCCCAAAAAAATAAAACTATTTTATGTTTCATATTTTTAACTACTACATGTTTGTTTTATAGGCCTAGGTATCCCAAAAATACAAATATTATAAAAATAATACTAACGGGTTTTATTTGGGCGTAAATGGGTTAAATCAACGCTAACATATAAGTATAAACAACAATATACTCCAAGTTGCGCTAAAATTACAATCATCTGCATCGTGAAGTATGGTATCTTGAACTTACTTACTTAGTTTTGTATACGGTTGAAATAACAACAAACCTCTTGATACGTATCATAAGAAAGACCTTCTGTGACCTGTATGACCTTCACACTTGACACCCAAAATGATTTACTATCATACCAGAGTGTTTCGTCTAATAAAACGCCCGTTCAAGTGGTCCGTCCTTGTGTGCTAGTGCATCTTGACAACGGAAATAAGTTACATGACAATTTCTGGTGTATGTAGTAATTAAACTAGTCGAATATGTCGGTGTTCCAGAATTTTATAGTTTAAAATTTTGAAGTTATAATTGAAAAAGCGTTATGTTAAAAAAGTAAACGGCTGATGGTAGGCTTATGTAACTTGATACCTACTTCTTAATTTGTCGAATTTGTCGACCAACAGCTGAAAATTGTCGAATACCGAAAAACTCACGAGCCATCTTCTTATACAAAGTGTAAATGAATTAATTAACGCAAAATGAGAAACTACTATGTTAGGGACATCATTCTGAGCAACTTTCATGTTGAAACCGGTATGATCAGAGCAACTTTTACTTTCCAGTACATTTTGGCCTGAGTGGACCAGCAGATTTGTATGGAGAAGTAAAATATAAAGTTCTGATCAAATCGGTTTCATAATTAAAATTGCTCAAAATGATGTTCCTAACAAAGCATTTTCTCATTTTGCGTTGATTCATTTACACTTTGTACACTATCTTACTCGAATCCGGGTAAATAAAACATTAATCGGGCTACATTCACTTACTATACTTTCATGATAACAAACACCTTACGGAAATATTTATGTCGACGACGTCCTGATCATGAAAGAAATTGCACAATTGTCTCAACCTATCATGTAACATATATCCGTGCCTATCTCATATGCACGTCGTACAACAAATACCAATACCCTTCTAGTATTTGCATGATTGAGCATAAACATCTAGAATAGTTTCACCTTCAGTTCATCGCAACATGTCTCTCATTGCGGTCCTGATATTGGTAGTCGTCCTATTGACCCTATTCTATTGTTATATAAGTAGAAATGCAAACTACTGGAAGGACCGAGGAGTGCCGACACTTTCTGGGTGCCACTGGTTTTTTGGGCACTACAAAGCAGCTCTAACGTCGCAGAAACATGTGTCCACTGTTTTTGATGAGATGTACCGGTAAGCCTTGACCTTATTTAGAGTTTTCCATGACACATTTAACCAGTGTCGTTAGCAAGTGGAGATATAAAGGATGGAACAATCGAATGGGCCCTGGAGGGAAACTACCTTAAATCCTTAAGAAAGCAAATCTTATTTAAAGGAAAGTTTTTAAAAAGAAATAAAACTGCATTTACAGTTTTTTTTTATTTCGCTTCTCTCATGAATCTCATGATACATAAACACTTGAATTTTTTTGCAGTAGTCGATGCATGCAGTCAATGTTACAAATAAAACTCCAAGAAACATTAGGTCTTATACAGGGTGGAACAGACGAATAAGTAATCTCTTATTAGAGATAAGCTTGCCTCTTTGTACATGTTTTTTCCAGTGAGGACATTAAAGAAATAACGAAATTACGAGTAACGTCTGTCTGTGTCCGCATGAGAAAAGACGTGACGCCATCATATTTTTTTTTTTTTATTTAACATGCGCCCGTTTTCACTAACGTCGACCAAGGAAACGCCTTACTAAGTAACTCCTAATTTATGGCAATGCTTAGCATAAAGTTCCGTTTCACCAATCGATTTGTCCTATCCTAAGAGTAGCCTAGATTTTTGACAGTTGTCCATGGTTTTGTTCGTCAATCTATCACATGTCTCTCTCTAACACATGAGACTGTCACATGTGTCAGTTTAGAGGCACCTAAGCACTATGCCCACCCAAATCGGTGTCGTAACTTTAGGTCAGCCTAACGTCATTAGTCGTGACTTAAGGGTTAGTGAAACGTGTTTTTGCTCTAGGCAACTCCTAAATTTTTAGGCATCTGATTTAGGCGTGTCCTATTGTTAGTGAAAACGGGTAATAGTCTCTCATCTCACTAGTATGCTTCACGATCGAGTACAGTTTTTTTAGTTATGTTTATGTATGATCGAGGGTTTACATATTCCGTTACAAACTTAGTACGGGGAACAATGGCCCCGTACTGTACATATGTATGTACATACAAAAAGTGAAGCTAATATAAAGCTTGTTAATGTCGTTTTTCCAGAGAGTTCCCCGATGCCCCCTACATCGGTTTTCTAAAGATGGATAGCCCCGGACTAATGCTAAGAGACCCAGAGCTGGTCAAAACTGTTCTCTCAACCGATTTCCAGAGTTTTAACAAAAATGAGTTTTTCGTGAGTAAAGAAATCCACAATAACATTTTCGGTTGTCTTTAAAACGGTTATATATTTAATTACAAGTCATGCATTATTTTGTACAGCCTGGCACCACTCTATTAAACAGAGCCAGTGTGGTAGAGAATAGCTGGATCAAACAAATTCGTATTTAAGTAAAGCCTTCGCTATTTGATAGGAAATTTTATGAGCAATTTTCTCTTCAATAGCCAGTGTTTTGAGGAAACGAGGTATGTATGCCAGGATTGTCGCAAGTGGAGGTCTATAGAAGTAGTAGTTGTTGTGTTTGCATGTAGAATATATATGATGTTGATAATTATTATTTTGATGAATTCATGAGTAATGAATTTTTATTGACTAATGTAAAATGTTTGGACGCTATAAACTGGCAGATCATAGAGATCAGATCAGGCAGATCATGTATCATCAAACAATAAATATCTTTATCTTTAATATGTATATATTTATGTTTATTTTATAGGTAGATAAAAACGTCGACTTTCTTCTCGGAAACAACCCGTTTTGCCAATCTGGCGATGAGTGGAAGGTTGCGCGGTCCCAAGCCACACCAGCTGTCACCTTTTCCAAGCTTAAGGGATACTTCCCCGGTCTTCTGAAGGTTGGAGACGAGATGGTTAAAATGGTGACGAAGGACTGCCAGGAGAAGAGTCCGGTGGAGTATGAGGCTAAAGATGTAAGTACGGGAAACAGGCAACAGTAAAAAAATAACAGATGTCTTTAAGGTATTATGTTTTGGTTCTGGTTACTCTTTGAGAGCGAAAACTTTAGTCGCTGGGGGCTTTAACTTAGGTAGCATACACTGCATACATGAAATCTTTTTGGTGAGATTCTTTGATAAAATATAAAAGTATTTTTTAGTTTTCTTCGGTAAAATCATACACTTTTAACATTTCTTTGCAGCTCGCAGGAATGTTCACCACAGACGTCATCTCGAATGCTGTGTTCGGAATAAAAAACAATACGTTTGAAGATAGGAACTCACTGTTCGCCACCCTGACCTCTGAGGTCTTCACACTCCTGGCGTCTGATAACTTAAAGCATATTATATTCGCGTACTTCCCACGTTTGTTTAATTTATTGAGATTCAAGTAAGTATTTTTTATGTTTAAATTACCTATCATTGTCATCTCTCATCTAATAGTAATCTGTGGCGAGTAGCGGCCACGGGACAAATAGTTGTATGCAGAAAAACGTATACTGTTAAAACTGGATATTTATTGCACCACTCATTCACACTCTGCATCAGATATCGGAGGAAGAGAAAGTAACAATGTTGATCAAAATTCCTATTACTAGAATACTACTATAGTGTTGTATCTTTATAGTCTATAGTGCTGTACCAACAGTATCTTATCATCATTATAATCAATCTGCTGCTGACTTAAAAATAAGGTCTGTTATTAGTTGAACTGTCACAAAGCAATTTTTTGGTCCCCTAGTCCTATTATATCACTGCTTCCATGCTGCTTCCCAGCTATTTTGTTGATCTGTCCTTCCTTAGCCACTAATAATTTATTAGAATATTTTTTATTGATTCGAATCACCAAAGTGATAATAAAATTGTCCACCATTCCACATCAGGGCAACTTCAAACAGGGCGGAGACAGTACTGCTCTCGTTGGTGAAGAAGATGATGAAGGAAAAATCAGAAAGTGGTGATGTTACAACGGACCTGTTTCAGCAAATGATAGCACACAGAGAGAATGGGAAAGCAGACAGTAAGTAAAATAGGAAATACAGATAGGAAATTCACCTAATGTAAAGATATGATATGCTTGCCAAAGGTTGCAATACTCCCACAAGTCCAACTTTAACCATGCAGCGAAGATATCTCGAAGTCTTGAAGGTTAGCAAGCACGTTTTCTGATGACCTCCGTGTCTTTGTGGCTCTGCCTACCATGCGAGAGGTCCCGGGTTCGATCCCCGACTGGGAATAAAAGAATAACAAAAATAAAAAGGTCTTGGATGTTTATAATATGTTTGTGATGTCGCTGTTTCAGATTCCCACGATACCTACAGCGTCTTTTAGTTTGGGGTCAGAAACAATGTATGTATGTGCCTGTATATGTATAATGAATAAATGTTTATGTTTATGAATACTCTAAACACTAAATACTAATCCTGTAGCAGGAAGGTAAAGGTAAAAGTGGCTAGATAACCTAGATTTTATTTTATTTATTTATTTTATTTGGGACATCAACAGCATATAAAATAAATGAGTTACAATGGTAGATAGTAAATACAAAACTTAAGCCGGTAACAGATATCCACAGAAGATACAATAAGCAAGTAAAAGAGAAAAAAAAACTTAGCAGTTATCTTATTATTATGCATGTTGTAGAGTTTTAGGAAATAAGAATTTAAGTAGAGGGTACGTGATTTAAATTAAATATAGTAAGGAGAATGTGAGGAGTATATTTGTAATGTTTGTGTAAGGGTAAGTGAGTGTGTGTGTGACGGTCATATTATATGTTGAACTCACTATTGTTGAACTCACTATTGTTGAACTCACTATTGTTTTCCCTTTTGCCTCAAGATTAGTAATGCGTTTGTTGACATTAAAACACCGCCCGTGATTTCCAACCTTTTATACTTAGTAATAAAGTTTAAAACCTATGACAAAATCAATCCAAAGAAAGAAGACAAGTGAGGAGATAATGTGAGTGAGAGTGAGAAAAAATGAGAAAAAGAGTTTAAAAGGTGTGACAGAAATATCTGTCGTGTTTGACGGTCATAAAAGAAAATTTAGAACAAACACTAGACATAATCTAGATAACCGTTTCATAACGATATTTCTAATGCAAAATTGCAGATTAATCTGTTACACATAGAGCTTAACAGGAGCTTCTTGAGGTTCGTGAAGCAAGCCATATAAATACCTATAACAGATAAATAAATAATTGGTACTTAATTTTCCAGTATACACAGACAAGTTCATCGCAAGTCATCTATATTCCTTCCTGTTGGATGGTACTGAAACGTCCAGCGTTTTTATTAGCTATGCCATATTTGAGGTAAATTAAATATAAGCGTTTTGTCCCATATACACACACACACACACCCTCACACACACACACACACACACAAAATCTAGAATCTTCTGTTTGCTTTGCTAACTCTGGGCTCTTCTCATGATGCAACCTGGCCTGCAATAAAGTAAAGTAAAGTAAAGTAAAAAAAAAAAAACGTTTATTTGCAAGCAAATGTACATCATAGATGGAATGCCCTGTCCCTCAAATTAGCGTGAGCTGTGTCTTGAGAGACAGTTTCTTCCCAATGGTAGGTTATCAATAAATATTACATTTTTGAGCACGATTCTGTCGCTGCAACTCATAGAAGGCAGGTTCTCTTGCAACCGCTAGAGAAGGACAGAACAGGAAGATAGACAGAGAGATAAATACAAGTTGCAGCAACAAATTGCGAGACAAATTGCATCGTGAGTAAAGCCCATAACAATTCACTTGCAGAAGCACACCGCTCGAACGACCTAACAATGGCGAACTATTGTTATATAAGATGTGTCGGCGAACCAGTAAATCGGTTGCTCAGTTTGACTTAGCCTTATTTTTATGAAGCATCATTATCATTAACTTTTCATGGAAAAAAACTTTGTTGGCCGCAAACTAGTGACGTGTCAAATGTTTACGTTGTGGGCGGACAGCCGTATAATAAATACATAGCTTTGTAATCGCAGGGTTCATTGGCACTGAGTTATATACGAGACACGCTTATCAAGTTCTAATTTAACAAAATAACAAGATAGAGTAGATACTTAGCACTTTACCACCTTTAAGAATATCGATCTTTCTCATCAGCAATCCATCTTACCACCTTGGTTTGCTGGAAGAGATCTCTTACTAGTCTTAGCTCTTATAAGCTTGCCTTTGTTTTGAGAAGAGAAAGGGAGTAAACTATTGTAATTCTTTATTTCTTCTTCTTTGTTTTTTTTTGTTATTGTTTGTGTGCAATAAATATCTCTTTTTAGCTGGCTTGGCACAACGACATCCAAGACAAGTTGAGGCAAGAAATAAGAGAGATGCTCACACGAACCAATGGAGATTACAATGCAGAGGATGTTGAGAATATGAAGTATTTGGACATGGTTGCATCTGGTAAGTAATGTGTCAACATAAACATGAACATTTATACTATTATAGTCTATTTTGTGATAAGAATGCAGTAAAGTCATCACTTTCCGGCGGCCTAGCCACGCCCCGTAACCAATCAAATCGTTTACAATTATCAAGCCAAGTTCACAGTGGCCAGTTGAAGGCAAACTTTCGAACGCAAAGGTTGTGTCCTGTCCTGTGAGTGTGTGTTAACAGATTTAAATTTAAATTTCACTGCATTCTTATCACGAATAGACTGTAGTATGCACATACACTGTCGCCGCCGCCGCGCCATCTGGATGAACGAGACACTCAATGAAAAATCTCTGCCGTAAACTAAGCGGTGTAATTGAATCAAACTGTCGTCATCCGTCGGGCAAAAATAATATTACTCTCATAAGAACATACAGCTGTCCGACGATCTTTCGGCGTGCGGTGACAAATGAAACTGACGATTTTTGACAGGATCATTGCATGAGATTGCGTGAAGTGACGCCCCCAGTAAACGTCACTCACACGCCAAAACATCGTAGAACGAGTATATGCCGAACAAACTTTGCTCGGGAACAAAAGACGCCCCGTGGTGAAGGGGTTAAGACAGGTACTTGATTGAAAACCGATCTTTAATGAACGGCCTAGGGTTTCGGCTAAGTGCCTGATTTAACGAAATGGCTGCTACACATATATTGCTGCAGAATTTAGAAACGCGATAACAATTATATTTATTGGTACCATCCAATATGGTATGGATGTTATATAAGATCCATGCATGACCGAGTGGTGGCCGAAAGAAGGAATGAGAAGCGTGGGTCGACCGGCAGCCAGATGGGTCGATGACATTACGAACATTGCGTGGAAGACGTCGAAGAAGATTCGATTGGGAACAGGACCAGGGGCCCGAATTCTACTGTACAAGCATACCACAAGCCTGGCACAAGCTTCAATACGAGGCATTTGGTATTCTACTAAAACCGGAATCGCAATTCACAAGCGCCAGCCTGACGCCAGCCTACTGTCCGACAGTAGAATACGAAGTAGGCTGGCGTCGGTTTGGCGCTTGTGAATTGTGATTCCGGTTTTAGTAGAATACCAAATGCGTCGTATTGAAGCTTGTGCCAGGCTTGTGTACAGTAGAATTCGGGTCCAGATAAATTGACAACAAAATAGGGAGGCTTATAACCAGCAGTGGGCGGAAACAAGCTGATGATGGATGTTATTTATTGATTTCTGTTTTCTTTTTAACCGACTTCAAAAAAGGAGGGGGTTATCAATGAGGTTGTACGTTTTTTTATGCTTGTTACATCGAAACTGGTACTATTTATGAGCCGATTTCAAACATTCTTTCTTCTTTCGAATGGCCAATCCAATAGTTTGGTCCGATTTTTTGAAAATTAGCAATCGGTCCAGTAGTAAGGTTCCTACATGAAAAAACTGTGAAGTTTAATTTGGTTTTCCCTGGATGACATTATAAATCCAGCCTTTTTGTGACTTTTCGGTGTTATAGTCATTGTCATGAGTTAAATACTGGCTGTATTCGTTTATATTATGCAATACGTTTGGACTTCACCGTAGAAGACAGATTTTGTAGGTCGTTTTCGGGTTCATAGACGACATTTGTATACCGAGCGGGGAGGACAAAGTAATAGGCCACGAAGTCGGTTTTTTTTAAGTTTTCAACTTGGTGAATTATTTCAGAAACTCTTCGCCTACACGTACCTGCGCCAATCCTTCTAAAACTATGCGCTTCTGACTTCACACTACCCACTGGTTTGGCTGTGAAGAAGGATACCGTTGTGGCCATACCTGTCGGAAGCCTTCACATGGACCCGAAGTATTACCCGTCGCCCATGAAGTTTGATCCCTTAAGGTTTACTGAGGAGGCCGTGGCTGAGAGGGATAAGTTCGTTTTTCTGCCGTTTGGTGAAGGGCCGAGGAAGTGTTTGGGTGAGTGTACGGAAAACTGTGAAATGAGTGAATTTAAGTAGTATACAGAACAGAATTTATCAGAAAATAGGACCGACAACCTTCGAGCATGTTCTGTCTTGATTGCCTTTTCAGTTTACTGCGTTTGACTTCTATATAATTTTAAGGCACTCCGCTCTGCCTAAAGAATAACCTTTCAGGACACGAAAGTTATTTTATTTCTAGTGGTTAAACTGATTAGTATAATAGACAAAGAAGTTAAGATATAGTTTACGGAACATCCTGTATGTAAGTATATATTCAATTCAAACGCTACATACACGTACAACATAAACAAAACACACACTCATGCATTTTATGATCCGCGGCTCGCCGGCCAATCGCGTATTCGTGATCGGACTATTTAGTCTTTACCGAAAACTGGAATTAGTGGGGAAAAAAATGAGACTGATAACCAGCGACCTGAGTAAAAAAATGGTAAACATAAATATATTTTGCGTATTTTCAGGTCAACGCTTCGCGCTTCTTCAGAGTAAAGTCTGCATCATTAAGCTCCTCCAGAACTTCCAGCTGAAACCGTCTCCAAAAGCTCAATATCCCCTCCTCATTGATCCCAAGGTTCAAGTTTTGAGAAGAGCAATAGGGGGAGTTTGGGTGCAAATGGAGGTATTAAATTAGCCCTTTATTATATTTTTTATTTAGTGTATTATATTTTTATTCTATAAATAAAAATGGCGTGTTTTAGTTTCATCACATGTTTGAAGATGTTTCGTGCTATTCCAACTCTGATCGCAAAAAACACCATAAGTCATCATTGGGACATTGCCTCCTTTTCGGTACATTTATATCTGCCCCAGCAGGGTATTTAAAATTATTAAGTGTAGCCGTTTGTATTAAGAACAAGTGCATATCCACAATATTCACATGTAATGAATGAATCTTCAACTAAATATGAAGAAGCAAAAATTAACCAGGCATCAGGCAAAAGGTAACCAATGTGGTATCTTATCGACGTTAATCGATAGTTTTAATATGTGATTACTGATTATTTTTCCTTTATGGAATATTGCATAAACCTAGAATAATGATTAGGTCTGTAAAGAACTGTAATCGTCACTCATCTCACTACTGGTCAATCACTTCACCAATTTAGAATGTTTGTTTTGATACCTGTTATGTTAAGGTAAGACCGCACTAGGCGGAACTGCACCGCAGCGGAACTGAGCGACACGACGCGACAAAATATTCTTTCAAAGGCAAACATATGGAGCAAACCGCACTACGCGGCAACGGAACTGCACTGCAGCGGAACTGCGCGGCAAAGTTGGGCAACTAGGCAAAACTGACGCTACCTCACGCCCCCGCCCCTCTCTCCTCTTTCTATCTCTTTCGTTCTTTGTTCGGGTGAAACTGTCGCGTCGCTGCAGTTCAAGTGCAGTTTACCAAAAAATGACGCGCCGTGTCGCGCAGTTCCGCTGCAGTGCAGTTCCGCCTAGTGCGTTCGCACCTTTAAGTGTGTTTTGTCGCCATCATTTTTAAGCAGGTAAAGTTTCATGGACGTAAAAGAACACTCAAAGTTTCAGAGACTACGTTTTCGATAAAAAAGAGACAATAAATTTTTGCTCTGCATTCTCGATCCTCTCATGAGGTCATTAGGAGAAAGTATGAAAGTGGCGCCTAAACCCGAACAAGTAGATAGGATTAGTCTGTCAGTTACATTTGTGCCTGGATACGTGCCAATTTTGTTTTGATTTAGTGTCCTGAAGACAGTAGAGAGGTTAATAGTAAGGTCTGTGACCGAAATTGTAAATCTGGGGACGACATTTGAACCTCTAGTTATTGTTCTGAGATTTAAACTAAATCCTGCTTATCTTTTTTGTTTTAAAATATAGTCAGTTATCGAACAAATTAGGATTATCCTATAATTATCTGACAACTGACTATTACCTACCAATTTCTCAAGAATAATGAGGGTATTTCAATAAATGTAAAATTCTTTTATATGCAGCCCTTAAGCATAGAGCTAGTTCAAATAGCCTATTTTACTTGCTAAAAAGCTTACTAGTAAGAGAATGTCTACCCTTGCTTGTATATCAACCTCTCTCATCGAAACTGGGTTTGTGGAATTGATCTATTTTTAGAGATAAGCTCGCCTTTGTACACTTTCTTATTTAGATACATTTTGTGTTTTAAATTAATTGTGTACAATAAAGAAATTATGAATTATGAGAATGTTGATTGAAAAAGCTGTCAAGTGCGAGTTGGACTCGCGTTAGATGGTTTCGTACAACAATTTAAAGGACTGATTGTGTGTGTATATTAGGAATTATTTAAATTTTATTTTTCTCATTTGGCCCCCCAAAAGTGGCCCCCATATTCCATATTTATATATTTACATTGCACCTCTGTCTTTGGGTCACAGACATTGGGCATTGATATGTGTACCAATTTTCAACTTCATCGGTCCAATAAATGTTCTGAGTAAATTGCCTGTGACGGACGGACGGACAGACGCGCGAGTGATCTTAAGGGTTTCTCCTTCTGAGATACGAAACCCTAAAAATAAATAAAACAAATACAACTCCAAAAAGTGTAATTAGTGTTAGTTAGCAAGTGATTTCCGAAAAAATGCATTTCCTTGCTCAATTCGAATTCCCTGTTTTACGGACTTCAAAATAAATTTTATGCTTCTATTCGAAATTCAAATTATCTCGCTTTCTGAAGCACAAACGATACGGTTTTTGGGACAATCGCTTTAACTGTATTTCTAATTGGATGTTGAAGTTGAAACAGGGATTTTCAATCTTGAGAGATTCTAATGTTTCCAAACTTTGTAACTAAGATAAATACCGCCTCGCGACAATGATGTACGAATTGGACTTGCCGTTTCTATCGTTCCATCCATGTTAAGTTCAAAAGATAGATAGGAAAGATAATGATTTTTTATTTAATTTTATCTCAGACTTTCCATTATTATTATCCAAAAAAAACACTGAAGAAATTCCTTAAGTCACACGAAAACTGAGAAAGTATTCAAATCTCAACAGAAAGCCACACGCAAGTTTTATAAAATAAAATGCACAGCGCATAACTCCATTTTGGTGTAGCCGAGCGAGCGTTATGACTTCAGGGCACCACCCTTTGCACACCTGCCACGGGAATGCAAAATTAAATCAGTTACACCAACTCAAGTAGGCACGGGATTTCAATCCCGAAGTTACGGTATAAAAGGGCATTCATTTGCAGCGTTTTAAAACATTCGCAGCGGGAGTTCAGAAACCTACTTAACACCAATAATGCTTGAAATGTGAAACCGAAAAGCATTCAGATTTGTATATCAAACATTTCCAACGTCAGAATGTTAATCATGCAATCGTAAAAGGCAGCAGTATTTGTTTTTAATTGAAATATGCCTGCAGTACTCTCGAGTTCAAAACTACCGTGCTTGCTCAGATATAGCTGGATTGCGAATAAAACGGCACCGAAATTAATATTCTTGCGGGGAATCTGCACCATCCCGCGGGATTTATATTATAATCCCCCGCTTCCGGGATTCTAACCTGATCTTGTACTGGCGCTTAGAAATAAACTTGGTGAAATTTAACGGGCTAACTTGCGGACATCCATGGCGCAGTCTCTGTTTTTACTCCCGTCAGGAGGGAAAATTAACATTTCATCAGTTTCCTTTCCAACATGGCCGTGAGGCAGATGGAAACTTCTAGTAGATATAATACGGATCCAATATTAGGCTTATTTCTTGAGGGAATTAGAGTTTTTGCGAGTTTTTTTACAACATTTTACATTAGTGTTGTAAATAGGATTCACGGATTTGTTCACAGAGAGTTCTTTGTGTTGCAAAAATGCTGCGTAAAAATTCTTTTTTCTACGTCTGTGTTTCCACGATTGCTATTTAATTTCCACCGGCGTTCACCCATCTGGGACAAAATATTTATAATTATAAAGTATTTATAATTATAATGTCAGTATAAACGTCAAAGTAAAATCAACTCCTTCTAATTATCATAATTATTTGGCCCGCGATTTTCAACCTGCCTACATTGAGATAAAGTTCCAAACCAATTTAAAAATAGAACAATAGATTTGGGTCTTTTGGGGACGCTGTAAGGTTCAGTGGCTAGATGATGAAGTCCGCTGCCTACCGGCTATGTTGATGATGTCATCCGTCCGTCCCCTTCCAGTCTGTATCCTGGAGCAGCTATTCTGTACGACCATCGGTACCTAAATTACTGTAATTTATGGCAATAAACGAAATGAAATGAAATGAAATGCATGATTCTCGCGCCTTTGATATACGGATATCGAGACCTATATTGACAGATTCCCATACAAAATCACTCGATATAGGTGTAGATTAGATATCGTATAACGAAGGCGCGAGAATGTGTCCCCTACTTTTAATGTCAAAAATATTTGACATTAAAAGTAGGGGAAGTTAAGCTTTTATCCCTTAGCCCACTACTTCTTCTTCTTCTTTTTATTAATGGCGTCCTAACCTCTTTTGAGGTTAATTTTGCCAGTGTCAAGTGGTCAGGTTCTCATTTGAGAACCTGGAAATTATAATGTCTCGAGATGATTTGATGACTATGATGATGATGATGATTTGTCGCTCGTTAGCACTACCCGGGAAGGACGTGAAGGGCTGTGGATTCCAAGTAATTCCTTTGGACGTGAGCGACTGCCTCCCCATTAGCCCACTACTTCGTTCGCAGAATTAGACTTGTCTCGAGTTAACTTTGACAACTTCATACAAAATTCTCCCGAGTTTGTGTGGAGTTGTCAAAGTTAACTCGGGATAAGTCTAATTCTGCATACGAAGTAGTGGGCATCCGATATCTTGGTGTCACCTGTCAGGCAGTGTATTGGGGGTGTCTTTAACCGAGCCTTATGGTAGTCTACCCACTGGTTGTAGTATTGTCTTTGTGGAACAGAAGTTACCAGAATCTTTCATACCATAACCAAGCTCCAAACACAAAAAGATACAAGAAGAATATAATACCCAGATTTTTCTTCGAAAAGCCTCAACATTGAAATAAACTGAGTTATGCAGGGAATTGTACATGACAAGACAAATCTAATATGACATAGCGTTATTACCTGCCCTGTCATGTCAGAGGAGTGAAGGACGGCTTTAGGCTATGCGTCATCTACGCTTCCATCATATACAGGGTGATTTCGGGGTCGTGTAGCAACAAAGTAACCTAAAGATTTGCCTATTGGTTAGGAATGTTATGCTGTAGATGAGAGCTCGCTAAGTCATAACTTTTTTTTAGTTACCTACAAAAAAATAATTAAAATCTTTGTCGTATTTTGGTTCGACGACCTCTGTGGCGCAGCGGTTACACGTTTGCCTACCATGCGAGAGGTCCTTGGTTTGAATCCCGGCTGGGGACAAAAAAGTACCCCAGGTCTTGGATGTTTACATGTTTGTGATGTCGCTGTTTCTGGTTCCCACGAAACAGGGTATCCTAGTGTGGGGCCAGAAGCAATGTATGTGCCTCTTTGTAAATGTTTGTTTGTTATCGGATTTGAATCGCAAAAAAGGTTGGAATAAGGCTGGTTAACCCCAGTAGATGGCGTAGATGCTACTAGCAAAAATCTACGCTTTTCTAAACTAAGCCTTTGTCCTAAATACCGAATAATATACTCTGAACCCCGTATTATTAAAAAGTTAATCCGAGCGGTGGAATAAATAGTCTGACCTTGGTCCTGATATGAAAGTGTCATTGTTTGCGGACGCCCGCCCTCACGAAATATACTAAAAATTATGTGTTTTCTCTAGTTTGACCTGATCTTTTATTATTTACCTTTCTTCCAGCCCAGGTGGACTCGGCTAGTTATTTTATTTTTTTATTACTAGGATGAATATTTCGTTTAAAACAGAAATTCCCTTATTACTAAAACAAGTACAGAGAGAAGACTTATAGTTGTTCGAATGTAATTGAGCAATATAGCAAGCTGTACGACAGTAGATATTATTTTATTCCACGAAAATGTTTCATGTTACAAATGAAAATCTAGCCTGTTGTATGAAGAATATTTTATTCAGGTATTTTTTCAAACAATCTGTGAAATTCCAAAGTATTGTGACATTTTGAAGTAAAACAGTATGAAAGTAATTACAGACAGAGTAACAGAATAATAATTAACCCGAGTAAACTTTGGCAACTCTATAGAAATTTAATAGGGAGTTTTCAAAGTTATCTCGTTGTCTATGTTTTTCTCTTTTTAACCGACTTCCCAAAGGAGGAGGTTTACAATTCGTCCGGATGTTTTTTTTTTTATATATATATTTTACGTATGTGCCCCGATAGCGCCTAGACGGATGGACCGATTTGGAAAATTATTTTTTTGTTTGAAAGGGTTTGCCTTCCCATTGGCCCCATTGATACCAGGTCAGGATATGATGATGGGATCCTGGAGAAATCGAGGGAACTCTTCAAATATTATAGGCAGACCTAGCGATTTTTGTGTTTTTCATAATAACTCGTGCAAATGCACATGGTCAGCATAATATTGTGATGCGAAACTGCTGATTAGCTGATGGGCAGGCAACGCATAGTCTAAACCGGTGGACCTAGAGCCATGAAATGAAACTTTGTACAGAGGTTCCTTAGTAGCGTGGGGTAGCACTGAGATGATGAGATATTAATTATTTGTATATTATGTTCCCATTTTATTTATGAATGGAATTTTATATTATTAATGAATACTAATGTATATTATAATGTGTACTCGAGCATACTGTTGTCTCGTCCGTATTTGGCCCTGGCAGAATACCAGCGTCACAGATTCGTAGGTGACATTGCTGAGTCAGGGCCTTCATTGTCGCGGTACATTCACAATACCACATAGTGAAAATGATTATTTATTTGTAATTTTTTTTGTGTTATGTTATTCCAGGTTTTATTCTATTTTGTATTTCTTTTTATTATGTGTCTGTGTGTGTACCTTTTCAGAGAACAAAAAAAAGATGGGATTTGACAAAATTAAGGGTATAAGGGGTTTGTATTAAACTCAATCTAATCAAATAGGGTTTGTGGAAGTCGGTTTTTTCTAAAGTTTACTTTTTGTTTCAATTATTGTATTTATGTTCTATGTAGTGCTATGTGTTGTGTGTTGTGTGTTGTGACGCATATAAACGCATATTCTTTTTGATTCTATTCTATTTTATTCCACTTTTGTACAGCTACTGCTGGCCCTAAGCAGGCACTTTTGTACAGCTACTGCTGGCCCTAAGCAAGCACTTTTGTACAGCTACTGCTGGCCCTAAGCAGGCACTTTTGTACAGCTACTGCTGGCCCTAAGAAGGCACTTTTGTACAGCTACTGCTGGCCCTAAGCAGGCACTTTTGTACAGCTACTGCTGGCCCTAAGCAGGCACTTTTGTACAGCTACTGCTGGCCCTAAGCAGGCACTTTTGTACAGCTACTGCTGGCCCTAAGCAGGCACTTTTTAGGGTACCGACCCGAAGGGTGCCAAACGGGACCCTATTACTGAGACTTCGCTGTCCGTCTGTCCGTCCGTCCGTCCGTCCGTCCTGTCTGTCACCGGGTCCGTCTGCACGAACCGTAATAGCTAGAAAGCTGAAATTTTCACAGAATGTGTATATCTGTTGCCGCACCAACCACAAATACTGAAATACTGAAAGAGATATTGCAAATTAAAGGGGGCCCCGATACAAGAGACGTGTTTAGATACAATTACGCATTTCAAAATGGAGATCTTCACTGAAACTGTTTATTTATTGTCATAGCAACCATGTCATAGACACAATACTACACATTTAAATATGATAGCATATTTCGCGTCAACCCACATGGTTGTGGTAGCTCAGCCGGTATGATGTAGACTCTCAATCCGGAGGTCGTCGGTTCAAATCTCGTGAAGGCATAAACTTTTTAAATTTTCTTTTTGATTATTTTTTTATTGTTTTGAGTGCTTTTGATTTGTTGTACGATGGTACTGTTAGGCGGCCACGGTCGTTAGTCTTTTTAAAAAAAACCACAAAGTTCCCCTATAAACTATTTATTGATCTCAGAGAGATTTACACAAAATAGCAATTACACAACACAAACTTGGCTTCTCAAAATGAGGGAGCGGAGAGTGTACCGCTTTCCGCGACTGTCAAGATCTAACTGAATTAATTTTAAAAGAAAAGGTGGCGACGAAGTCTATAAATGATGGTCAGCAATAATCAATATGGAAAGATCCACCATGTGACAATGTGCTAATGTAAGCTTTAATTACATACTATTAAGGGTTGTAACAGCTCCCCCCTTTTGACGAAGCTTCATATTTTAAAATGAAGCGAAGTCATTACAAGGTAATAACAAAAATAGTAAAATCGATTTCATTTCAAGTTATGATTAAAATATATTATGATCAATTCGTATGAGGATATCTAATGTTATTAACTAACATCTTAACTAAAATACAAAGTGCTAAAAGTTCAAGTTTCTTCTGGATGTTTTATGAGAACTTGTATGAGGGGCTGGCAAAGATTTCATGGATTTCTTTTCATCTTCAGATGTGGAAATATCAGACATTTCTATAGAATTAGTAATATTAGCTTTATGTTTTACCAGCTTCTTGTTATGACATTGGTTAAAAATCTGTATACAGCATCCAGAATCTGATTTAGCATTACGGTAATAACATTTATAAAGTTTATATCCAATAAACAGAAATATTGAAATAATCAAAACATAAGTCAAAGTAGAATAATATGTGGCATATTTTATGAAATGTGATTCAGACTGTAACTTATTTATTTCATTTTCCAAACCATCTAATTGATGAGATGAATATTTCAGGGATTCTAAATTTATTTTACTCAAATTAATCGGTGATAAATAAGGTAGAGTCTTATTAAAATTTTCTTTCTTACAACAGTCATCTAATGTTATATCAAAAGTAATATCTAAAGGAGACTTAATTATAGTAGAGTAAAAACTAGTTGGAATTAACTGAATAGTTTTTGAAAAACCGATACAATTTTCAGTAATTTTCACAATACCGGTACCAACTATAGAATAATCCACAATGTTATTATTACATTTCATAGTAAGTTTAGTGGGATTTGATTGTACATATATCCATTTGTTATTTTGGAGCTTTTGCCAAATATCTATTTGTCCAAATAACATTTTAGCATTACATTCAGGAGGCAACGACAAAGTCACTTCCGTGAGGAGCTTTGATTCACAATTAGGATTACCAATACTCGAAAATATAGACACAAGTTTACAAATAGAATAATTAAAATTAATTTTCTTACACTTATCTACACTGTCTAACATAGCATAATGCAATCTGTCGTCACTCAGAGCAATGTAAGTATCAGAGGGCTGAATGAGGGCGAATGTTTTGACATGTGAGTTATCATGCGGGGTAGGTAAAGGTATATTTTTGTAAACTGAGAACTTATCAGAAGTTATTAAAGGGATCTGTAAAATAAAAACTATCTTTTTGTTATAATAATAGCAGTTAAGTTCCGAAATATCTATAAGGGAGTGAATATTGTTTATATTTAGTTCAACAGGGAAATCTAGTCTTTTATTTATTTGATTGCTGTTATTTGACAGTTCATTAAATAGACGTAAAGGGCTTATTACACTAGGGTGTAGTATATTAACCTTAGAAAATAAGATAGAGTTTAACGTAGTATCTAACAAATTAGAAATAGAAAGTAAGGAACTTTCGATTATATTAAATAAGCTATTTATCCTAGTCATAAAGTATAACACATGATCTGTGTTAGTAATTTTAGATAAGATTTCATTCATATTATTAATTTGGGCATTTAGTTTATTTTCATTTTGATTTAGTTTATATATTGTAGAATTAAAGTTATTGATTGTCGATTTAACAATATGAATGTTGTCTTTCATCAAATGAAACAGTTCGTTCTCGTTCTTTTGACAAGATACGATAGCAGCATCATATTTTCGGGCGTCATCAGCGTCTAATGTGCCGAAGAAAAATTTCAGAATTTCTCCACCGAATTCTAAAGATCGTTTGACCTTTGTTGGGGTTTGAGTTGAGATGATATGAGATAATGATTGCAGTTTGATAAAATTAGACTCAACTAAGACTTCTATTGGGCTGGAGACATCTTTACATTGGATGAGGTCTGATGATTTTATCTGATTACAAAGACCTTGAGTTTTTTGCAATAAATGTTCTACATTTTGAAGATAGGGTTCTAGGGTTATGAGGTCAATGTGCGTGATTACTTTCCAATAGTCGTTATAAAAATTAATCGTTGTAATGGGTTCAAAGTATATTCCGGGGCTATGTACTATCGGAGTAACCTTTGATTCAGCGTAGCATCCATAGAGCAGGGCTCTGGAAATAAATAGATTAGAATAGATTAAGACTTAGCGGGCTTAATTTCGTTAGTGTGGTGCTTTATCTGCTTTCGGCCCACTTGAAGGGTTACGTTGTGTTTATTATGCACTTTAGTAATTTTGAAAGGGCCTTTCCATACTGGGGAAAGCGCTTTTCTAAGCCTATGGTGTTGTTTTAGATAAACCATATCACCAGTTTTATAAGTGATGTTGCGAGAATGTGCGTCATAATATTGTTTTGACCTTTCTTTACTAGCATTGATATTTGAAATAGCCTTATCACGGCTGAAACGCATTCTGTATTGCAATGCGCGAACATATTCGTTATAAGTAGCATTACTAGAGGTCTCATATAAAGAATTTGGAATAACAGGCTTATAACCATACAGAAGTTCGAACGGGGTAAATTCAGTGGTACAATGAGGTGTAGTGTTGTATGCCAATATGGCAGTGAATAGATAACAGTGCCAATCGTTCTGGTTTTCGTTGACGAAGGACTTCAGGTATTCCTTCAGTGTAGCATGTGAGCGTTCTAGCGCTCCGTTGGTCTGAGGGTGGTAAGGTGTAGTAAATAGAGCCTTAATTTTCAGGATTTCAGTAAGTTGCTTAAATAAATCTGAGGTGAAACAAGTACCTAAGTCGGTGAGTATTGTTTTTGGAAATCCAAACAGAGACATAAAGTGTACGAGGTTTCTAGCTATCTCGTCACTAGTAGCACTAACCATGGGGTAAGCACTTGAAAATTTTGTTAAATCATCTTGTAATGTTAAGATGAATTTGAAGTTCTGGAAACCCGCGTCGGGTAGGGGACCAACTATATCGAGAGCCAATCGTTCAAATGGTCTCGTAGACGTAGAAGTTATCTCCATTGGAGCTTTATTTGATTGTCGTAAAGGTTTATTGACCTGACAAAGTCTACACTTTTTGACGTAATCCTCAATATCTGAACGCATGCCTTTCCAGTAATAGGCAGCTTTTATTCTATTGTACATTCGTTTTGACCCGGGATGACCAGCGATAGTTGAATCGTGGTTTTCCTTTAATATTCTTGGGATTTCGACAGGAGTCGGGTAAATCATTTGATTCTTGTAAATATGAATTCTAATGTTTGTATTACTGAAAATATGAGAAATCATATTATAGATTTTCGTGTATGAAATCTTGGAAAATGGGTCTGTAAAATCGGATATCGCGATATCAGTGGTTTCAGGGTAATCGTACACAAGAAGATCTCTAAGCTTGATTAATATGTTGTAAATGTCCTTGTATTTCGTCTCTTCGTAGTGGTGAACCTTAGTGTACAGAAAGAAGTATTTTTTACTTCGACCGTTTGCGCTTCGAACAGTAAAAGGTTCTCGCTCAGCATTGATTAGGTCAGCGGAATTGTCGAGTTGCGACAATATCTCTTCACAGTGGGGCAAAGAGTAATCGAGATCTAGTGAGACGGGACACGCGATTGATTTTAATTTAGTCAGAGGTAGAGCTATGCTGTGCTCTTCTATTACAGTGTTGGAGGCTGGAAGCTTGTTAGTGAACTGATCCTTGAAATACTTTTCATAAGTAGAATTTAGAAGGGAATCAGCATCAATTGCATTGACAGGACAGCGTGATAACGCGTCGGCATTACTGTTGAGACGACCTTGCTTGTAGACTATTTCATAGTCATACTCTTCAAGCTTAAGGCGCCAGCGAATGAGTCGACTACCGGGATCCTTAACGTTGAACAGCCATACCAAAGGGCGATGGTCTGTGACGATTTTAAACTTCCTACCAAATATATAGGGACGGAAGGTTTTGACAGCGAATATGATCGCGAGAAGTTCTTTTTCGGTAGTTGAATAATTGCCTTCTGGCTTATTTAATGTGCGCGAGGCGTAAGCAATAGGCTTGTCTTTACCTATGTCGCCTTGAGATAGAACTGCACCTACAGCATAGTTACTAGCATCCGAAGTTATCACAAACGGAGCTGAAAAATCAGGGTATTGAAGCAGTGGAGCTGAGGTCAGTTTGTCCTTGAGAATTTGAAAAGAGTTTTCTTGTTCTGGAGTCCAGTTGAAAGGAACATCCTTTTTAAGCAGTGAAGTCAGTGGTTTCGTTAATTTAGAAAAATTCTCAATAAATCTTCTGTAATATCCGACTAGGCCTAGGAAGGACTTTATTTGTTTAACGTTAGTCGGAGTGGGAAAATCAGTGACGGATTTAACCTTTTCAGGATTTGGAGACACGCCTTTATCAGTTATGATGTGTCCTAAGTATGCGACTTCGCGGCGTAAGAATTCACACTTATCTGGTTGCAGTTTTAAGTTGAATTCACGCAGTTTGTCGAAGACTAGCTTTAGCTTAGTCATGTGGGATTCAAGATCATGAGAGTATATGATACAATCGTCCAAATAAACATAGCAGTGAAGACCTTGAAGTCCTGAAAGCGCCGTATTCATGAGGCGTTGAAAGGTTGCAGGAGCATTTTTTAATCCGAATGGCATCCTGATAAACTCGTAGTGTCCAGAGCTACTAGAGTTAGTGGAAACGGTAAAACCTGTTTTTGGGGCATCTGATGAGCCCATTTTGATTTGGTGAAAACCACTGGCAAGATCCAGAGTACTGAAATACTTGGAATGTCCTAATTGATCAAGAATGTCAGTGATTAAAGGCAGTGGATAGCTTTCTGAAACAGTGACGTCGTTTAAGCGACGGTAGTCGATGACTATTCTCCACTTTTTCTTGCCTGAAGCGTCCATCTTCTTTGGGACGACCCACACAGGGGCACTCCATGGTGAAACAGAAGGACGGATGATATTTTGGTCGAGCATTTTTCGAACCTGAGTGTCTACTTCCTCTTTATGGCATTCAGGGAAGCGATAAGATTTGACGTGAATAGGCGGTGCATCACCAGAATTAATGGAATGCTCAATAGCATGAGTAAAAGTCAGAGGGTCACCTTCGAGGTGAAAAATGTCAGGGTACTGGGAGCAGCACTCGAAAAGTGACTTTTTCTCTTCATCATTGAGATGAGAGCAGCGAATTTGATCAAGTACCTTATTTAATCGATCAGATTTAGAAGAAGTTATAGTATTTATATTAAAAGATTCGGTGTGGTACTTCTGTTCGAGTGGTGTTAAATTTACTGAATAGTCTTTGACTTCGACACTCGAATCAGTGGTGTTTAAAACTGAGACGTTAACCTTTTCATTTGGTTTGATTGAGACAATACAATTAGAAACATAAACACCATTGCATAAAACATGATCTAGCACAAGTGCTTCATTGTTTTGATAAAGCTCGGGCGAGTAATTTGATACTGCGCACTCGATAACGGCTTCTGAACGCGCCGGGATAATGTAAGTTGGTTGTTTATAAACAATAGGTAGAGATTGACCATTAATAAGTAATGTTTTTGAGTGGTAGTCTATTTTGGCTTTAAAATAGCTAAAGAAATCACTACCGATGATGCCATCATAGTTATCCAGACTGACGTCATCGCTTGTGACATGAAATTTGTAATTCAGTGAATCCTTGGGTAGGTTTAGTACCATCTGGAATGTACCTAATGTTGTAACTAATGATTCAGTGTTGTTTATTCCTTGAAGCTTTATAATTTCATGTGAAAGGTCTGGAGTTTCTCTCAGACTTGAGTTTTTGACGATACTGACACTTGCGCCGGTGTCAACGAGAAAACACAGTGGTTCCGCAGCATGATTTGTTTGTAAATAAATGTGCGGTAGAGATACCTTTTTGGTATGTGTCTCAAATATAGGAATAGAGTTATTTTTATCTTTTAATTCAGTGAAATTAGTAGAAGGTTTCGGTGACCTTAGAAAAGTAGTAGAACTCTGTTTATCCAGCAGAGGTGTGTTTTCATTTGACTTAGTAGAACTCGGGTTATCTCGAGGTGTGGTTTGGTGTACATTAGTATGACTCGACGTGCTATCGCATTGCGGCACGTGAGATGCAGGTTTTGTAAAACTCTTGCCATTAGGCAGAGGTGAACTCAGTATTTTTTCTTTAAAATTCTGAGGTGAACGCAGTGAACTCAGTGTATTCTGAGGTGAACTCGGTATTTTCCGAGGTGTGTGACTCAGGGACATTTCCTGAGGTGAACGCAGTGAACTCAGAGTATTCTGAGGTGAACTCGGTATTTTCCGAGATGTATGACTCAGGGACATTTCCTGAGGTGAACGCAGTGAACTCAGAGTATTCTGAGGTGAACTCGGTGTTTTCCGAGGTGTGTGACTCAGGGACATTTCCTGAGGTGAACGCAGTGAACTCAGATTATTCTGAGGTGAATTTTGGGACTTAGTAGGGATTGAGTCAAAATCAGTGGGCTTATTTGTGCCGTTTTTATAGCACGATTTCGGCAGGCACTGATCCGAAATCATTCGCTGTTTAAATCATGGCCTTGGTCCTCTTGTAGGACATTGACATTTGCCTGAGATTGGAAATTGCGTGACGCTTGGCCTTGGTTGCCGTTTTGACGATTCTTGTACTTGAGCTTACGGCACTCCTGGAGTGTGTGACCAAGATTCTTGCAGTATTTGCACTGCTTGAAATTAGTATTAGCCTGACCTTGAGATGTGTTCTGTGTTGGTGCAGGATTGACGTGGAAGGACCTCTGAGTGTTGTGTGATTGAGGCCTTTTATTCTTAAAACACTCAGACGATGTGTGCCCTGATTTATTACATGTAGAGCACTGTTTATGAAAACGGTGTGAGGATGAGGTTGATTTTAAATTGTAGAGTTTCTCCTCTTCTATAGCATGTTGTACAGCATCATTTAAAGTTAAGGGGTTTCGGCATCGCACAATATTAGATATAGAGCCGTTTAGGCCTAACATGAAGGTATTGAGCGCGAGGTCTTCCATGGCTGCTATACGGCCATGAAGCTCCTTGGGATCCTTGCAGTTGTAGTGAATGTCGGACTGAATCTTTGTGAGGATATACTCAATACGCAGAGAATATTTCGTGACATCTTCTGAGGGAAGTTGTCTGCAATTTTGCAGGTCAACTAGCAGGTGTGTAGCGTGCTTTTTCTCGCCGAATGTAGATTTGAGGAAAGCTTTGATATCTTCCCATATTGTGAAGCTTTTTAAGCTGCAGGCTACTTGAGCTTTACCCTCTAACTGAGAGAGTATAAATTTGCAGAGCACGTTTTGTTGCTCGGCGGTAGCCAAGGACATGGCATTGTCACAGTTTGTTAGGAAAGCAGGGAGTGACTCCTTGTCACCATTGTAGCTTTTGATGAATTTCGTGAGAACACCTAGGGTGACTGTAGATGAAGACATTTTGACTTTACGGGGTTTTTCAGGTGCTGGGCTAGAACTAGAAGAGTCTGAAGATTCGTCGTCTGATATTAGACTTCCGTCTTCTGGTTCTGATTTAACAGACATTAATTGATTTGTGAGATGTTAGACAAGTGTTTACAAAAATAGAAATAACACATACAAGGTATATACTTCTACCTAGCATAAAAATGTAGTAAAAACCTTCTAAAAAATAGTAAAATTAGCACTGAAACACTTTCCGTCAAGTGAAACACTTTTAAAAACTTTGAATTTTAACTCACAAGAACACGGCGATGAAGATATCCAGTTTCATTCTCACGGTGTGATCACGTAGAATGCAGAGAAGGCGGCTGATAGCGCGCCACAGGAAAATAGGCGCTAGGGTAAGCGCTGGAGAGTACACGATGAGTTGCAGGCTTGCACGCAAGGTTGCAAGTTATACTGCAGGTGTGCACTGCTTGCTGTAAGCGGCAGTGGGCGGTATGGAATATTTCCACGAAGTTTGTAGACTGCCGGTTGAAGAATGTAGAAGATGAAGGATGAGTTAGATCTGTAGTGAAGCAGTTCGTGTGTGTAGATCGCGGGCTCACGCTACGGAGCGGAGACTGACCGTCGGATCACTTTTGTGAGGATGCGGCTGACGCAGGCTTGTCCTAAGGGCAAGTCTTACTGTCGATCAATTTCACGAAAACGCGGCCGGATTCGAATGACAGGGTCTCAGTTCGTAAGACTTACTGTCATCCCGCTTCTGACACCAATTTGTTAGGCGGCCACGGTCGTTAGTCTTTTTAAAAAAAACCACAAAGTTCCCCTATAAACTATTTATTGATCTCAGAGAGATTTACACAAAATAGCAATTACACAACACAAACTTGGCTTCTCAAAATGAGGGAGCGGAGAGTGTACCGCTTTCCGCGACTGTCAAGATCTAACTGAATTAATTTTAAAAGAAAAGGTGGCGACGAAGTCTATAAATGATGGTCAGCAATAATCAATATGGAAAGATCCACCATGTGACAATGTGCTAATGTAAGCTTTAATTACATACTATTAAGGGTTGTAACAGTACGGTACCCTTCTTGTGCGATACCGACCCGCACTTAACCGATTTTTGTTATTGTTTAATTCATATTCCATTCCTAATTAAAGGCCTGTGCCCCTCGTTGGAAACATGAACGGGCTACACTATTTACTTTAAATCTAAGCAATTACACCTCAGTAAATCTGACCTTTCTCGTGGTTTCCGTATCTACGTGTTTATTTGTTTAATAACAGTGTATAGGTAGTTTGCAAGTCACAACCTGACCCGAAACAACCCTCGTCAGTAGTACCAACTTAACATGCAAAAACACATTGTATGACGACCACGAGAAATAAGACTACGATAGAATTTCGAGTCTGACTGAACCTATTTATCTATCCAGCCTTATGCAGTTCTGCCCCCTTATTCGCTAACTCAGTGATGATCACTCAATGATGATCCGTAAAAATTAAGAAGTCGTTCAATTATCGTAACCAAAGGATATCAAAATAAGTCGGCTAAATTAGCCGGCCAATAGCTACTTATTTTTTACGGATCATCATTGCGTGACCATCACTGAGTAAAGCGGGCTACACATGACATGATATCAGTGGCGATCTAGGGTGTAAAAAGGTGATAAACTGGAGCCGCCTGCTGTGTGCGCACTCCAAGCGCTCCAAGGCTCCAGTTTATCACCTTTTTATACCCTAGATCGCCACCGATATCATGTCGTGTGTAGCCCGCTTTAGCGAATAAGGGGACTGGGCGAACGATCCACAGTGGCCCAGCAGTTTTGGCGGGTGGTCTGCCTCTCGGTCTACGCAAACCCATGGGCCACCATTTCGCAACCGTTTTGGTTTATCTGCCGTCTTTAATAACTTACTCGTCATAATATAGAATTAAACTTTCCTTCCGGTTTATCTTTTTTAACACATGCTGAAAACCGTCCGTTATCATTGGAAATCTCAAGTCTCTTTTTGGTTTTTGTGACAGAAATCTCTGTGATCTTTGCTCGCCATTATATGTGGTGCCTATTAAAAAGTTTTATGAATGTCTGTTTTGTTTAGTTACCATAACGAAATTTAATAATGTTTTCTGTTGCCTGTGTAGTAAGTATATAAAGAATACCGACGTCAAAAAGAATAAACAACGTAATATAAATTTCTGTGAGTTAATGTATTTTTTCTCGAGATGTCACTAAATAGGTCTCCCGGAATTCCATTCAGACTTTCCTGGAAACAATAATGGTATCAAGTAGGAACAAAAACAAAATAAAAAACTAGGTATCTACATTTACGCTTTTTTTGGCTGGTTCCATGTATCCATTTATTATAGTCTATTCGTGATAAGAATGCAGTGGAGTCATCAGTCGTCACCGTCCGGCAGCCTAGCCACGCCTCGTAACCAATCAAATCGTTTCCGATTATCAAGCCAAGTTCACAGTGACCAGTTGAAGGCAAACTTTCGAACGCGACGGTTGTGTCCTGTCCTGTGAGTGTGTGTCAACAGATTTAAATTTTTTCACTGCATTCTTATCACGAATAGACTGTAGTTCCTATTGTAGTTTGGATTGAGCTTTTACTATCTTACGAATGTTTATATCAAGACATCCTCATTCGTACATATTGAGTAGATCTTTTTATTTTTAATAGTACGCAAAACTGTAGATAGTTTATGAATGAGTGTATACTTTGATGTCCATGATGATATTTTCCATACAAATGTGATTCAAATAGTGTTCCTAGCTAATACTGATTCATACTCATACTCATAATTATTATGTATTTATCGTTCTCACGGTGATGGAAAACAAAGTGAATTTTTCATAACCACGGCAATGGGTTAACCCCTTGTCACCCGATATAGAATAGATATTGGATAACTGGCCAAGCGTGCCATAAGTATAGCCATCCAAGTCCTTGTAAATATCTAACTTTTATAAAGCGCCATCTGCATAGTCATTAATTTATTAAGCAAGCATATCACTATCCCCATAGTTTGGGGTTTGTCTTTAGGCGCGACACCCACTGGAAAACGTAGAACGGAACGAGAAAGAAACAGGAGAAGCAGTGTTTATTTGTCAGAAAATAAATATTAACTATTTCTTTTTTTTATTTATAAGCACAATTTTCTCGTTCTGTGTCTTCTGTCTCTTTCTCGTTTCTTGTCGGTGTGCCGTGACTCTGTCTTGTCTGTCCAGTGTGGACTGCGCCTTAGTTGCTTAAACACAAATATTTGTATAGGACGCGATATTGTTATGTGTATGGAAGCCAAATTTTTGTTTTCATAACGGTCTGGGATAAACAAGAATAATCTTGTTTTAGAACATTGACGTGGGTATTTTGTAGAATAACACTAATGGGCTATCGAATGTATTTGTAATCTAATATTATTCTATGTGAGGAGTGTCTGTTCAAAAGGTCCTATTTCACTTTAGCAAGTTTTATTTAATATTTTATTCCGAAACTGTAACATAAATCTCATACAGATCTTCATAATTCATAATTCATAATTTCTTTATTGCACGGAAAACAATGTGATACATAGTCTTAAAACAAAGGTAAATAGGCAAAGGCGAGCTTATCTCTAAAAAGAGATTTCTTCCAGCAAACCTAGGCAAGATAGGACAGATTGTTCTGAGAGAATAGTCCTAGTGCACAATAAATAAAATGAAGATAAATGAGTCTACATATATCTACTATAATATATCTACACAATAAAAATGCTACATAGACCTAAATATGAATACATATATAAAATAAAATAAAAATATATATAATAGAGTAGAATACATAAACATACATATACATCTACTTATATAATCAAGATACCTATCACGAAAGAGAAAGTAAGGATATCTGTTAAAATTCTGTGCAAAAAGCACGTATTTCCGATATGAAAGAACTAAAGGGCTTATTTCTCTTTATAAAACATATTTTGATCAAAACTCTTATTTAGTTTTTTTCGTTACCTGTAAAATTTGTAAAAATGGAAATGGGCCTTCTGAACAGACACTCCTCATTGTGTAATCATGATATTCACAATGGGATAAATTGGCATTGATTTAGGTAGTTGTGATGCATGTTAGATTTTGAAGGCTTTGATACAATAAGGCTCGTCTAACATGTTTCAATTTCAATATTTTTTTAATTATATTTTATTGAAAAACCGGATAAGTTCAAGTCGGACTCACGCACTGAGGGTTCCGTAGTGATCGGATTTTCTTTCACAAACATGTATTTTTCCGGACGATGGTGCGGAACCCTCCGTGTGAGAGTCCGACTCGCACTTGGCCGTTTATTTAATTTCTCCTCACTTATCGGCTGACCGCGCTGGGCCTTCGTAATACAGTACCACAGATGAAATACCCAATTGGGTATTTTATCTGCGTACATACTATTCATCTGAACGAACGGTTTGCTCGTGTTATGAAAACCCACATCCGTCCCGAATTCCTTTCGTAGTCCATTGAATAAATCGGACAATCTAAAGGAAGCATCACGACTTTGGAAGAAAGAGAAAATACAGTCTTCTTCTCTCACAGTGGTCTTATCTAGAGAAGAGGCAAAACAATTAAAATAATAAATAACAATAAAAAAATAAAAAATATAACATTTATTTCTTTAACAAACACACTATTTCAATTACATAAGTGGAGTCCTCCTTTTAACCCCTTCACTCGCAGAAGCACACCGAACGACGCGACTGAACAATGGCGAACTATTGTTATTAAGATGTGTCGTCGAACCAGTTAACGTAAAATAATACTTGTGCCAGGAGAACTCGATCTTTTTCTTCGCTTTCCGCAATTACGTGTTCTATGCACTGTATGTACATTCAAACAAACATGGCGTCACGCTTTTAGCTCATACATAAACAAGCTTTATCACATGCTTTCATTTATATAAATGTAAGCAGATGCAGCAGCATTTTATAGATTCCATATTTAATCTATAAAATCTACCTATTAATCCGATTTAAAAGTATTTACATACAAATCATTCACAGTAGGTAATCGTAAACGCAGTTACATAATGAATCATGAAACTGACTCTGTGGTGAATCTAATCTAATCTAATCTAAACAAGGCCAACTTTTCCACACGTTTCTTCAGCTAAATCATGTGACAGAATCCCGAAGATATAATAAATCTGTGCTTACAATATTAAGGGATTCGTCCTCATCCTCAACCATTATTCAACTTGAAATATTCGTTATCCATTCGGATCCTGCCTAAAGAAGACCTAGATTCTTCGGTTCTTATGATAAAATATGTTTGGCATGATATACCTTTGCATAGATAAATATGTTTTTCATATTTCCACCTGGATCATCAAGTTTTTTTGGATATGAAACTGATTTGGGATCAGTAGTTCTACAGTCTTCAGATTTGTGAGTACAGAGCCATCACTCAAAATTGGTCGAGATTACTCGAGATACATAACTCCTCATATAGTGACAAGTGAGCTTTATCTCAATATTGTACACAGTGTACTCGTGCTCATTGACAATTTTTGGTAAACGTCATGTATAATCTTGAGGAAAGGATAGAGACATACATCGTGTTAATTTCATATGGGCGTGTTTTTCGTCCACCATGTAGACAATCTTAAACGCTAAGGATAGCGAAACGAAACGATAACTTTTTATGTATGCGATTTGACATTTGGAATCGCTTCGTGACGTCACCTTAGCGAAGCCAAATGTCAAATCGCATACATAAAAAAGTTATCGTTTCGTTTCGCAACGGTTAGCGTTTCAATTTGTCTAGGGGGGCAGGCATATTTCGTGATCTTACAAATCATCTAAGACACAAAAACTTAAAAAATTAAAGAACACTTTAAAAAGTTCAATGAAGCAGCAATGTATGGCGTTTAATGCGATGTTTACGACCCGATTGCTTTAACTAATAAAAACATTTTATTTCTGCACGCTAAAGGTTTAGAAGTGATTACTAAAGGAAAGCGAATACAAAATTTTGGAATAAATAGAGCTAAAACAATGTGTTCACGAGTTTTCCTGTAGTAGGTGATTGGAATGGTACCAAATAAGAGATAAGCTCGCCTTTGTACACGTCATTTCCATTTTTAATTGTCATAATGTATTGATTTGTGTGCAATAAAGTATAAAGTATAAATGTTCAAAGGGAATTTACACGTTGTATTACGCTATTGCCCAATGAAAACTGACTATTAAAAAAAATAGATTTGCTACATGATTTATAATTCCTACAATTCTGCCACGCCATCATGTAAAACATTTTCCTGATCACAAATAGACCCATGACTTTAGAAGCTCGTTATGTTTCTTTGGCAATTAATTTAGGAGAATTCTACTTTGTTTCCTTCAGATAAACCGTGCTGGATTAATTGAGACATTTGTTTCGGCTATTTGGGAGAGAAATAGGCATGACAATCTAATTCTCGAATTTCTTCGTTTACACGGTAATATATTATAGTCTTACAAATGTTTGAAAACATCGACTATGACATCAAATTCGATCAATAAATTAAACACAAACCTCAGTGTTCAAATAAGTTTTTTTTATTGAGCATGAATGAGTGCTGAGTGACCAGAAAAAGGAGGAAAGCACAGATATTTCCGTATCAAAATAGTCGGGAAGTGTATAATTTCTTCTTTCTCCTTCTTTATAGTCGTTCTCTTATGGCTAAGGATCGTGACCGTCATGGTTGTTGGTACGGGGCTTGACCAAGAATCTCCAATTGGTTCTGCCCTGGGCTGCGTGTATTGCCTCGTGTAGACCAAGCTGCAAGTATTCCTGCGTGGGCTACACCAGCGTGCAGGCGGCCTTCCCTAGTCTTTCTATCTAAGTCTATCTTTTATATATCCTTTATTTCCTTGTATTCAGAGTCACCGACATCTAGACACGCATACCTACTTAATCCGTGCGTAAATGTACGTGTGTAACCCACAGTAACGATACCGGAAGACATCTCTTTTTCCGTTACCATGAGTTTCCGTTACAGGCTCCGAACCCGGATGCTGTTGACGTTTCCGGTTACATTATTCTACATTACGATTGATGCATGGCGTGCCAAAACTTCTTATTCACCGAATTGCTGTGCGACTCCAAAATAATACTCTTACATTAACATAGCACAGGGAGCACTTATCCAGTGGAGAGCGCATAGGTACTTTTTCCTTTGAAACACAAATCACCAATTTACGGGCGGCGGGGGACGAGGTAAGAGAGCTGTGATTGGTCAGCCGCTGAGAAACTGTCTGGCGGCCCGTTATCGTACATAGGTTGCGTATGCGAACGTCGACGTCGACGTCAGAAGGGAGGTTTTGTAATACAGGCAGTTGAGATCATTTGTTTATCTTGTAATTTTCGCTTCAATATGCTATACTGCACTCATTTACTGCTATAAGAGCACGCGGCCTATTTTAAACCTTGAATACAACAAACGTTTGGCGAGCCGCGTTCCCCCGCAGGCGCAGTCAGTTGGATATTCTGACATAGCATCATGCCTTTTCTTTACCACTCTTGGTAAATAAGTCTAAGGATTTACCTCCCTCTCTATGCCATGTAATGTAATGTAACGTGTAATAGGCAGTTTAGTATTTGTGGACTAATTTCAAGTTTCCCGAGGTTTAAAATAGGCCGCGTGCTCTTATAGCAGTAAATGAGTGCAGTATAGCATATTGAAGCGAAAATTACAAGATAACCAAATGACCTCAACTGCCTGTAGTACAAAACCTCCCTTCTGACGTCGATTTCCATACAAAATGAACACTTTGTGACCGGGGTCTGGAACTTTGCATATTTGTTCTCTGACTAAAACTGAACTATTCTGGCCCAGTTCCCCATCATGCTGACCCTCAGGGGCGGCAGGGGCGGAGGCGAAAGTGCGGTTCTCCCGCGCCTGACAGATAATTCTACAAGGCCTAGTTTTAGTACTGAGAATTTGTCTGTTCATAATTTTACCATTCAATGTGGAACTTTCAAAGAGAAAATTACGTAACATTCGTCAACATCTACGTACAACATGCATAAATCCATGTAAACATGCCGTATACAGCGTGTTACCAATATTATGCGCGATACCTGCCAACGAGAAAACAATGGCAAATTCCCCACACTGAATATTCATCTAACACCATACATTTGCTTTAGTAATGTTTGAACGGGCAAACTTTCGCGGAACCCCGTAACTAAGGATATCATCCGAATGCGCGCGGATCCCTGATTTGTAACTTTTCTGAAGTTCGAGGGATTAGGAATTAATTTGTCTTCTAGTTGGAACAGTTTAGTAAACAACAGTGAGGGAGACTTTTAGTAAGTAGGTATTTATGACGGGCAGTGAGCTACAGGATGGTACAAAAAAGTTAGTAATACATAGTAGTAAAAAATATAAATAAACGGTGAAATGGTCATTCATTATTACCTATCAATATGATCAACTTTCCATATGAAACATACTGTCGGAAATTAATGTTTTCACCGTGTCTATGGGTTGAGAAACTCTATTTTTGTATTGCCATAAGATTGGGCCGAGAGCGGTCAATATTCTTAGAAATATGTTGTTTTTAGTCAGATGTTTGGGGATATATTTGTCTAAATTGAATTGAACTAGACCACACCTCGGACACTCCATAGAACGCTCGTAAAATAATCACCTATAACTACTACATAGCCTAATGACATTTGTACACGTGCAAATGTGTGCGTAAACTCGTTCGTTTGTGAATGTGTGCGTTCAGCTTCTATACAAAGTGTCTCCCGAAGAGGCTCCCCAACTCCGGGGTGAGGTGCGGTATCTGAATCCGCGCGGGAAAGCGAGTGGCCGTTCTGTACGTAGTACTATTATCTCTTCTGTGACTAGACTGACTTAAAGTAGATTATGAACTGGTGTAGCATATAATGTCATAAATACATTGAATACACATCACAATGTTCAATACAATAGAAATCATTGTACGCTTTTTGTTTACCTGTATATTAAACACGAGCTCCCTTTATTTTTTACCCATTTAAAACGGATAAAAGAAGAACGCTAACATAATGTCAGCATATAAAATGATGTAACTCAATGAACCTTAAAAATCCTGAGTATATACAGAACAGCCGAGTATATAAAGTTCACACACAACCGACGCCATCTGGCATTCCGGTTTTATTGTGAATATAAGCCATTGATCAGCGTATTGTATACTAGATAGACCAATGAGGCTTGCTAGCAGGTGCTTCAAGCGTGATCTTCCGGCCTTCGGTTGACATCTTTTGTTCTTTTTTATTATTTATTCACTGATATTTAATTTAGAACAGAGTTTAGTATCCATAACTACCACTTAAACGACTGAAGTTAGTTATTTTTTCATAGTTTTTGAACTTTATAAGCAAGTCATGCGGTTGACAATAGCGGGCAATATTTTTTTTGGGGCTCACCCACGCCTGACTTCTGATTTATCGTAAGTAAGGATGACTTCCAGTCAATATATCTAATTACTTTTGACAACCAAGTTACAGATGCGAAGTTGGACCTGGGGTATGATTCTTGCGAATTCGATACAGGGATATCGACATCTATATCGAGTGATTCCCATACAAAATCTGTCGTCTTGATATCGTAAATCGAATGCGCGAGAATCATACTCCCTGACAGCCGCATTTTTTCTGTAGGTACCGATTATATCCGAACCACTTTATTTTCATTTATGATATGTTTGTTTGGCCGAGTGGCGCCATCGTGTGGGGAAGTTTATGTACCCACGTCCTTTCATCTCATCTAGATGGTCCACTAAATATATCAATGTTCTCACAAAATCGCAGTCTTGGACATGACACCGCAGATATTTAAATTCAGAATACATTCGATGTTGAGTAAAGTCATTGGGCTAAACACATTTATGTAACGTGAACATTTTATATTTAAATCAAGAGAGTAATCATCATTTCATAATCACACTGTATAAACAATTACCTGTAGAGGCAGATTTCTAAATTGTAATGTTTCTATGCTGGACAGGACATTTTTGAATTGGATTTTTTTACGACAGGAAAACGGAGCCCTATAGTTGTTCGATTTATTTTCATAAAAGTGAAAATCTAATTCAACTCAACGGATACATAAAACTCAATGGGCGACTGGACGTGGTAGTGGGGCGGCGGGCGGGCGGCGCGCGGCGTTTTGTATGGACAATACTTTACACGTACATTGATTTAAACGTTTTTTCTATTCAAACAGAGTTAGATATTAATACACATTTAAGGGTTTATTAATATTGCCTTTCAGGAACTCTCACCCTAGTGGCACTCTCTCATAGTGGCATCAGTAGTTCCGCCTTGGCCGTTCTCTAGAAAACGTATAGTGAATTTGTATGTGTAGGAAAAATTACCCTTTGAAAAAGTATTCGAATTGAAATGTCAGTTACTTTTATGTTCATTGTCATAGTCATAAGACTCATATCATAAGTCATACCGTTCATTTAATTTGACTGAACTCGAAGAAGGAACAAACTGAATAAAAAACTATGTGGATGTTGTTTGTATATTTTATGCATGTGTAATTACCAGGGATTACCTAAAGTTTGTAGTCGGACATAACAAAGAGCAGTTACAACCACTTGAGTTGAACCGGTTTGAATTTAACCTGTTAAATTTCGGGTTTTTGTCTAACCAGTTAATTTTTGTTTTTAGTTTTACATGTTCCTTACATTTGAAACACCGAACTATAAAAAAAACAAAAACAATTTCAAACTGCTGATTCCCAAAACAAACATAAGTAACTTTTTTATTTTTCAATTTTTCGTAAAAATGACTGAGTATTGTACTTTACATCATTCAAGCGAGGTAAATAAAACATTCATACAGATTGTAATTGAAAGGTGCAGTCCTTTTTTCAACTCAACTCAAGTGGTTGTAACTGCTCCTTGTCATGTCCGACTTCAAACTTTAGGTAAATTCACACCTTCGATCCGATCCGTAACTACAGTATTATTTTACCAAACTATACAAACATTACATGCATAAAATATACAAACAACACACACATATTTTTTTACTCAGTTTTTTCCTTCTCCTGTAAAGTTCACTTTTTTGACTTATATACTTTAGTCTGCCGACCCTTCAAATATTCCTGCTTGGGGCTCTGATTGGTCAAACCGTGATGGCCTCAGAACACAGAATTAAACCACCAAAATGCAAACTTAACACGTTGAACGCCACACGGCCCACCGGTGGGCCTACTGATAATTTCCGTTTGGGCCCCACTTCGAAATCACGTAATCCGTAATTTTCATGAAATTGAGATTTTGGTCCCAAACGTGAGAAAATGTGTTAATCTCGGATGGAAAATTAATTTAGTTTCAGCTTTATTTTCCAAGTACAGGTTCAAGTCTTGAGTAAGAATCAAACAACGTCACGCTTATTCTTAAGCCTAATTCATTTTGGGTAGATAATACCTACATTACTGTAAAAAATAAACGGTCAAGTGCGAGCAGGACTCGCGGACCAAGGTTTTCGATCACACTTGGAAATAAAGTATAAGAAACTAAAGTATAATGTCATCCATGTAAACAAAAATTAATATTTTTGCAGAAAAAGAAAACAGAAATAGATAGATAGATAGATAGATAGATAGATAATCCATTTATTCACTGTAAGAATACACACAAATACAATAAAGATTCTTACAAAACTTAAAAAAAAATAGAAAGAAACTGTTGCAACTATTTGCAGTTCTCAGATTTATCCCTTTGCTTGTGCTATAAGACCTTGCTTTGAGCCAAATTTCATGATTGTAACGGGAAGTACAGTATTTTTACCCGGTTTTGGGTCCATTACGATTACTATGAAAATCCAACATTTTTACAGTATAAACGGTCGTAGCGTTCGATTGCGTTGACCGAGAAGGTTGATTTTTATACAGCTATATGCGACCACAACAGTTGATATAAATTTCAGCTTGATACATCCACGCGTTCTTGATATAAATGGTCTTGACACACAGACAGACAGACAGACAGACAGACAGACAGACAGACAGACAGACAGACGGACAGACGGACAGACTACAAATTAATCATATGAGATTTTTTTTTTCCTTTTACTTAGAACCCTAAAAACAAGAATCGTGCCCGCAAACATGAAATGTATTTTTACATGCCGCCGAGAGCACTATCTCTATTAGATTTCCGTACAATTTAGCAGGACGCATGCCCCCACAATACTGTCGTTACGATGTGACCGAAATACTCACAACACATCCCTTTTTAGGGTTCCGATTCATAAAAGGAAAAAAGGAACCCTTATAGGATCTCTTCGTTGTCCGTTTGTCCGTCCGTCTGTTGAGACCTTTTGGCCTTTTGATCCAGACAAAACGTGTCGAGGTATCAAGCTGAAAATATGAATTGCTCTAATCTGTAATCCCTAACGCAATCAAACGATGCAATCGTGTATGCCATAAAATTGTTGGATTTTCATAGTTCTCGCAAAGAACTAAACATAAAAACATAAAAACATATACATTTACATACAGGCACATACATGCTTCTGGCCCCACACTAGGAAACCCTGTGTAGTGGGAACCAGAAACAACGACATCACAAACATGTAGGTAAACATCCAAGACCTGGGGTTTTTTGTCCCCAGCCGGGATTCGAACCCGGGACCTCTCGCATGGTAGGCAGACGTGCAACCGCTGCGCCACAGAGGCCGTCTTGAAACTAATCATGAAATTGGACACCAAGCAAGGTAAAGGTCAGCACAAGTAAAAGGAAATATCGAAAACTGCGATTTTATAGTTGCTTCGCATGAAAATGAGATTTGGTCGGATCCCTCAGTGCGTGAGTGTAGCTCGCACTTAACTGGTTATTTTATATCAAGAGGGGAGCGGGAGCCACAGTTTTGGCATTTCAGCAGTAAAATGAGGAATGTGAGCGTAAACAACCGACTGAATGTGGGTATTCAACTCCCTTATACGGCCGATTTCTCCATCCTCAGATAAAGTTTGTCTTGTCTGCTACACTGCGGAAATCGACATTTCACTTTCAAGGCCCGGTCTCTCAAGAGACGGATAAACAGTCTGATAACTTTATTTGACTCTTCATGTACGTGTGAAATGTCAAATGTCTCAGAGAACAGTAACAGACAGATAAACGCTATCTGAGGAATGAGAGTTCGGCACTAAATCAAATAGAGTTTATTTTTATCTAGCTTATTGCGGTGTCCCACTGCTGGGGAAATAGAGTTATCTTACTGTTTATCTCGGGATTGGAAATCGCCTCTTAATTCTTCTTACGTGGCCCTTTCAGGGTCCACCTACCGGTTGTTTCGCTTTAACCCTAGTTAAGGGGTCATCTAGGTTACTAGGGGACCCCCTAAATTTAAGAGGCTGGCCTCCGAAACAGTCGCTAGACAGCTAAGAAAAAGAGCTAAGTGACCCCTAACTGTTGGTGAAATCGGGCATTACAATTACAATCGTAATGCTGTATTATACACTCGTGCGGTAATAATATTACCACACTATATAGTTTTTGGACAAGTGATGACAGCAAAGAAAAGAAATGAAATGAAAAATTGATTTATTTTCTCCCAAAAAGACAAAAATATTTTGTAGGTATAGTAGGTAAGAGGTTTACAAAGAAATTTTATGCACGTAGCTTAGGCTGAAAGATTGAATATCTGAGCCTAAAACTTACGAGGAAAACAAATGCCTGTTTGCAGATCGTTTGCAGATGTTCGAAAACAGAGCAGCATATTAATCGATGTTAATGCAGTCTGATGATAATTATGAATATAATGTTTTATTGTGTTTGTACAACCAACCGCCGTGCAAAGCTCGGTAACCAACGCCTCTCAATCGCAACAATACAGGGTGTAACAGAAAGGGGTGTACAAGCCGAAAGAGGGTTGTTAGGGATATCATTCTGAACAATTTTCACTATGGGACCCACTTGATCAGATCAACTTTATTTTTCACTCCACCATACAGATCAGTTGAGCGCTGGGCCCGAAATGTACTGAGTAAATAAAAATCAAGTTGCTCTGATCAAGTCGGTCCCATAGTGAAAGTTGTTCAAAATTATGTCCCTGACCACCCTCTTTCGGCTTGTACACCCCTTTCTGTTACACCCTGTAGAGTTCATCGAATAATAATTAGAAGCCCCTATACACAAGTCGATCAGTAAATACCCTGAACCAGGCAGCTTGAAGCAGGCTTCAATTAAACCGGGTTTTGCAAACAGACTTTATCAATACCCTTATTGGGGGTAATCCGGCTATCTATTTTTCCTCGCAATTATCTCCGGACGTAATCCGATTCATTAGTTGTTGAGAGACTCAGGGAACATTTTTAGGTATAGAATAAGGGTGATTGAGGTGTTGAAACCGGTACTTTCCCACGATACAGGTTAGAACTAGTGTGGAGACCACAAGTAATCTAAGTACCTCAATCTAGTATATACTGTACCTGTATATTGTACGTGAACTTTGTATAATCTCCTACTGGCAAATAAAGACTTTTGTATTTGTATTTGTATTTGTCTAACTGGTTTGAATACCAATCGAGAACAAAATAAGCTGCCAAGTGCGAGTTGGACTCGCGTTGAGAGGGTTTCGTACAACAATAATGGGACTAACACCAACAAAATACACTAAAAGTACCCTAAAAGTTTTTCATACAAACTTTGCACCCCAGGTTTAGTGGGTTAGGGGGTCAAAGTTGTACATTTCGGAGTTTTTATGGGTAATGGGTGCAAATATTTGCTTGTATACCAAATTTCAGATTTTTAGGACTTCGGGAAGTACCCTAGAGGTTTTTATGACATGCGAATCGGTCATATTATTGAGGACAACTTATTCAAAATAATTCTAAAAAATATTATAAAAATACATCTAAGATCCTAACACCATGCGCTTCCATTTGATATGTCACACGGCATATTTTGAAATTTTGAAATTTAATTTTTATCATTTGGCCCCCCAAAAGTGGCCCTTACATTCCATATTTATATATTTACATTACACCTTTGTCTTTGGGTTACAGATATTGATATGTGTACCAGTTTTCAACTTCATCGGTCCAATATGTCGTGAGTAAATTGCCTGTGACGGACGGACGGACGGACAGACGCACGAGTGATCCTATAAGGGTTTCTCCTTCTGAGATACGAAACCCTAAAAATAAGTATTATGGTCACAAACTGACAGCGGCACTTAGAATTTCGACTGCAGCTTAATCACTTTTAGGGGCATAGGAATAAAAAAAAATAGAATTCACGAACACGAAATATAATTTTAATGATTGTGTAGATATTTACCTCAACGTTCGCCGGGTCACAATTCGGGTAAGAAATTTTATTTTCATAGTACTACATTTCGTATGAGGACTGGAAATAAAACTCATTACTTCAACAATAACCATATTCCTCTCGGGACACCTGTGTTTGATGTTGTTTTTTATGCTAATTAACTTTTTAATTAGCGGGCGAACGTATTCCTGGGTTTTTGGCTGAAATTATTAAAATACGGAAAGAATCACTTATGAAATAGTGACAAATGGGAATCTTTCCACGTGGAATACGAACAGAAAAGGTGTAGTCCCATTGTCCCCCACTTCCGTGTCCCCCACTTTTCTTGGACATCGAAATTCTTAATTCAAGTTAATTAAATAACTTTTTAAAAATAAATTTTAAATTAATTTCGATCAATCATACTTTCATACAAACTTTCACCCCCTATTTTACCCCTTTAGGGGTAGAATGTACAAAAGTCCCTTGTTAGTGAATGCCTACACTATTATAGTACAAGGTATCTTTGTGCAAAATTCCAAGTCTTGGGCTTGGGCTCTGCGTTGATCGTAGTCAGTCAGCTTACGATTTTATATACACAGATTTTAATGATTCAAAATAAAATACTTCAAACGAAATAAGCTCAATTTAATATTTGTTTGACCTCTGTGGTGCAGCGATTGCGCATCTGCCTAACATGCCAGAGGTACCGGGTTCGTTTGTTCGGCCTGTGTCCTTACGCGAGGATACCGGTTACCATAATCCTCTACCGCATTTCTAAAGCAATCAAAATCTGAATCGGTATCGATATGAAAACATATTGAAAAACCGATTCAAACCCTCATATTAATGAACTCCCTCTTTACTTGACTCCATGCTCAAACTGCTTATTTTGATCCTCTAATTCACGAGCTAAACTCTATGCTCGGCCACCGGAAATTTCGAAAAGAGGTCGCGAGCAAAATACGTGGCTCCCGGAAACCGACTGTAGTTAATGGATTCAGCCTCAGACACTATTAAAATGTACACATTTGCAGTATTCTAAGCAAAATGGGGACTTCCTCGTTTCAGGGATATTTAATGTGAAAAGATTTGTGCGGAAAATCATCTGCGATACGTGAGGTATTTAAGCGACAATGTATAGGGACAAAATGTAGAGTTAAAACGTACAATTTCCAATAATTATCAGCATCACCGTCAGTAGTAAGTAGATACTCACTAAGCATTGTGGGGGTAAGTGGGATTTTTATTTGTAGAGAAAGCTGTACTGCTGTGGATGTTCCGTCAGCAAGTTGACTAGAGTCAAAATGTTGAGTTGCCATTTTACGTCCGTTCAAAATATAGACACATTCTCAGTATGTGATGAAAGTTTACGTGGATGACCACGAGATGACTCAATTCTAAAACCCGATCGACCACTTATACTTGGGATTCCGGGTGATTTAAATTTTAATAGGTAGGTAATTGGTAGAGCAGGAAGCGGTTTAAAATTTACAGCTTGGCTATTTATTGGCGCAAAAAATCTATGAGCACTTTTGAGCATGACTTTTGAACATGCAGTTTGTCTGATATTTTGGTATTTTTTCATGCGTTTTTGTTCATGTAATTTATTAAACCATTTATGTAATAAACCATAAATTATATTCAACATTAAATTGACTCATGATTGTTGCTACAACATGAAGTTCGCAACATATACATTTATGCCGAACATTTTGACTTCTGATTACTAAAAATTTTGTCACCTAAGCTAGTAATGTTGCCTTTGTTTGTACTTATTTCAGAAGAAACTTCACAAAACTACACTGAGATAGCAAACTGATTTATATTCAGCAAAAGTGAGGAAGGGATAAGATATGTACATATGAAAATATAACAATGCGAACCGCCATTACCTTGAACGAGAGGCTGAGGCACAAATTGTTTTTGAATAAACGAGCACCTTAGAATAATCTCTATTCAATGGGGTGAAGTCCGAATATGGAGATGCCGTTACAACCACAAAGTGGCAATAAATGATTTGGATTTGGAACTTGATGATCCCACAATCCACATGTCTCCTCCTACATAACTGTTTTACCCATTATATGAAAATCAATCGCTAAATGTATTGAAACCTATTTCTAAGCTATTCGTTATTTCGTCTTATGTACATTCATGCAGAGAAAAAAAAACACTATGAGGAATACCCGAAAAAATATTTATTATGAAGATTTTCTATTTATTCGTATGGCAGAATTCGTCATTTGTTTTATATAAAATCTTGAAATCTGCAGCCATTCGGCAGCTTTTCTGAATAGAATGGATTTTCTAAAATAGTTCAAAATTAAATTTTGCTTTATGGTGTGACTTTTGAAGCGACTTGACTGGACTAGTATAAAGTGAAATCTAGTAAAAAAATATCATCTGTAAGTAGAAATTTTCAAACCATTTTTCGTTTTATATTTTTCCCAAGTGTTTCTAAATAATTATGTTTTCTTTGAGCATAGCCTTTATTTTAAGTTTGTTCTGAAAAAAATATGCCTCAGACTCACCTCAGACTATTGTCTTTTTTTATGCAAAACTTTATGAATATGATCAGCTTTTTATTTACATGTTCTTTTCAGTTTAATGGAACAGTAATAAACACTCTTTCTCATATAAACCGGACACAGCGGGTTCTAAAAACGCAACATCCAGCGTTCATGAGGTCCGGCGTTGCCTCGACGTTCTAATAAATATGTTTACCAAAAAGACCGCTTCTATGCGGCATAAAGTTACCTAGAGCAGGCTAGACTGGGGGCTATTCCGTGCGGTTTTAAAAGGAGATTACCGTAAAAACTCTATTGGGTAAATAATTGAAACAAAAAGTAAACTTTAGAAAAAACCGACTTCCACAAACCCTATTTGATTAGATTGAGTTTAATACAAACTGTAATCCCTTTCTCTCCCCCCCCCCCCCTTGGGAAATTAATTTTGTCAAATCCCACATCAGTGCTACCCCACGCTACTAAGGAACCCCTGTACAAAGTTTCATGGCTCTAGGTCCACCGGTTTAGGCTATGCGTTGCCTGCCCGTCAGCCACGCATTGTATTTGCAGATCAGAGTATTGAGCAGATCTGGTGGCCATATGTGGTCATCATCAGCAGTTCCGCATCACAATATTATGCTTACCATGTGCATTTGCACGAGTTATAATGAAAAACACAAAAATCACCAATCACATCAAAAATCATAATGAAAAACACAAATATAGGTCTGCCTATAATATTTGAAGAGTTCCCTCGATTTCTCCAGGATCCCATCATCAGATCCTGACCTGGTGTCAATGGGACCAATGGGAAGGTAAACCCTATCAAACAAAAAAATAATTTTCCAAATCGGTCCACCCGTTTAGGCGCTATCGGGGCACATACATAAAAAAATAAAATTAAAAAAAACAAACATCCGGACGAATTGTAAACCTCCTCCTTTGGGAAGTCGGTTAATAATAGTACAATTAGTAATCGTCATTGAGTAACGCTATTGCTGGGTGGCAGTCTCAGGCAGTAAAGTTCGTACATAACATGTATACTTACTGACGTTGAAACAGAGATGGAAAAACCTTCATAGCTGAAAGTGGACACAATAGTTTCATTTCGATCGAATGGAAAAAGGCGTGACGCTATGCTATTATTATGATTAGAGTGCATGTAGTGAAATAGTCACACGAAATAATTACCCTTTTAGTTTGACCACAGATACTATAATGTATGTTTGACCACAGATACTATAATATTATACTAATACAGATATCAAATCAAATCAAAATCAAAATATATTTATTTCAAAACAGGAAATGTACTTACAGCGAATTAACAAAGGAAACTAAGTAAATATTTTAAGGGTGTACAAGAATATGAAACATTATGAAGTACATTTAGGATGAGAGACGAGCTGGTATCCTAGCTAGATTATGTAATAATCTGTATAGATAGACCACCTATAACAAAAAAATTACATCGGCGTAAACTGAGATGCTACGGAAGCTTCTTTAGTTCGAAGCCATTATCGCTTGGTGCAGCACCATGGAAAAATAGCAAATTCCACGAGATGGCGCTAAGATATATAGAATTTATTCGAGGATTAGCGCCACCTAGAAGTATGCTAACTGAAACCATGGCGTTTAAAGTACAAATCTTACTTCGCACACCATCTCTTTTTTAAGAAGGGTTACTAATTCCAATTTGTATGGGATGAGCACCCTGTGGTTTGACGCATTCTGCCCTCTCGCTCCGACGACGTCTATAATTGTTTTCCATTGTAAGTTAGTTCGGCCTACTATGTTCTTATGAGAGTTTAACTAAGTCCTACAAAACAGCGAATTGAAAAAAATCACGGGAACGACTCTTATTAGAGATAAGCTCGCCTATGTACACGTTTTCTATGTTTTTATTGTTCTATGTAACTGTTTGAGTGCAATAAAGAAATTATGAATATTGAATCACTGGCTGAAAGTGGGCACCAGTAGTGGTGCCTCTGCCACCCCGTATGGGAAAAGGCGTGACGCTATGTTATGTTATGTTATGTTGAATTAAGACTCTTATTAGAATTCTTCCCAAGTAAAGATTCCAGAAGCCATTTTCAAAGCTTATTGCGTGTATAACAGCGACTCCTGCATGAAGTCATTGACCCCCTAGCCGCAGTATTTCATTATTATTTTACGAACTTTTTAACAGCCAATTGAACAATACAAAAGTTGTTGAATTAATTTATTTCTGAAACGATGAAAGCTTTTTTTATAGCCAATCAAAATGGCGTATGGTGTTGAGTATGTGAAAAACACATACTTACAGGATAAACTTTTCAGATTTTTAAGTTGTACAAGTCATTATAACGTCTAATATTAATTTCAATGTTAGCGTACATGGTTTTTAGTGGGCAAATTTCTCTAGGACGCTCGCTATTTTAAACACCATGTCAACAAAATACAAACTCTGCAATAACATTACTTGCAACAAAAGCCTCCAAAGTAGATGGCAAGCATCTCAACTGTGGATCTTGTATAACTTACAGAAGGAAAGTGAATGTTCACTTGAAACAATGTTTCTTCGGAACGACTCTTATCAGATTCCATGCAACAAATAGCTTCTGTTACTTTGAATTTACATACTGAGAGGGACCATAAAACTTTTGAGAAATATCTACGTTGCATTTTACAATCTGCGAAGAGTGTCTTTGATATTTTTTACAAAGTTGTGCTTGATGCAGTCTCAGAATTGTGCATAGTTCACAGTTCTATGGCGGCGTAGGTAGCAGTCCAAATCCTGGCTCGGGTAATATAAGACCTTTTACCCTAGGATGTTTAAATGTGTGCGTTCTATGCGTGAATACCTGGTTCCGATAACACAACTTATCCTACACAAAACCAGTAAAGGAGCTGTCAAAAATATATCTATATATATAAAAATGAATTGCTGTTCGTTAGTCTCACTAAAACTCGAGAACGGCTGAACGGATTTATCTTATCTTAGTCTTGAAATGTTCGTGGAGGTCTAGGGAAGGTTTAAAAGGCGAGAAAAAATCGAATAATTTCCGGGAAAACCCTAAAAACAGCCCTTTTCTATTTCCCATACAAACGTTTTCTAGAGTCAATCGTTTTCTAGAGTCAATTTGAACTTTATTGCTATTCAATAAAGTCTTTTATTTATCGATTGAGGCAGTACGAAGTCTGCCGGGTCAGCTAGTATAATTATAAAATAACCCACTGATGAAAAGATAAGGCAAATTATCCTACATGAAATCAACGCATGAGCTGGTATAATACAAATTATGCTACAAGAAATCAATATTTATGATAGCTTAATACAAGTTATCCTACAAGAAGGCACTGGATGAGCTGGCACTACAAAAGTTGTCATACACGAAGCCATTGGAGGATGGATTTTACTATTCTTAAATGATACCCAAAACTAAAGAATACCCCAAATAGACGCCGAGGTAAAATAAACCACAAATTTTGGATGTTCCTGAGACGTACAAACTAAGTTGCAATACACAAGGTTAATTTACTTTCGACTACATATGCCTAAAAAAATAAACAATGTCATGCTGCCTTGTCTTCCACGGTACGAGATAATAGCCAAACAATACCTAGAATAGCCCCCACAGAAGCAACGTAAGGCCGACCGCAGACGTGCAAAAGTGCAGGTCTCTGCGTCGCCTAACTACGTAATAAACCCTCGACGGCACTCACCGCTACACTACAATTTCTGCTGCGCGGGAGAGCCGCCGGCTCATAGATCTGGACAAACAACTAAGCCTATGAAGTGATGAGCTGCAGCGTCGGACGGGCGACAAAGAAATGGTGCAATGGAAATAAGGCTTCGTTTTTTAGGGCTCCGATCCTTCAAAGGGAAAATGGAACCCTAATAGGATCACTTCGTTGTCCGTCTGTCAGGCAGGATCTTTTTTATCGGGAACGCGTGGTGATATCAAGCCGAAATTGATACCAAGTACTCAAGTCTTTTGTCCCTTAGAGTATCCGTAGCAAGTGATACGACTGTTTAAAAACGCAACAATTTCAAATCATTGTACTCGCAAGGGTACTTCCCGTTGACCTAGAATCATGTTTGGCACAAAGTAAGGTTTTATATTACAAGTAAAGGAAAACCGCAAGTTGTTGTAGTTGCTTCACATAAAAAATGAGATTTGGTCGGAACCCTCCTCGGTGCGCGAGTCCAATTCGAACTTGGCCGGTTTATTTCACCTGTCCGGACTCTGTCTGCATGTCAAAGAAAACCAGATTCACGAGACCACACCCTATTGGTAAGGAGTGGCACAGGTACTATAGTGCCCGGGTCCAGCCAGTTAATCTATTACTGCATCTTGAAACCATAAACCATAAACCATAATTATCAGAAGTTAGTTTTCCGTCCACACCACTCTACCCACGAGAGGGCGGGCTGTGTCACGGCAAGTGTGTAGCATCAGCTAATTCTCGAGTTTACCACATAAACGCCGGCGTGAAACGTAAGCGTTCTGTGACGGTGTCGCGATCACGCTCCGAGTGGCGTTTCTTGCTTGAGTTTTAGGAAAATCTGTAGTTAATTTTCTACTCCTGAGTTGCACGAATCAAATACTAAATTCGTAATTTTCGTAATTTCTTTATTCTACTCACATGACAGAAAAAATTGCGTTACATAGAAAAAAAAGTACAACGGCGAGCTTATCTCTAATAAGAGATTTCTTCCAGCAAACCATGTTGGGTAGGAGACGGAGATCATAGGTAAGGGGAAGAATTGCGCGTACAATAAAACTATTCTAGTATAATACATATTATTATTACACAAAGGTACATATAAGAACCTAGAATATTAAGTGTCGGTTAACTTATTTTAATCAAGCTAATTCATTGTGATTTTTTATTTGATAAGGTAACCCATTAGTTTGTCCCCATTTCCCATTTCTCTGGCCGACCGACCGATATCCTTTTTAACCGATTCGACCAATTCAGCCTCTTTACAGTTTATGAAGGTTTTTCTGCAAAATATTCAGCCCATAGGTATAAAGAATCATGAAATTAAGGCTCTATTTAACGATCTAATTTCGAGATCCTCTAGAATAGAGCTTGTTAGTCTAACAAGTAAAACGGTAAAATAATTTAGATTTTGACCAGACCAGTTATTACAATAATACTAAAATTAATCATCTCACTACATCTGACCTTTGCCTTACAAATTTCGCGAATAGCTCTTAATTATTCAAGTAATACGTCGACCAATATGACAAGAGGATTTTCTCTGTTTGAAATGGGTAATATGGGTTACGAATGCAAATTACTACAGTCGACAACGATGTTCTGTTGTGAAATTGTTAAAAAGCGACAACGATAGTAATTCTGGGAGTTAATTGTCAGACTGAACTAACCTAAATTACTTTAGTGAGGTTCTAAATAGAATCAACACCAACCGGATAAGAGATTTTGGAATTTATCCTCTAGTTAATAATACCATGTTGTGTGCACATTCTTTTGGCGCTGGAGACAGCCTCTTTTATATGTTTTTGTTGTTATTTTAATGTTTTATCTCCACTGCTGTTTTGTGTACCAAATATAATAAATAAATAAAATAAAAAAATTCAGGTTGTCCCGTCAAATGGTTATTTAATAAGGGGCGTCGTCGCACAAATATCAGATTAGTAAAATTAACCTGTGTTAAATGTACGGTCGCCTGCGCCTAAGCATACAAGCAGTATATGCGGGATTCATTCAGTACGACCGCCCATATATTTTTAGACGCAGGCGACCGTACATGGTAGGTACATAAATATCTGAGCAGATTCATCAATAAAACATTATGTGAATGGTGAATGTACTGTACATGGTCAGCATCGGGATCGAACCTGCATCTCCTTGCGTAGCAAGCGTAAAACACAATAGACCACGGAGCTCCTACTACTACTAACTGTTGTAGTAGTCGTAGTAGTCGTAGTCTGGTAGTCTTAAAAAAGAAACTATAAATCCGGACTGAGCTAACGTGATGGAGTTTGGCTCAATCTTACTCGTACCCGAGAAAATGTATGTGCCCCTCGGTGGGGACATAAATAGCTATAATTATTACATTTACTTTATCCCAAAGGACTAGGATCTTAGTCCCACATACCAAGTCTATAGGGCACCCGAAAATTGCTTCTGTTCATCGCAGGTAGCACTTATCCAGTGGAGAGCGCATAGATACATTTTCCTTTGAAACACAACTCACCAATTTACGGGCGGCGGGGGGCGAGGTAACAGAGCTGTGATTAGTCAGCCGCTGCGAAACTGTCTGGCGGCCCGTCATCGTACATAGGTTGCGTATGCGAACGTTTGTTGAATACAACAACCGTTTAGCGAGCCGCATTACCCGCAGGCGCAGTCAATTGGATATAAGTCTCTGATCGTAAGTGACGCCAAACCCTCCCTCAAGTCAAGAAGGACCTCTTGACAATTTCATTGCGGTTATGACGATCGCGAAGGCTCGAACACGTCTCGGGGCCCTTGGCTCTGCTTTTGACCTCTCCACTCTTTGTAGTCAAGGGCCCTTAGAAATTCCTTTTTGGGGGCCCTACTAAAGGTTTTTTTATACAAGGTTTTCTTTGGGGGCTTTTGAGATTGTGGAAATGTTGGGTTTTATTGCCATGGTACTGTTGAGTTTGCTGTAGGTAGCTGTTAGAGCAGGGTCAAGGGACTAGCATTTGGTAAAGAATTTCTGACAATTCAATCTTAAATGAGAAAAATATGGTATTCTAAGGCATACCATACCATGTCTCTTTGCAAATCTTGTAAAATTATTCCCGATTCACAAATGTTTACAGGATGTATCGATTCTTTTGATTAATGATTTTTATGAGCAATATCCCCTCACTAAGCTGACAAGTTGCCTGACAAATAAGATACACTATCAGTTGGCGGCATTATCTACTGTTAGACAAAGACAGAAAACACAGAAGCAAACGAGAAAGCATACATACATGTTTTATTCCTTTCTCGTTCCTATTCCATGTCTCCTATCTCTTGTCTTGTCCGCGTGTTGTGTCTAATATACTAGTAGAAATTTAAAAAAATCTGCTTTATCGTGACATGTCAATATAAAACACCAGTCTATATGACTTGTCTGTCCAGTGGGTATCGTGCCTTATTATTTGCCATTCTCCGACTATACAGTACCACAAACAAAACATGCAGACCTGTAAAAAAACATTCAAGTCCAAACAGCGCTTTAGAGCAGTTTCAACGCAAACTAAGTTAACTTGCGTTTATTTTGTAATCTCTAATTAAAAATAATAAAAAGGCACCCCCAACCACTTCCTTCGAGTGAAGTTTTAAGTCTTAATGAAAACGAGCTCCAACTTTCAGTAATTTACATGAAAAGAAAGGAGTTGTGAAAATGTATTTTTCTCTTCACTGAAGTTGCTCGAATTAAAATTGAGATTAACGTATTCCGAATTGAGCTGCCTACACACTGTACTTTACCCCTGTATTGTATAGTCAGGAATAACAATAAGTTTATTTCAGGTCAATTGATTAATTAAGTTCATCATTTTATTATCCACAACACTATGAAACCAACTTGATCATACCAGAGTCGTATGGACTCAAAAGTGGTAGGTAGGTCTGTGACCAGGGCTGGGACTCAATACAAAAAGTTTTTTATTCATGACGACACCACCTAATGGAAGATGGCAGATAGCTCAAAATTTTAACTTTTTCGTTGATTTGCTAAGGAAAACAGGCCTTTGACTCCGGGCATACCAATCGATTTACAAATGCAAAGAGTACTACCAATCCTACTACAAATCCTTGTTAATGAAATGAAATTAAATGAAATGAATTTTATTTGCCAGAAAACAGTAAATTATAGGATCTTAACATTAAAAATATGTTCGGTGTTTTCAGCTCATGTCAGCCCTTCTTTGCATAGGGATGGAAATTTCCATCAATCCTTCCAGACACAGAATAAACTAAATTACTACCATTAGGTAAATATTTTCTTTATCTAAACTAAATTTAGGGTTTAGGGGGTTTGATAAATTTCAGGGTTTTCAGTTTTTATTTTTTTAACGAAAACAAATATTTTTAGATTTTTTTTAATTATTTTTCCAGTATTTCTGAAATGTTTTTCTGCAACATATATTTTTTTTCATCAAAAAAGGAAAAATCATGCGAAGAAGGGTTAAGCATGCAAAATAATAGTTACATTTTTAATTTATAAATTAGCACAAGACTTGCTATTCATTACTTTATATTTAAATTTATTTGATAGTAGTACTTCAGTGGCTCATATAACTGAATAATTAAACTTAATGTGTAGATAATCAAATCAGCTTCAGAATCACGTCGCGTCGTCGTATAGCTTTTGGGGCATGAGGAAAATATAATCATATAAGTAGGTACGCCATTTTACAGATTGCTTTTATATTTATTAGTCAAATTATGAAATAAAATGCATTTACAAAACTGACAACTCTTTTATAGTCTAGCTCCAGACTAATGGCTATTTATCCTTAAGACAGATTATGTTAAATCACGCACGTTAGAAATGAAAAAGTAGAGACATTTATTCACTTAAAAAATCTTTGTAATTCTTTGATAACAGTATTTCATTTTATTAATTTGTATGAACGTCGTCATATTCATCTGCTTAAGTTTTACAAAACCAAAAATTTCAACTGTAGATGCCTAAACTGTTACATGAAAAAAAATAGAGCTAATAAAAATATATTTTATCAGGTCGAGTTGCTTTGTTAAAACTATGTATGTTTAGGTACTTACTTTGAAAATGCATTACACACTTAAGGCCCAGCCCTCTACAAAAGGACCCTGTTAATTTGCTGTATAAATTTTCTATTAATAACGCGCGACCCAAGTCGTCAGAAAATAAAATGGTAATTTATTCAACCTATAGGTCTTCGCTGGCACAAACATGGACCTTAACGAGTCGCCCGGAGACCTTCATTTTTCCTCCCAATTTACTGTAATAAATAGCATTGTGTAGGCTTAAGTAGTTTATTTGTTTGTTTCTCTTTATTATCCTTGTTGGTTGAAACCGTTTGAAGTTCATCGACAAGAATAAAGATCTTGGTTGTGTGAAACGCTCACGCTCGGGGATACCAAACCTATAATTTTAGCACATTTTTACCTACTAACAGTTATCTAGAGCTTGTAACGATACTGTATTAAATAATAAATAATATATTGGGTTAAATAATACTGATTCCGGAAAAAAATATAACCGACTAAAATGCTGACTTTCCAAAAAGTTGCTAAGAGGTTTTCCGTGGTTTATATCTTTTTCGGAGATGTATTTCAGCTAGGTTTAGTTTGGACTTTTTTATTTGTTAGTTTAAATACTAGCCGAAATACAGTAGCTATATGTAGGCAGCCATCATTATTGGGTTGGTATCTCCACCCTAAACTGATAGCTGATGATGGTAACAAGATAGTCCATATTAACTAATAGTACCACGACTCCAATATTAGTTTCAAGATTTGGTTAACCGTAGAAGCCTTATTGAAACCTCGTACCAAACCCAAACGTAATATCAAGCGAAATCATTTGCAAACATCCTTTCATGCAGGATCTTACAGAAACATTTATTTAATTATGTAAGTAGATCTTAAGTTCTTCGCATCTTTGAAAAGACTTCGCAAGACTTCCCAACCCATTAATTATAATTATCCGTCCCATTTTGGGGAGCGATGGCCCCATTGAAACGTACATACTTTTATCATTGAGATACATACCTACACGGCTACACGGCTGTGGAATGAGCTTCCCTGCACCATCAGGGACAGTCCATCACTAAATATCTTTATAAACAAGCACTATCTTTCACTGTCAATTTAGATATATACTGGTATGTATCAGTGTATTCATACGATATTTATTGTTAAGCTGTATTTATGTAACTGTGTATGTAGTCTATTCCTTAGCAATAGGTTCTTATATGAACCTGTGTGTAATAATAATATCTAGGTATTATAGGTACTAGAATAGTTTTATTGTACGCGCAATTCTTCCCCTTACCTATCATCTCCGTCTCCTACCCAACATGGTTTGCTGGAAGAAATCTCTTATTAGAGATAAGCTCGCCTTTGTACATATTTTTTCTATGTTAAGCTATTTTTACTGTCATGTGAGTACAATAAAGAAATTACGAAATTACATACCTATACCTCATGAAAGTTAAGGTTGCGGCAAAAACTTTTTTTTATTATTATAACTCGGTTATGAAACCTTTCATCGGTGGGATATTTTATTTATTTACCGTCACATAAAGCCGTGCATGGGCCCAATCCTGCTAGCACGATGACTGTTCAGTGATAATAACGCGATGAGACGACTCGCAACTTTACGTAGAAATGTATTTTTAAGTAATTTAAAGTAGAATTACCTTGATTACCAATTACTTTATTTTCTACTATTCAAGGCTTTAAAAGATACTCCAAACGCTAGATAATGGTGCGTCGTCGTCACGTCAATGAGCGGTCATTATACTAGCAGAGTTAGGCCCCAAGAACCAACATATCGCAATAATTTCAGTGAGAACATTCCTCTCTAGACGCCATTTCCGAATGGGAAGCGAAATGAATTTATACTTGAACATAAATTACTGAGGAGCTTCGCCTTAACAAGACGTCGAGGAGTTCGCCCTCACTGAATTAGTCGGCTCATAAATTTTGTCCGAGAAAGATAGAAAAAGGGAGATATTTTTTAAAGGAACACTGTAATAGTTTTGTATGAAGGCGTGTCTTTCGTTTGTTCTGGGTGGTATAGAAAGGTAGAGTAAAATAAAGATGATGAAGCTATGGAACTAGTCTTGAGCAGGCTCCATCTCCATACCCCAAAATAGGGAAGTAAATGGCAAGCTACAGGCTACCAATGACACCATCTTTAGGGTTCCGTACCCGAAGGATGCCAAACGGGACCCTTTTACTAAGCCTCCACTGTCCGTCTGTCCGTCCGTCCGTCAGCGGGCTCTATCGCACGAAGCGTAACAGCTGGAAAGTTGAAATTTTCACAGAATGTGCATATCTGTTGCTGCTACAGCAAGAGATATTAAACTACACGAAATATTGAAAAAATAAAGGTGTCCCAAAACAGGAAACTTGATTTTTAGGTACGATGCATGGTGCGGAACCCGCCGTGTGAGATTCCGACTTGCACTTGGCCGATTATTTATAATGATTTTTTAGTTTGTAAGGGTTTACCTTATTATTTTTTTGTTTGTAAGGGTTTACCTTCCCATTGGTCCCATTGACACCAGGTCAGGATCTGATGATGGGATCCTGGAGAAATCGAGGGAACTCTTCAAATATTATAGGCAGACCTATAGTGATTTTTGTGTTTTTCATAATAACTCGTGCAAATGCAAAGCAAAGCATAATATTGTGATTCGGAACTGCTAATGAAGACCACATATAGCCACCAGAACTGCTCAATACTAGGTACAAATATAATGCGTGGCTGATGGGCAGGCAACGCATAGCCTAAACCGGTGGACCTAGAGCCATGAAACTTTGTACAGAGGTTCGTTAGTTAGGGTGGGGTAGCACTGAGATGGGATTTGACAAAATTAAGTCCCCAAGGGGGGGGGATAAGAGGGTACAGTTTGTATTAAACTCAATCTAATCAAATAGTCGTCGGATGGAAGTCGGTTTTTTCTAAAGTTTACTTTTTGTTTCAATTATTTCAGTTTCTATTGGGAAGGTAAAGTAAAGTAAAGTAAAGTAACGTTTATTTGCATGAATATAGGTGTACATCAGGTATTATATTAATGTCACTTAAATATTCTGCGCTATATTCCGCCATGCAGACGTGCAAATGTTATTATAAATACAATAATCATAAAATTAAATTAGTTACCTGTCCAAAAATGTCTTAAAGTTACAATTTTATTAATTTCTCATCATATACTTAATAATAATAATAAAATATGTCCGGTTACTAGCCTTCATCAACTTGCATTGATTCAGCGAGATGTAATGGATCTATATTTTTATTGTATCCGCGTAAAAACCTGTGCCCCTTCGGTGGGGATATTAATGAGCAACATTTATTTTACTAACAATTAATATATTTATAACTAACGAGCACAAAATACCCAAACTCCTTTGTTAGATTGATGACATTCTCGAGTCAACTGATGAACTTCTAACATTAATTTCGTACAACACAAGTTGGTAGTACCCCTGAAATTCATAATGTTGAGGTATCAGCATTTTATCAAACTGAACATAAAGAAAAGCCTTGGTTGCCAAAAATGGCAAAACTTCCAAATTTCTTCGTTACTTTAATGATGGCGCATCAATCCTTTGGCTCAGCGTGATGTATGGGCACCTGTTTCTGCTTGGTTACGTGTATTGGGTTAAAGAAACATACGACAAAGACGAATGATATCCTTTTAGGTTTGTAGCGAGTCATATTGAGACAGAAAAAATGCCCGATAAATGTAATAAGTTACCCGCGCTCATGAAATGGTTTGCTACGCAGGAAACGTCTTTGAAATTATATGTTGAGAAAAATTTTACTACAATAAATATTGTACGTGTACTTGATAAAAAGCATATGCAGGCGAACCGTAGAATATAGACCAAAATGCTGAAGGTGAGATTGCTATCGAAAGACATAACGGTCTTTTAATATAAATTGATTCAGTGTGATTCTAGACGTTCATCATAAATAGAAAGTCATCATGAGGATCATGTGATGTCAGGAAAACGCGCCCAGATTGCAAGACCTTGTAAATAGTATAAATAAGAAATAGTAAGCTCACTAGGACCCTGTTTGCATGATTTAAAAAAAAAAAAAAAAAAACAATATTACTCATCTTACAAAAAATATGAAAAATAAATAATAATATCGTATCGTGTGTCGCAAATCACAACATTCACAACCAAGTTAACACGTGCCGCCGGCCGGACGAATGACGTTGAAGTGACGAATACATTGCAAAACCTTGCCTGGTACAACTACAACACGGAACGCAATGTAGCTGTGTGTGTGCGGCCGTTCTCGCTGTTTTGTTTGAAGTGAACCTGGCATCTGGCATGCCTTGTATCTCGGCTCGGCCTAAAACGATGACCTTAACACGCTTGCCCTAAACAAAAGGACATTTTGTCCCCGTTTACGATGATAAACCGTAAAACAACATCGGATATGACTTGTAGCATGTTTCTGTTTTTGTTTACCCCCCACCCCCACCCTGAGTTCAAACAAGTCCAATTTGTCTCAATAAACGACGAAGAAGCATTGCACGAAATGAGGAAAACTTCGGTCATTTTTTATTCGGATTACTTTTATTTTTGGCTCGGTATTAGCGATGCAGCGTCAATTTTTACACAGATTCCTGAGTTGCCCGATTAGTTCTGAGTCAGGGAAATGGTACATGTAATAGTCAAAACAGCTGTTTCTGTTTGCTGATAGGATTAGTCGACACACCGAGGTTACTTGTTTTTGGGGCTCGAATTTTGTTTATCTTAGTGTGGGGCCAGAAGCGATGTATGTTACACACACTACACATATCTCATTTACCTATTTCATAAATTACTTTTAAGATGGTGTTTTATTAAATTTGTTCAAAAATTCAACGACCAAATAATGGAAGAGCCCTGCCTCCTGAAATACAGGTGATGAACCTAGTTCAGGAGACTGGATCCATACAACTATGTGCCTAACTTTTTACCTGAATAAATTATGAATTATTATGTGCCTGTATGAATTATTATTATGCCCACGTTGCTCGTATGCAACCGGACCGATGGGCCAAACAAATGACACTCTGGGTCCCACAAAACGCAAGGCGAGGTCGAGGCCGCCCTAGAAAACGTTGGAGTGACGAGCTGAGGGACCACAACAAGAACTTGTGGGAATCGGCCCAGGAGCGCGATGCATGGAAACGGGGAAGAGAGGCCTTTGCCCAGCAGTGGGATGCTATAGGCTAATAATAATAATAATAATAATGTGCCTGTATATAAATGTTGTGTTATGCAATTATCCCGCATAACTTAGAACCATCCCACTTCCGCAAGATATCCCTCCAAGCACTATTAACACGCAGCTTTACTTTGCTCGGCAGAGAGGGACTCATATTTCAGGCGGGTTGGATCAGGTGTTCACAAGATGATTACCACAAGACCATTATTTTTTATGCTCTTTCACGCAAAAACTATCTCGACTTCGTCCGGGCTAACTTTAATAAAAAGCGCTCTCTTAGCCCACTGCTCGTTTAGAAGAGGAGAAAGAAAAGGCAACTCAGTAAAGTAAGTACAACACTCAGTAAGTAAAACACAAGTAGTAAGTAAAATACAACAGATCTAAAATTTGTGCACACTATAAACTTAAAATACGAAGTTACCAGTGGTCCTCGCTACTAGGCTATGCCTGTATCGCGAGTTCAGTATAATATCAGAATTCTTGAAATCACCCCAAGAATATCATTGATCATTGTTACGTTGATCCTATAATATGTTTAAAATTGTAATAATATCATACATTTGTATTATTTTTTTTAATTTTGTGCACTAGAACTTTCCTGATATACTGCGCGCACTTTCCTGTCCTGCCTAGGTTTGCTGGTAGAAATCTCTCTCTAAAGATAAGCTCGCCTTTCATATAACATGTGTTATCAATGTTTTTAACTTAAAAAAGTTTAAAAAACTTTTAAATCAAACACATGTTGCATTATAAACCACCCTTTCCTCAACAATACATCACGGAGTCACGGATTAAGTTCGCACATTGACTCTGAAGTTAATGACCTATAAGCCGTGTTCATACTCTGGGCTAATGTTCTTTTAATGACACGGAGCCAGTATTGAACTGTCATCTACGCCCTAACAGAATTTATGAGATTTCCGGCAAAAAGCGGGGCGGGAAAATTATGTTATACAACGTTTTATGGCGCGGCATGAAAGTAAAAAAAAATACGGCTGGGTCAAACATTTTTGTAGTCCATATGAAGGCTTGGAGGGGAAAGTATTTATTGCCTTTTGAGGCATTTATGACTTAAAAGAAACATACCATGCGACAGTAAGGATCTGTTACGTTTTATTATGTCCGGTTTTTTTTTAGCAATAATTGCGTAATTTGGCAGCGCACTCCCAATTAGGTGCAATTTATCATTTACTTAATACGCCCATATGGTCTAATCGCTGCTTAAAAACACAACACAACAACACCACTCTTGATGAAAAAGAAGCTAGACAGTAAAAGGTAGTATACGTGTACGTTAGTGTAAGTGTAATTGTTACCATCACCTTAATCAAAGGAATTTGACGAAATAAATAATAACATTACAGAAGGGATGGTGCTCGCAGTTGAATGCTTGATGGAAAATAATGAATTATATTATCCTTAATTGACAGAAACGATTGCTTCCAAATATTGCTACCATCAAGATAATATATTATTAATTAATTATTAACGTAATGCAATTAATCATTAAGCAGAAACGGGGGAAAGCAGAATTTAATCATGAGTAGGTACTTACAACAGGTAGGCTCTTATTATTTTATTTTTGTCTGTTATTATTTTGCTTAAAACAGACAAATAAAATTTGTGTCTGTTTTAATTTAAAAAAATATGACACGGGTATTTAATGTAATAAATTCTAAAGAGTAGTGTAAGATATATGACATTGCATGTACTACATGTACCTATATCGTGTAAACTTGCGCTGATATGTAGGTAGGACGAAAATTGCCACCGAATGGCTGTGCGAGTGTGCGATGGACATCACTATAGATAGAGTTAGGCTGGATTTTACGAACAAAAGTGTAACTTTTACTCGAGAGTATCTTCTACATTTTCATAGGCACCGGTGACACCTAGATCAGATCACCTCATTTTGAACTGTCATTTGTCTTACAAGTTATCCCCGGGATAGTTATTCTCGTATAACTTTTTGTTGGTGAAATCCAGCCTTGGTACGAGACGTCGCGGGCGGAATGTCACAAACAAGTTTTTGCCTAACTGGGCAGAGGTAGCACAATATACAAGTGGTCTAAGAAAGGGGAGGCCTTTGTCCAGCAATAAGACACAGCCATTAACGAGGCTAAATAAAAAGGTATAAGGTGCTATTGGTACGTGTATCACGAAAAGCTCAAACACAAATCAGCTTCTTGTCTTTCCGCTATTTTGTTTACTCCGACCCCGTTTGTCTTTCAGATCGTTCGCGATAAAACTGTCTAACAACCGACCAGAAGTTTCTATTGAGAGATCTGCGAAACTTTTAACTTTCTTCCAAAGCTCCCAATAATCCTCTTTCATTCTTTCACTGTGTAAGTGTTCTGTGGGTCAGTTATCCGGTGACTGATTGCTTATTAAATGTTGTTTCTTGTTTATTTATTAACCAATGTTAATGTTGATATTTTAATCGTTTCTAGGTATACCTATACTTTGTATGTTCCACAAAAGCCATTCTACCATGCTTAATGCCTGAAAATAGACAAAAAGCATTTTCTTGAAAAAATAACAAGAAATAAGTAAAGAAGGGGCAAGACAACATAAAACTTAAAGTGCACTAAAGATGAGCTTGAAATGCCAACAGAGCTGAAAAATGTTAAAAGAAACTGTCTTCAAACAAAACCCTTTAGTTCGTGTAAAACGGCGCACAACTTCATGATAACGTGGCTGTCATTACGATAGGGTTGCCAAAACACTTGTTCAGCTTTTCAACGATCTTTCGGCGCCCGTTTTGAAATTGTCAGTTTTCCTCCCAATTGACCAATGAGGAGTGAAAGGTCTGTATTGATGACAGTTTAGTTGCATTAAGTTGCGTAGAGCCCAGTAGTAAACTTCACTCATCAATCAGCGAAATGATCGTTGGATGACCGTACATATTTGTACGTAAAGCAAATAAGGCTCACTTTGAATTAATTAAATGTATAGAATTTTGAATCAGTGAAATTATTGTCAATCAATTGTTTGATAAGTCAGAAAGCAATGTGCGTCAGACAGAACATTGAAAAAATGCGTTAAATTAAATCGCCAAAGGTTACATGTGAATGTACCTATTCGCTATTTATTCAAACATTTGTGTGAATCTGTTGGTTTGGTGTCGGGAATAGTGTATTAAAACTCTGCTTTTAATTAGCCGCCGCTCGGATTAACTATTAATTATTAAGACCGGGTCTCTTATGAGACGGATAAACGGTCAGATAACTTTTTTTGGCGCTTTTTGTGCGTGTGAAATGTCAACAGCCCCAGATAAACAGACCGATAAAGCTAAATGCGAGAACGGCACTTAGGGGGTTAATAATTAAACCTAAATCAGCTGGAAATAAAAAAGATAGTCGGTACATACCTATTTTGTTTGTTTTCTATCCCGTTTAACAATTTTTTTTTTTTGTTAATATGTCTCGTACTAATGATTGGACATCATAAGATGCCTAAAACGGTATAACCCTACAAAGATTGTTACGTCACCGTGCCATATATTTTTGTGCAAAGTCCAATAAGGCCAGCCAAGTTCCTCTCACTAATTAATTTCCGTTTTGTGTCACCAACCAACCGTGGTGTTCTTACTGAAATAATTGAAATAATGAATGCCCGGTGACTGGCTTCCACTTTGGCTGGATAGCAACGTAGGCATGTCGAAAAACGAAATTAAAGGTGCCTTGCCCTTGACTTTGCTTAGCTTGATCCCAACCAGGGAAAACTGAATTATGTGTTGGCTAAACTTGGGTAGAGTTGTGCCTCTGCCACTCCATATAGAAAAAGAAGTGAAACTGTAAACTGTATCTGTCCAGTGTGTGTGACACGTTATTTAAAGAACGCCGATATTCCAGTTAAAACTATCTGTGACTCCAGTAACTGCAAATCCATCCACTGTTAATCAGAATGCATTTATTACTTCTCAGTTCTCTGTGACCACGGATAATCCAACAAGTGTAATATTTGCAAAAAAAAGGTTTGCCGTTTAAAAAACTTCTCAATAGGCTCGGGTAAAGACAAAGACACCCTCAATACACTGCACTGAAAGGTGACACCAAGACATCTATTAATTACTATTGCAAGGGATGAAAGCTTAACTTCTCTTTTTTTTGCGGCTGGGATACCGAGCAGAAGGGTTAATGGAGCGTTATAATTATATGCACGTTACGTTACGAGTATTAAATAATCCACGGGATAAAAGCTGGGATTTCACTGATCGATTTACGAGATTTAAAGGCTTTATAAAAAACATTTGTACGAGCGAGCAAAACGTCCAGTTTCGAGATTTGCCAAATATGCGTTGTCCCTCTGCTGTCATTATGTCTGTCGCATTGGCAGGTCGCATTTTTAACCTGATTTTGAGGAAACTTGGCACACAAGTTTCTTGATTTATCAAAAATTTAAAAAAATGTAGATCGCGATTATTATTTTTGGGGGGGAAAAGAGGAAAAGTTTGCTGTAGCTTTATTTATCGACAGATTTCATTATTTGAGAGGCACACTAAGGACTTCATTCTACACAAGATTTTGCAAAAAAAATAAACTAAAAGGTGGGAGTGAAGAGGGTTTTCCCCGCTGTAAGTATATTATTTAGCTCTCCATTCAGCTCCGAGTTAACGGCTTGGCTCAAGTAAATTGCCCGCGTGAGTAAACACGGTCATCAAATAAACGGTGCATACGTCAGCATCATTAGTTCATTAGTTTCACGGCTACGCCCTGCGAAGAGGGCCGGCTGGGTGTTTGGTAGGGACGGATAAGCGGATGGCTGGCTAAAAGTGAGTACAGTTGTGCCTCTGCCACCCCGAATGGGAAAAGGCGTGATGTAATGTTGTTGTAAAATAATCACGTGATAAGTCTAAAGTTATCGCGAACATAGCTCTATTCTCTATCATTGCCATCAATCCCGATCGCAAATTGTAATTTGGAAAATGGTAGACAGTTTTCGATTGCGATTTCGACTGTTGAAGGATCTTAACCCCTCTTCTCTCAGAAGCACACCGCTCGGACGACCGAACAATGGCGAACTATTGTTATATAAGAATTGTCGGCGTACCAGTTCATCGCGATTAAATCGCTTGTTTGACAATAGGATTGTGGCCAAGGTAATCCGATAAATCTAGGAACAAGTCTTAAGTTGAAGCATTATGTACAAAATGGCTTGACATTCTCAGAATTGTATATTCCCAGCAGATATATTTTATAAAGTAAATTTTGTGCAAAAAAGACAGCATTTGATGGCACTTTTACATGACGTCATTCTGTTGTTATTTCATAGAACTCAGGAACAAAAGTTCCGTTTTGACAGTTCATAAAAAGTATCTATTTTGACACAAAAAATATTGAAAAATACATGTATCACTACAAAAATACAGTATGGAAAAAAGTGTGACACTGTATTTGAGAACAAGATTTTTTCCAAAAAGACTATTTTTGTTAGCTTCGCGCTTTGCCCCAAACGACGTGGCAGAGACACAGTCATGATTTCTAAAGTCGTTTATCTCGAAATAGAAGTGGCAGTCCTCTCCCAGCACCCTGATATACCCTTTACGGGTTAATGGGGCCTGCCCGCCTGAGATACGGGGTTCCGTCGCATTTGTATACTACTCATTCTGACGCGGGAATGTGGGCACTATTTTGTAACCCATGCAACTCTGTAGGTTTTATGATTGCCTGGTAACCTGGTTTGATAATAACTACTGCATGTATACTTTATGTAATATTAAGTATGGTGACAGCTCTGCAAATCAGATAAAGGTTTGCCAATTTTTTACACTTCAACAACACTTGTTAGCAAAAAAATACCTAGCATCCAAAAATAGGCTAAAGAGCTAAACCCTTCGTTGGATTAGTCTCTATACTTTTCTTTTGTTTCCTATCCACGGAGGGCTTCTTCAACAGAATGAACACGGAAAATATTCTACCAGGATCTCATAACTCCCAATAAGTATTTTACCTACACGTATTCAGGGTAAAATGTTTAAAGAAAGAGGTTCATACAAAAAGAAATGTAAAGTGCTGCCTAAGGCATTGTTTACACACATACACCGTAAACCTGTTAATACTTAGATGCAACTTAATACGTGCTCCAGGAAATTATCCCGTCATTCCCAGAGCAGTTTGTTAGGCATCATTATGATAATTTTATCGGGAATTTTCACGTTGGAACGTGCCAGGGGGATATTAACATGCCTGGAGGCCCTTGCATGGGCCGAGCGGCTCATTAAGAGGGACGTCTTGGGAAGCGCTGAGTTGAGCCTGTCAAGTGGGCAGCTGCTCGTAAGTTATGTCAGCCTGGTAGTTTTCTAGAGAGGAAATACGGAATCGAGATCCACTTGAAGAAATTGCTGCTCAATGACACAGTGAGTGAGGTGACAGGGAAGATTACGAAAAACTTTTTGGGAGAGGGCACTGTGAACTTTGATAGATTTTTTCTAATGACATATGGTGTACAAGGTGTAAATTTATTTAAAAGTAAATTGGAGTAAAAATGCGAAATAAGAGTCCTCATTCCCGGCTGAAAGTAAAAAACATGATATTCTTTGTTTATGACCCATCAATCACGTCCGTCTATTAAGAAGCAAAAGTGGGCAGTTTATAAAAACAGGAGACACCATTTCATTTCTTAACATCGGCCTGAAATTCAAGGGGCTCCGCAATTTCGAGGGCGTTTCGCTGAATTTCAGCCATATTTCAGCTTTCTACGGCGCTCATTAAGTTTTACGCGTTCAAAGAGTTGCCGAGTAAGGTGGTACAGTGGCTGTATCTCACTAAGTACATTTTATAGTGAAAGGCTGAATAATAGACATCAACTGAATTTAGAAATCCCGTAAGCAGAACAGTGTCGCACACACGTAGCACAAAGGTGACCGCTGTTAAAGTTTACAATAAGCTGCCTAAAGATATCAAGGCTTTATCTGGAATCTCCTTTTTTAATAAACTGAATCAATATCTTTTAGAAATGTGTCCATATGACTTATGCGAATATTATAATTATAATCTAAACCCTGATCATTGTATATTATGAAGTTATCAAACTCCACTATTAAATAATTTTATTTTTTTATGACTTTGTGACTGTGTTTTAAACTGTATTATAATTGTTACCTTGTTAGATGTTTAAATATATTTAAGTATAGATTTTAAAATTAATTATCTGCTACACCCATATGGGTAAATTTACACTGATGCACTAGCTACTGTACTTATCATAAGATCTTTATAAACGTATAATTTATGGCAATAAACGACTGAACTGAACTTATACATTCATATTCATATTCTTTATTGCACATAAAAGTAATACATGGAAAAAACACATTATATGCAAAGGCGAGCTTATCCTAAAGAGAGATTTCTACCAGCAAACCTAGGCAGGACAGGAATGAGAATAATGTCAGGAGAGTTCTAGTACGCAACGAAAACATTATAAAAATGTTATTACGGACACTACATTTGGAACATAAATATGGAATCGAGTAAATAAAATATAAGATAAACAGTTGTTATTTAATACAATATGACGTTGATTAGCTTTTCTTTTAGGGAATGACTATCATTTTCTTCACACATTATGAACAACTTTTCCAAGAAATATAGGTCGTGACAAGGTAGCCCAATTCTGCATCTACGGAGTAATGAAAGTTTCCTCACTATGTTTTCTGTTACCGTGGGAACGAACGTATAAATGATGACCGTATAATTACTTACCTCGTTACATGTTCAACATAGACCACACGGAGCCCTGACCGTTGGTACAATTCTAACTGCACCTCCAGTATTCTGAGAAGACGTTTACGCGAACATATCTGAGTAGATAATTTTCTTCCTAATTAACTCCTGCTGACTCACCGTTGACTAGAAATTGGTGACACGAAACGTGTCTAAATTTTCATAGTTTTAATTATGAAAAAATGCAGAGGAAAAAAGTCGAGGATGACACGAAAAAAATCCAATTAGTATGGCCGAATGGCTTGGAATGTTTCAGCTTTCATTAATTTTAAAAGGGAGGGGTTGGAAATTGTGAAAGGAATACTTATTTTTGCTGAGTGTCGTAAAAGTTGTTTTAGGGTTCCGTACCCAAAGGGTAAAAACGGGACCCTATTACTAAGACTCCGCTGTCCGTCCGTCTGTCTGTAAAAGTTTTTTTGTAGGGTTCCGTACCCAAAGGGTAAAAACGGGACCCTATTACTAAGACTGCGCTGTCCGTCCGTCTGTCTGTTAAAGTTGAATTTTCACAGATGATGTATTCTATTCTATTGCCGCTATAATAACAAATACAAAAAAAAAAAAAAAAAAAACAGAATAAAATAAATATTTAAGAGGCTCCCATAAAACGGACATGTTTTTTGTCGTTTTGGTAATAATGGTACGGAACCCTTCGTGCGCGAGTGTGACTCCCACTTAGCCGGTTTTTTTACGTTTTTTGTTTTTGTTGTAATGATCGTGCGTTTGGTCCACTGTCCCAGTATGGTTCGATCAGGGAGCACTTATCCAGTGGAGAGCGCATAGATACATTTTCCTTTGAAACACAACTCAGCAATTTACGGGCGGCGGGGGACGAGGTAAGAGAGCTGTGATTGGTCAGCCGCTGCGAAACTGTCTGGCGGCCCGTCATCGTACATAGGTTGCGTATGCGAACGTTTGTTGAATACAACAAACGTTTGGCGAGCCGCATTCGCCCGCAGGCGCAGTCAATTGGATATATAGGCTGTGGGTTCGATAGTTAGCGGTATTACTGTGTATCATTTGAGTCTCTTCAGACTAAGACGGGCCACATGCAGTCAGAAATTCCTCCGATTCGGAATTCCGAAACGGGATTCAACCCCATACAAATTCCGAATGGAAAACTTCCGTATGTATGTGGTAGATCCATAGATTTGTATGAATTTACTGCGTTCGCTTCGGGATAATTCCGTTACAAAATTCCGTACCGGAAATCCGGCTGTAAGTGGCCGGAAATGTTGGACACGTATTCGAATTTAATCTATAGATAATGTCTAAAGGTCCGTCAAATGAACTGGAAACAACGGAACTGGAACTCAACGTTTTATGAGATTCGTATTTGAGCTTTGCTGGCTTCGCTCGGTAAAAGTCATTTCTAAATCCTAACCTAACCATGTCTGCAGGTTTCATACTAATTTCGTATTTCGGAAAAGATGACTGAATAAAATCAGCACAAATATGGCTTAAATTATTCGAATTCGAGTAAAGTTCTATGACCCTTTGGGGGGCGATTCGGGAGGTGTCAAAACCAAAATGATAATATAAATAAAGGCACTAAACTAACAACCTTAAATATGACAGTATTTAGCGATGGCCACAGATTCCATTATCAAACACACAATTTTAATTTGTTTGCATTTAGCTCGTGTCGATTTGCAAATCGCAGACATTACTGAACTAGATATTCAATTTAAGATTAATTTAATGTAGGGCACATAGGTCTGAAAAATAATAGAAGTTTTTGCTATGTTTTGTAATTTGAATTTGCGCTATTGAGCTAGAAAAAGAAAAGGCTAGTTTTCAACCCCGTTTCAAAGGTCAATTAAGGTCATTTTCTCACAAAAAATGTTATACAAAAAAAACGAACTTTTCAACTATTTAGCGTAAACGAGTTTCGGGTAGTTAGCATCATTGGCTGAAAGCCTGATAGAAATCCAATAAGTAATTTAAGTGCCTGACCTGAATTTTTTAGGTAATTTACCTTTTGGTTTTCAAGTCTAAATTGAATTAGACCTGAGCAACTGATTAAAAAGGGTAGGTTTTTTCCCAACAGTGGGACATCGTAATGCTACGTAAAAAAATCGGTCAAGTGTGAGTCGAACTCGCAAACGAAAGGTTCCGTTACACCACAAAAATTATTTATCATCATGACCAAAACATAGCCCCAGCTGGGTTGCCAGATGTAAAATTCAGAAAACCGGACTGTTCGCCCTTTTTAGCCGGACATTACAATGAAAAAGCCGAACATTCAAGAAGTAAAGCGAACTTCAATAAAATTACATCTAATGACGACAAATTTATATAAACGAATGCAACACTTAAAAGAAGAAATAAGCAGGTACAGACAAGGACAGTCGTGGTGAATCACTTTCCCATAACAGTAACTATTGTACGAAGTTTCATAGAGTAGGTAAGCATTGGGAAGTGTTCCTTTTCGTTCAGTGATTCATTTTGTCTTGAGAAGAAATTAAAAGCCTAACAAAATCCGGACTGGCTGTATTACAGCCTGAAAGGCCGGACAGACATCTAAAAAGCCGAACCATGTCCGGCTTTATCCGGACGTCTGGCAACGCTAGCCCAGCCAAGCTCCAGCTATCGAAATATGCATTATCTTTAGGTTACCTTACGTCATTGCTACAAGTAGCTAGCTATGTACCTACTAAGTATCAAGTCTATTGTATCGCACTACACAGAGAGAGGGAAACAGGTCGTCTATTGAATATTAAAGCCGTTCTCCGGCACACTACTGAATTTTAACGACGACCAAGACAGATTGGTCGTTTGTACTTTCAAGTGATCATGTTCAGCAGTATTTCGTCAGCATCGCAATACTATTACAAAAGTAACTTAATCCCCAGTTCTTGGATATTTACATGTTTGTGACGTCGCTGTTTCTGCTTTCAACGTCACAGAATATCCTAGTGTGAGGCCAGAAGCAATGTTCATTAATTGGTCCAAACACAGCTTTTAGTAAGTCATTGCTATACAGGGTGACTGCGGGGTCGTATAGCAACAAAGTTACCTAAGGTTTGCCTTTTGGTTAAGAATGTTATGCTGTAGATGAGACTTCGATAAGTCTGAGTAGAACTGGTTTTTTGTAATTATTCCCCGGTTAGGACATGAACTGAGAACTTCTTGCGTGCTAGACCGAGCCTTAACCACTCAGCCAGAGAGGTCGTCTATAAAGAAATAAATTGAAAATATTTAAGCTCGATTCACAAAGAACTTGATTGTTAAATTTGCATGTCAAAAACATTTCAGTATTGGCTTTGCATGCAAGAATCTGATTTCATTTTTATCAAGAACCTAAATATTCTTGATAAACTTTCGAAGTATCCAACTATACAGTGAAACATAATAAGATCCGATCAATAGTAAAACCTATAAAGAAAAATGTAACAAAATTGCCCCCAGATACGACCTCTGTTGTATTGCCAGACTGTGCTTCCCATGGGAGAGGTCCCGGGTTCGAATCCTGTCTAGGGAGGAAGAAAATAAACCCCAGTGCCTGTAGACAATGTTAAACGCTAAGGATAGCGAAACGAAACGATAACTTTTATGTATGCGATTTGTCATTTGGCATCGCTAAGGTGACTTCACCTAGCGAATCCAAATGTCAGGTCTTTCATGTTTGTGACGACGCGCGACGTTTTTCTTTCATTCTCATACTAATTTCGTACTTCAGAAAAGATGAAATGATGATAAAACTATTACAGATTTCAAATTCTACTAATTTTCATTCAGTTTTCAAGTATGCCGCTAGAAGCAATGTAGGTACAACACTACCTACCTACTTTACTTTTGTAATGTTATCTGTTTTTAATATGACCCCATCAGACCCAATGATAATATCATATCGGTTTACATATCACTTTCTAATATCTCCCTAAATTATATCTCTGTCTTTCTGCCACACCCCATACAGATTTTAATTCAGAAATATACGACTTTGTCCTCACAACTACGATCTCGGTCCGTATAGCGTGAAATGAGAAGCAATTCGGTCTCGGATAACACTTTCAAGGGACGGTAAGCTTGTGTTACCTAAAAACTTTGATAGATAGTGTTAACAAAATGAAGATTGACTGATGGAACGTGTTTTGTGGTGAGCCAGAAAGATAACCTAAAGCTTTGTCTAGATCATCTCTCCTTGAAGCTTTGAAAGCTTTGGACTTTGTATACTTTGAGTAAATGTATTGTATTGATAGCTCGGACCCTTAAAAAAGCTGCGTTTAAGCTTTCGCTTAAATTATATTCCGTTGGCGCTATGTAAATGTATGCGATTTGACATATTTTGAGGATGGAAGAAAATTTTCTTAGCGCTGACGACGAGTGATATCCAAATTCCATCTTGCTTTGAACTGTCGCCCGGTTTCTGGAAGAGCGGATCAAATGTAACAGACTGTTAATCACATGTCAAACTCATTTCAGCCAATTAGTGCCGCTATTTTTAATTAATCTTAGATTAATTAAGCACATTTTTTTTAATGGACGTTAGAATGACTCTGAATCCACCTTCTCTATGTATAAAATGACATTGTAACTGCCACGCCTTTTCTTAAATGGCGTGGCAGATGCATTGTTGCGTCCACGTTATGCCAGTTATTAATAATACGCTTTCAAAAGAAATGCAAACAATGCAGCCCATTTCCATTTTAAATTCAGGGACTAAAATATTCCCTGAGGCACAAACGTCTAGAAAATACATTCATACTAAATACGATGTATCACCATTTTGAGCTTTTACGCGAATAAATTCAAAGTCAGTCTAAAGACCTTGAAATAAGTGAGCGAAACTTCTTAATTTTTTGCGATAGCATTATTTTTAAAGTAAATCCATTTATAACATCTCAACTAGAAAGAAGATTATTATGTTGGCTTGCCTAGGGTGACCATTTTGAATTTGATTAATTTACTATTTTAAACTAAGTTTCGCTAGGTTATCGATGCATTCGAAAATTGTATTTTATTACTTAAGAGGGAAGAAAAAGTATAAAGATAATTGAAACAAAAAGTAAACTTTAGAAAAAACCGACTTCCACAAACCCTATTTGATTAGATTGAGTTTAATACTAACTGTAACCCCTTATCCCCCCCCCCTTGGGGAATTAATTTTGTCAAATCCTATATTAGTGCTACCCCACGCGACTAAGGAACCCCTGTACAAAGTTTCATGGCTCTAGGTCCACCGGTTTAGGCTATGCGTTGCCTGCCCGTCAGCCATGCATTGTATTTGTACCTAGTATTGAGCAGATCTGGTGGCCATATGTGGTCTTCATCAGCAGTTCCGCATCACAATATTATGCTATGTGCATTTGCACGAGTTATTATGAAAAACACAAAAATCACTATAGGTCTGCCTATAATATTGGAAGAGTTCTCTCGATTTCTCCAGGATCCCATCATCAGATCCTAACCTGGTGTCAATGGGACCACCCTTGAGGTATTACCTATACGCCGAAAAAAGATTTGTTCAAATCGGTTCATAATTGGCGGAGTTATCGCGTAACAAACATAGAAAAAAAATTACATACGGGTCGAATTGAGAACCTCCTCCTTTTTTTGAAGTCGGTTGAAAATAAGGTCAGCTCACTTTCGTGAAAATATACCTAAGTGCAATGAATAAGATAGAAGACACTTCATCAACTCACATTCTCGTTAAATAGACACAATAATATGAGATTTTATAAGAAATGGCTCAATACAGCATGAGTATCTGGTAGCAGAGAATAAACATTGTGGTTACCCTATTAACAGGGTAAGATAGACTGGAATCGGATTAGTCAAACTTAATAACTTAATTCCAGACTCGAAAGGTTTTGTTGATAGCTATAACGATAGCTAGCGATCTCACCCGACTCCGCCTCCGTATAACCGAATGCGTAAACTGCTCCTCAAATAAACTGCCATAGTTAAATGTCATACTGGTGCTATTTCCCGAACGAAAGAAAGTTACAGCAAGTCAAATTCAAAGTCGCTTAGCTCTGAAAGGCGAAACCGTCGTCATAGTAACACAGCTGAGACAACTTTCAAAGCTGAGAGCGGTTTACGAAGTGACCTTAGAATGCGAGTCAAACTATAAGTAACTTTGTTAACCTTATTTATTTTATTTTTGGTTTTGAATAGGTGTTAGGTGTGTTCAATGAGCATTTTCCATATAATAATGACCAGCCTATGCATTAAATACCTACATTATAATAATTATATTCCATTTAGTAATAGGTACAATTGCCCGTAACTTATGCATATAGTTTCAGTCAAAGTCAAAGTATTTTTTTTTTGACCACAAAATCATACAGACCGCCCGCCCGTTCGGAAGTTGTGGGCTTAGGGATGGAGCAAAGAAGGGCAAGAAACTCCCCCTTAACTCTTTTAAAATATGTGAGGCCTTAAAAAATACAATTTTATGTATTTCTTACCACTTAAGTCTAAGCAAATACACCGAAGAGTGACGTACTGACTCAGTCCACCGCCCCTCTTTGGACATAACTACTTTTGTACATAACTTCTCTGTATTTTTTGTGTTTTGTTCTGTTGTGTGCAATAAATAGGTATAAACAAAAATTATTGACCGTCCGGCAATACACGTTTTGAAGATAAAGCTGGCACAGACTTAAAGGAGGTACTACCTACTTACATAGTTTCGTGACAAGAAATCCTCTCTTCTCCACAAAAGCCAACAAACAAGCCGACAATACGCGAAGTTTACATAATCTCCCTTCTCGCAAAATCTCCCTTTTCTCCCTAACAAAGATTACTAGAACTTTACTCAGACGGAACTCACTCGAGCTCTTTGAAAACATGAAGTTAGTTTTAACGCTCTGGCTACAAAATCTTCTAGACTCGTTGACTTTATTCTGTAAGCTGTAAGGCTCATTCTTGAGTTGCTGGAACAAGATTGTCGGAATCAGTGCCGGATGGAACAGCTTCCGCATATATATTATAGTAGGTATTCGTCAACATATTTTGCGATTCCTGGCCTAATACAAATTCCTAAAGCAGGACCTAAATAAACAGTACTGCCCTGTTTTTTCGTATATCGTTTTAGTACGAATAAAGCAGGGCAGTACTGTTTAAAAAGGTCCTTATTAGGCCACCTGATGAACAAAGACAGCATTCTAAAGTGAGTAAGGAGTTTATTGCGCCTTTTTGATTGGTATGTTGTTTTGTTTTTCAGAATTCATTTATTAACATGAAATAATTACAAACGATAAAGGTAACTAGACTAAGCAATTTTTACAGCTAGTTATTCGTTAACAATATGAACGATGATATTTTACCAGACTAAACGTCTACAAAAAAATTATAACTTAATTAATGTACTTATGTGATCTGTGATGGAATTTTTATGATAACCTAAAAAAACTATGTGTAAATTGTATGGGACAATTGTAATTTGTCACATTTTTTACAGGAGGGTAATCTTAAAAATATTGCGCCTTTTTGATTGGTATGTGGTAATTGTGGAGTACAGTTTCCCGTTACCTAAAATAGTCCATGGAATTCGTACCAAGCAAGTACTGGCGCCTTACATCAAATGAGGTAGTTCTGATTTTTTTATGAGTTGGCAGTGTTATGATGGGTAATGACAAATCCAAGTTTTCCACCTAGAAAGCCCTTCGGATTACATTTACTACTCTGTGTAAAAAGTATCGGGAATATGTCAATAAAAAGACCCGCGTAAAAGAGGTCGTTCTAATTTTTTTACTGCATGTTGGTAGCACTGTACTGATTTAGCTTGCAAAATTTGAGCGGGATCTGTCATTTAATTTGTTTTAAACTACACTTTTTGTTGGTCATAGTTTTGAGTCCTCGGCGATTTTTACAATGGAAAATATTGTTGAACAAAGAGTGTGCCTTAAATTTTGTGTTTCAAATGATATTTCATGTGGTGAATCACTAAAAATGTTGCGAAATACCTACGGCGAATCGTGTATATCAAAAACAAGGTATAAGGCTTTTAAAGAAGGCCGAGAAGTAGTAGTAGACTTGCCTCGTTCTGTTAGACCTTCAACCGCTACGACCAAAGAAAACATCGACAGAATCAAGAAGCTAGTGCTCGAAAATCGACGTATGAGTCTGAGAGAGTTGGCTAGTGAGGTGAGCATATCTTTTAAGTCCGTCCACAACATTCTCATTGACATTTTAGGCATGAAACGCGTCGCCGCTCGACTAGTTCCAAAAGAGCTCAATTTTGTTCAAAAAGCGCAGCGAAAGCATGTCGCTGAAGACATGGTTTCCCGAGCTTCTACGGAAACAACCTTTATGAAACGTATAATAACTGGCGACGAGACATGGGTTTATGAGTATGCAAACAAGCCAACAGTCTTCAGAATGGCGTCTCGAAAACGAGCCGAAATCCAAAAAACCGCGGCAAAGTTGCTCCAATCAAGGTGATGTTGACAGTTTTTTTTTACTACCGTGGTGTGGTTCACTCCGAATTCCTTCCAGAGGGAGAAACAGTGAATAAAGAATATTATTTAGGCGTCATAAAGCGTTTGCGTGAGAGTATCCGCCGAAAACGTCCAGATTTGTGGCAACACAACTCATGGATGCTGCACCATGATAATGCACCATCACACACAGCCATTATAGTGAAAGAGTTTTTAGCGAAAAATTCAACAAAAGTTCTCGACCAAGCACCGTATTCACCTGATATGGCTCCGTCTGACTTTTTTTTATTTCCCAAGTTAAAATTACCACTTCGAGGAAAACGTTTTGAGTCGATAGAAGCCATAAAAGAAAATTCGCTGAATGAGCTAAAGGCCATACCGCAAATAGCCTATGAAAAATGTATGGAAGACTGGGTGAAGCGGTGGAGATGTTGTATTGCAAGCGATGGGGCCTACTTTGAAGGCGATAAAATAAATTTAGATGAATAATTTGTATTTTTTGTTTTATTGACAAATTCCCGATACTTAGTACACAGAATGTATATACTTGAAAATTTATTAAAATTTATGACGTTTTTTCCGTTTTTGGCTTTTTATTCGAAAACCATACATTATATAAAAGACGTGTAGAGGTAAACGGTCAGTCGCTCACTGGCTGAGCAATGAGAACATGTCTAAATAAACGTAAATGTTATATACTTTAGTACGTTTGGTCACAAAGCCACAACAACGTATTTTTGCCCCGGAAACATCAATAACGCTAATCCCTATACACTTTCATTTCAATCGAATTACCGCTTCGTTCGAACATACCAATTTATTCGATATAAATTTTTATCAAATCCCTCCCTGATTCGATATTGAATGCCGAAAATGTCGAAAAAATTTATTTATTTATTTACAATTTATTTACAATTTACAAAGTCAACAGCACAAAAACAGTTGAATGTAGGCAGGATAATTAAGTCTAAACAAAGGCCAATTAGTGACTTATATTTTATAGGCCAGACATGTGGGTAGGGGTGATATACATAAGATATTGGACGGGACGGGACGGGAGGGGAGGAGAGGGAAGTGTGTGTAGGGTTTTGTCGCCGTGTGTGAGGTTATGTGTGCGTGTGAGTGTAAGTGAGAGATGATGATGCAACTGTTATGGCTAGGAGAGACATCATAAGGCGATATACCAAGCTGCTAACTCATTATAGCTATAACCTATACACCGTCTTCGTCATCGCTTTTGGTGAGCTGTAGCAGTAGGTGCCTCTTGAACTCAGCCCGCGACATGTGAAAAATATCAAGATGTGCGAAGTGGTCATTGTATGTACGCGGAAGGCGGCAGCTGAGGGAATTGGCCGCGTAGTTTGTGCGGGCGAATGGGACATGGAGGAGAGAAGTTTGTCGAGTTCGCTTGGTTGGTGTTCTAAGCCGCAGCAGCTCGCTGACCAACTCAGGGCAGTCAACATGACCATGATACACATTGTGTAAGAACTGCATGTCTAAAAGAATGCGGCGATCTCCAAGGCTGTGTAGATTATGGTGACGACACGCTGTTTCATAGTCGGCGTTAGGGTAACGATCGCGAAAGTTCAGGTGTTTCACAAATTTGGACTGTATGCGTTCCAACCCATCCCCGTATACTGCATACCGCGGATTCCAGGCGGTACTGCAGTACTCGAGGACACTCCGGACGTAGGCATAGAACAAGACACGCAGACAGCACACATCTTTGAACGGCTTGCACACTCTTAAGATAAAGCCCAAATTTCTGTACGCCTTTTTTGTGATGGCTCCTATATGGTCTTCGAAGGTCATTTTTGAATCCAACAGTACACCCAGATCTCTTATGGATTTTACCTTTTGAATTGGGGCGTTGTCAAGCAGATAAGTATGAGTTATTGGCTTAGTGCGCCTGGTGAAGCTGATGACGTTGCACTTAGACGAATTGACATGAATGCGGTTTTTTATGTAATACTCTGTCAACCGATTAAGATCCTCCTGCAGGCTGACGCAATCATGTGTAGACTTGATATTCATATAAATCTTTTTGTCGTCAGCATACAGGAGAAAGTTAGCATGCTTAAAGCAGTTAGCAATGTCATAAAGATAGGCGACATATAATAAGGGACCTAAAATAGAGCCCTGGGGGACACCAGAAGGTATGGTAGTACGGTCAGACTTATTCTCGCCGATCACGACTACCTGACTTCTATTGTGTACATATGATTCGGTCCAACGTAACAGATCACCCTGTATTCCTAGCATCTCCAATTTCCGAATGAGAATAACGTGGTCTACCCTATCAAACGCTTTTTCGAAATCAGTGTATATGGCATCCACCTGACCCCCGTCATCCATACCTCTAAGAACCGTGTTCACAAATACAGCCAGGTTAGTGGTTGTGGATTTCGATCTCACGAAGCCATGTTGTTCGCTGGGGATATTGCATGCAATGTTATCGTATATATGTTCGTGAACTATACGCTCCATGACCTTACTAAAAACATTGAGGATTGAAATCGGTCTGTAGTTCTCTACCGGCAATCTAGAACCTTTCTTGTGGACTGCCACAATGCGCGCAAACTTCCATATATCTGGAAAAATCCCTTCATGGAAGCACCTGTTAAAGATTTGTGACACCGGCGCAGCGAGGGAATCAGCGCATCGCGATACAAGAAGTGGCGGTATACCATCACTGCCAGGGCCCTTGCTCCTATCAAGATCTCTTAATAATTTGTGAGTTTGCTGAACAGAGACGGATATGCTAGCAGTTATTCTATTATATGAGGGCTCCGGCAGTTCAAGAGGCGGATAAGAGTTGGCTGGTAATTGAAACGTGTTATTAAAGAAGGTGTTAAAAGCATCGCAAATTTCTTTTTCTGATTTTAACGTTCTGGAACCGTGAGTCATATTGTTGGGATAGCCGGAACCATCCTTCCTCCTAGACTTTACATAGGACCAAAAGAGTTTAGGATTTTTCTTGATCCCATCCTGCGCCAGCCTAATATAGGCCCCATGGCACTCCTCCTGCACAGCCTTGCATCGACTTCTGAGAAGAGCAAATGCATTGTAGTCAATTGGATTTTTGTGCTTTTTCCACATTTTATGACATTTGCTCTTCTCCTTAATAATGTTGATTAGGGAGCGACTGTACCATATCGGATATTGACGTGAACAGCAGGTAGTAAGCTTAGGTATGTATTTATCAATGGCTACCTGAATATTTGATGTTAGGATGCAGACCGCGTCATCAACTGAACCGTCGTTAAGGGCTGACCAATCGGTTTCACACAGATGTTTATCAATGGCATCATAGTCACCCTTGCGAAATTGGTAACGAAGACGTCTGGTGCAGGGCGTGTTTTTTATGCTTAGGTCAAAGGACTCGATTTCCAGTGAAATGTGGAAGCGGTCTTCATTAACTGCAGAGGAGGACGCTCTGTGTACGTCAATAGGAAAATTTGTGTAAACTAGGTCCAAGACATTATTACAGACATTTTTAAACAAATTGTACTGTTTAAGGCCAAGATAATCCATTAGATTAATTAAATTAATAGCGGAGTTTTGAAATTCGTTTGTACCTCTCTTCATACAGACAGGCTCACCCGAATCCCAGTTTAAGCAGGATAGGTTAAAATCTCCAATTATCATGAAGTAATCCTCAGGGTTATTTTGAGTGACTTCACTTAACGCCTCATTGAAGCACTGTACATGTATAGGCAGTTCTTCATCCGGCGGCAGGTACACGAGCGCTATGTGCAGGTCTCGCTCGGAGCCGAGCGCGGCCCCAGGTACTGTTAGCCACATACACTCGTGGTCGGCTCGCTCCCACTCGGGCCGCGGCCGAGCGCCGAGCGTCGGTGCACACAACGCCATTATACCGCCCCCAGCCGTCTCCGACACACGGTCACGCCGGAAGATGTTATACCTGTCTGGATCTGCAAACTCAGCATTTAGAAAACCTTCGCAGAGTTTGGTCTCTGTAATAAAAATAAAATCGAAATTAAAAGCGGCAACATTGTTATAAAAACTTGTCGTTTTCGTCCGAAGTCCATTTACGTTCTGGTAGAACATTGAGACATGATTATTTTTGCCTTTTATAATTTCGCAGTGAATAATGATCCAGACATTTATTAACTATGCGGCGGCGGCGACGCACGAAACGACAGCTACGACTTAGCGCACCAGTGTACTTAAGTCCCAATACTGCCCTAGGATATCTCTCCGTAGTCATTATAATCAATGTGTTGTATATTGCATGTTTGTCAGTGTGTGTGTGTATGTTGATGTGTGGTGGGAAGGACAAGCAGTCGGCGGAAAAAATATTAAAATAAATAAGAGGCAGATATAGGAAAGCAGGGAGGAGACGGGTACAGATTAGTAATATTAAGCAATAATTTTCTTCAGGTCTGCTTCCGAGGAAACCTGTATGTAGGGGGCTTTTTCTGCTTTCCGCACGTAGATTCGACAGTTTTTTGTCCACGTAAACTTATACGACATTTCCTTTGCCTTGGCTTTACATAGCTTCAATAAGTTCTTGTTTTGTAATGTCAGGTGCTCGTTTACGTGGATGCGTTCAGCTACCCCGGGTAGGCCGATGTGCGTGTTGTTGAGGTCTCTGTGTGCGATCTTGCGCGACGCAGCGTACACGGTGTCCTTCATCAGTCGCTGCCTGAAGCGCACGACGATCGCACGCGGCCGGCCACTTTGCGCGCGAAACGGCTGCACACGATGAGCGAACTCGATGTCGTCGGGCCCTAGCTCAACCCCCAAACGCGACGCGATTTTCTTGACCAGGCCCGTCGCAGACTCGCCTTCCTTTTCAGGTACACCTGTAATCTCGAGGTTCTGGAGGCGCCCCCATTGCTGCTGCTGCGCATTTTCACGCTCAAGGGACGACAACCGCTTCTCGAGATCCTTGCACTGGTTAGTGAGTTTCACATTTTCTGCTCGTATGGACTTCACGACTTCATCCTTTTTAGTAAGGCTTTGTTGGAAGTCAGCGAGGCATTGCTCTGCTTTGTCAACCCTCTCAACAGTTAGAATCATCTGAGATTGGCAAGATGTTATGTCTTCGCGGATGGAGTGGATCTCATTCCGAAGGTAGGCCATTTCATTTCGCATCTCTGCCATATCCGAACGGAATAAACGGATTTCCGCTAGCAGAGCTGACATCACGTTATCGTTCTCAGTAGTGGGAGTGGGGGTGTGCAGGCGACTGCCATCGGTCGAGGGTGCTGTGCTGTCAACATGAGCAGCGGCCAATGGTGCTGATGGGGCCGGCGAACTGGTGGCGGTCTGGGGGGGAGGGCTGACCTCGGTCGAAGATGATGTGCCGTCGATGCTAGCATTGTCTTGTTGCAGTGGCGTCGTCGTGGTATTCGGCTGGTACACAGATTTTCCCACCGGAGTATTGCTGCCAGCGGCTACACGGCCCTTTTTAGCAATGCAACATGGGCATATCCAGTTGGCAGGGGCAGGTCCGTTTTGGTTAAGAGAGACGCATTGCTTATGGAAATGGCTTTTACATTGTGAGCAGGCAGCGCCACCTGTCGCTGAGATAAACTTCCCACAGCCACCGCACTTCATCATAGTGGGAAGATCTATTAGCTCGGTCGAGATCGTAGGTTGCTAGGTGGGACGCACAGCTGATAGGTGCGGGCAAGATTCACTAGATGGCGTTGCGATGGTAGCTTGAGTGGACTGCGGTAGATGTCGCTGTTGTCTACGGCTTGTCGATTTTATAGGTCCACAGGCAGTGGAAAGACCTAGGAACACTAGACTCACTGCGAATAGTGTTGCTCCAGCTTGCGTCGACGTCAGACGTGTTATGCAGGCGGCGACACTTGATGTTAATGTAGTAAACTGTCGTGCTATAAAAGGTCTGATTGTGCAGAATTTGTGCGTATGTTCTTCGTAATAACGGTTCTGCACAAACTTCACTTGTACCACAACACGATAATGTATTTGGTTGGGATTAAGTATTAGTAATTACAAATAAAAAACACTGAAAACTGGGATGATACAAAAATGACGTAAGTTCGAGCTACCCTCCGATTATCCAATTTATATTTCTTAATGTCGAAAGCTGTTTATTTATAAACCATGCCATCCCCTCCTCTCTCAGTGAGACACACACCGAACAAACTTTGACAATGGGTACCAAGAGGACAAATGATTTTCCCCTAATTTTAATGTCAAATATTTTTCTTTTTTGGCCAGGAGAAGAAGCGAAGGGGGCAAAAACCAGCGATAACTGGCTGACTATTCAAAAGGAAGTAGCAGATATTAATAAAAAATCGGTCAAGTGCGAGTCGGAATCGCACACGAAGGGTACCGTACTATCGTATAACAAAACTTAAGCACTCAAAAAAAAAAAACAAAAAAGGAAAGATTAAGCCCTGACTCGGATTTGAACTCACGACCTACGGATTGAGAGCCTACATCATACCCGCTGAGCTACCTCAACGATATAAGTTGACGCGAAATATACCATCATATTGAAATGCGTGGGTGTATCAAAACAAGTCTTTTGTATGGGGGGGGACCCCTTTAATTTGTAATATCTCTCTTATTTCAGTATTTGTTGTTGTTGCGGCATCAGTTAAACACATTCTGTGTCAACTTTCTATCTATTACGGTTCGTGCTGTAGGACCCAATGACGGACAGACAGACGGACAGACGGACAGACGGACAGACGGACAGACGGACAGACGGACAGACGGACAGACGGACAGACGGACAGACGGACAGACGGACAGACGGACAGACGGACAGACGGACAGACGGACAGACGGACAGACGGACAGACGGACAGACGGACAGACGGACAGACGGACAGACGGACAGACGGACAGACGGACAGACGGACAGACGGACAGACGGACAGACGGACAGACGGACAGACGGACAGACGGACAGACGGACAGACGGACAGACGGACAGACGGACAGACGGACAGACGGACAGACGGACAGACGGACAGACGGACAGACGGACAGACGGACAGACGGACAGACGGACAGACGGACAGACGGACAGACGGACAGACGGACAGACGGACAGACGGACAGACGGACAGACGGACAGACGGACAGACGGACAGACGGACAGACGGACAGACGGACAGACGGACAGACGGACAGACGGACAGACGGACAGACGGACAGACGGACAGACGGACAGACGGATAGACGGCAGACGGACAGACGGACAGACGGACAGACGGACAGACGGACGGACAGACGGACAGACGGACAGACGGACAGACGGACAGACGGACAGAGGGACAGCGTGGGCTTAGTTATAGGGTCCCGTTTGGCACCCTTCGGGTACGGTAATTGATTCAACCGTTTCAAATATCGAACACATCGGAATCCGAGACCAAATTTTCCAATCGGAGAACCATCCCGCTCCAGCCAGTATCGTTACAAAAAGGCTTACCCCTTTATGACGACAATTATTGCTGAAAACAACCCCTAATACTCGAGTATGCTGTGATGGGACTGCGTTTATTATTATGGCGGTATTTGGCACAAAAAACAGTCGTATTGAAACGCGCGTTGGGACTTTACAAGCTACATTAGAAAGAAAGAAAGAAAGAAAGAAAGAAAGAAAGAAAGAAAGAAAGAAAGAAAGAAAGAAAGAAAGAAAGAAAGAAGAAAGAAAGAAAGAAAGAAAAGTTTATTACAAGGACAGTGAACACATTACAGTTAGACAAAAGAAACCAAAAACAGAAATTAAGACACACACAAAATCATCAATAAATAAAAACACATGAAATGACGGTCGGTTAGGTGTAGTTATCTTTCTATTGGCACACGACGTGAATAAAATAATACAGTGTGTTATAGAAAGTTCTGGACAAGTTCAGGAATTAACGAGGGTCGAATTGAAACGTCCACAGGAAATGCTTTTCTAAAATTCCTTTTGTAACATGGATATAAAGGAAAAAAAACACCGCCCTGCACGTGCCCTTGGTTAGTGCTAACAAGCTGCAAATAAAACTCAAAACTAAATTGGTTATTGTAATTAAATTGTATATTACAAACTATAATTTACCTATGTATGTATCATGTGAATAGATTCTAAACAAATCTAATCTAATCTAATTTTATTTTGATTAATTTCATGTTAATATGGTATTTAATAAATTTCATAATAATAAATAGTCTGATCGAGTGAGTCACGTCCGAAAGAAGTCAAGAGAGGACTTTAGTCAAGTAAATATGTTTCTAAAGACAAAGCCAACAATTTTTTTAAGTTACCAGATTTTAATTAGGTTCGTTAAATTAGCACGTTAAAAATTACCCAAAAAAATTACTACCGTAAATATAATTTAATTATTCCGGCTATTTCTGTCCGTATCGTTACAAAATGTAATATTACTTAAAACTATTTATTTGAGAGTGTCTTGGCTTGCTCAGGGGCGATTTTTCATTCCTCTGAAATCATTTATAATCGTTAATCTGAGGAAGATCACAATTCACAGGTCAAAGAAATGTCAAATAAAGATATCTGACTGTTTATCCGGGGTCTGGATAATCGCCCCAAGCCATATGAAATAAAATCCTTATTATCTTGTTTCTTGTTGACAAGTCAATTCGTAATTAGGTTAATTATGTAGCAAACACAGAGGCAAAGTGAAGTCACAAAACAAAACAAATTCGTCTTCAGGAATCTTTGAAAAGAGTAGTATCCTATTACTTGCTTTTTTATTATTATCAATCTCTCACAAAGTAGACTAATTAAGAAGTAACGTTAACGACTCAAATGTAAAATTAAGTCAGAAATTTAATCGCTCTACCAGAGCTGATGCTAATTTTACAAAATATTAGGAGAACAGAAGGAAATCAAACGTCGTGGCTACAAATGGGCAATCACCCAGAATTTATCCATTTCTAGGAATAATTCCGATATCCTTCCAGAATTATTCAGAATCTTCCCATTTTGGTGGAAGAACATGTTTACATGTGGGAAAATAAAGAGTTTTAAATAGATACCTATTGAATTGAAACCTGCACATTTCGATAGCCATTCACACGTTTATGTTTCAGATTTATGTGCAGTACAGTCCCATGACGCGCGCTATGTCAACACGTCTATGGGTACTACAGTCCCAAGGCACGACCAAGTTTGGTTGCGTTCAATTTTATCCTATTCCTTCATATCAGGACTAAGAGCCTTATTACACTAGTGAGTTGCGAGCAAATTCAAAACGGGGCAAGTGCGCAGCGAATTCGCCACGAGTTCGCCGCGAATTCGCAACGAGTGCGCAGCGAGTTCGCTTCGCCGCAAAGACGCCGCGGGTTCGCAGCGAACAGCGCTGTCGCTGTCGACACCATTTTGAAAACTTGCGTCAAAGACACGAGTGTGACACAAATCGTTGGATAATGCATTTAGTATAGTTATTTATTACGGAAATTCATTCTATATCGGTTACTACGCTTCCGGTGTATGCGGTGATTCATATGTACGAGTATTTGTAATACTATGTAGCGAACCAGATTCACTTTGCCTATGCGTACCGTAATGAATGACAGAACATACTTACATACACATACAAATGCTCGTCTTTTTCTCGGAAGAGCGGTAGGCAGAGACTAAAGACCTCAACTTGCTACAATTCTGACATACATCTCTCATTTTCTCAACATTCATAAGTCTCTTCATACATACTCGCTAGAGCTTGTCTAAGCTGAAATGACGCGCCCCTCTCCTTGGTTTTGTATGACAAGTAAATACGAAACTAAGGAGTGTGGCGCGTCATTTCAGCTTAGACGAGCGCTACTTACGTACGTACTTTTATCTGTTTCGTCAATCTCCTTTCATTAGTCCTTTCAACGTGACCAAACCATCAAAGCTGATAAAGGGAGAACGTAATTTGAGATGTGTCTTAGAAATGCAGCTGTTTCTGTTATATTTAGCTCATGAATCACGGTCCCTAATTTCCGTTGAGTAATTGAAATAAATCACTATAGTTAATTATTACTCAGGTAAATCATTAATGTATGCGATGCCGTTTATTATATTATACCTACTTGGCACACGTTCGGACATTGTTCTGCTGACCTCCCTGACAACCATTTGCATAGGCTAATTACATTGCGATTCCCACAACGGGGTAGCCTAGTGTAAGGCCAGAGGCAAACTTCCATAGCTGTGATACACTGATTTCATAAATAAATTATATATGAAGTGAACCATGGCTGTACACACGTAACTAAGTAATCTAATTTTCTTGTTCTCCGTTGTACGGACAACAGACTATGGCCTCTATTAATATTTTAACAAAGTGCCAGAAGTGGGGCCAGAAGCAATGTAATGTGCCTGTAATAAAAAATAAAAAAGTACCTAAGAAACATCGTCACTCTTTTGCTATAGGAGAAGTCACTTTTTCCCACAGGGGGAGGCAGAGGCGTAACTTTACACACACGTTCACCTAGTAATTAAAGTATACCTTAATGGAGGCATGAGAAATTTAATTTAACGAAGGTGCCTTAAGTTGGCTTTTAGGTTACTTAATTAAGAATCTCTTCGTAGCCGTGTCCTGCTGATTTACTACTTAAATTATGGTTGCCAGCTTTTAAATGGACGAAAACCGGCCAAGTACGATTTAGACTCGAGCACGCAGGGTTCTGCATAATTCGCATAAATTGTGACGAATGTACAAAATGGTTTACGCACGTATTCCTTTTTTATTGACCTTGCTAGGTGCCAAAAGTGTTTTAGCAAAGTATATCATTGTAGATGGCTAAGATACAGGTAAGAAAAGTTTAAGAATCTTCCTGGACTAGGCCAAAGCCTTTGACACCGTTCCGGTCCCGCTACTGATAGACAAGATTGAGCACTTGGGTGTCCGAGGTCTGCTACTCAGACTCTTTACAAGTGAGAACACAGAGTGTTAAAATTGGCAAGTACGTTAGTGATCCCTTACCGATTAGCTATGGAGTTCCACAAGGAAGCATTCTCGGACCAACGCTGTTTCTTGTTTAAATAAATGACTTGTGTTAATCTTCCCTCAAGAATGGCAAAATAATAAAATTTGCAGATGACACAGCATTATTTTTTCGAGAGGCAACCTGGAACAGAGTGTTTCAGACAGCTCAGATGGGTTTAATCACCAATGAATGGCTTAGAAACAATCTGGTAACGCTGAATTCTGACAAAACCAAATACGGAACAGCATAGGCAACACAAAAGTGTCAGATGAGTCCAGGGACATAAAAGTACATGAGTTGTCACTCTAACTTGCAGCTCCTACAAAATGTGACATACTGTTGCGACTGCACAAAACTCAAAAGGGTTTCAAAATATCTAGGCCTTAATATAGATGATCGTCTCTCTTTTGTGTTACACATTAAACTGCAAACCAAAATCATTCGTAGACTGATATAATTATATAAAAACATAAGACATGTAGCTAGTACGTACGCCTATTTTAAAGATGTTGTAAACTCCTTGTGCCAGTCTTTACTGACATATTGTATAACTGCATGGGGTGGAACCTGTTAATCCATATACTGCCACTTGAAAGGGCACAAAGAGCTGTGCTGAAGGTTAGCTGCTTCCGACCATACCTTTATCCAACGGCACAGCTATATCAGGATTGTCAGGTACTCACCCTTAGGTCCACTACTTCGTACGCAGAATTAGACTTATCCCGAGTTAACTTTGACAACTCCACATAAACTCGAGGTAAGTCTAATTCTGCGTAGGTAAGGACATAAACATTAAACATGCCTTAGAAAGCTTTTTATTGCCCAAACCATATTCCAAAAGCACAAGGAGCTGAATTTATTGACTAAATTAAATCTAAAAGAAAAACGTCGTAGGGACTTTTGAAACTGTAAGGTTAAAACCATTTTTTGCAAATAGGTTTATGTGCTTTCTTGCATCTATACAATAAAATTAGTAAAGAATTGGAAATGTACACGATGAATGGGTACGAGTTGAAACATGCACTTACGAAGTGGCTGATGTTACTTGACTACGAACAAACGGAACAACTATTGAACGTAATCAGGTGACACCACCAACAACAAAATATTAAATCACATACAAGCACACACCCTCACACACACCCTCACACACACCCTCAAACCCTCACACACCCTCACACACACACACACACACACATACACACACACGCAAACACTTATAGATGTAATGATGATTCACTTACACCACTCACTCTATAACAATAGAATCTATAATCTATAATTATAACTTTTTTTTTGTTCTTTTGATTTATATATAATAGATACTATATTTTAGTCTCTTTTAGCTTAGGTTTATATTTTGTCACAAACAGTTATATGTAAAACAATTCAGCATTTTGTGAACAACAGAATAGAAGCTGTTGCCCATCTTACAGGTCTTTACGTGGTCTTTACTCTAGTTTTAGGTAACAGAAACAAACAGGCAATGTAAAACTTTAACTGATAAATAAATTATTCTAAATCTTATTCTTATTTACGGATTCGTAACCGTATACTTTTGTTTGACATAATTTACTCGGTCAATTAACACCAGTTTTGTCAAGTCCGCAAAAATCATTTTTTGTGGATATAAGGGCGGAATGTTGGCGTAAGTCAAAAAGTTATATGCTCTTTCATGATTACCCACGGGAAATACCTTTTAGGATTTAATTCCCATTCGAGCATGAAGCAAATATAAAAACCTTAAACAATTGAAAGGCGATAGGTACGGAACCCTAAAAACATGGACAATTTATTCCGGGCCTCAGTTAATTTAGAAAAAAAAGTGCGTCTTATCAGGACACTCTTTCAGTGATAAGTATCTCTGAGTTATTTTGCTTTTAGGTACAGTCTGAAGCGGAATTAGGTTACTTTCTTAGTTCAAAATCTAATAATGAAAACAAAATATTAACCGTAAATGCAATCCTTAACTTCGTTTTATTTTTTCTTCTTCGTTTTCTTCTTGCGGCGATGGGCTAGCTAGCCCCTTGCACTCAAAATGGAGTATTGAAGTGGGAGTTATGTGCCTCTGCCACCCAGTAAAGGAAAAGTGGTATCGTTGTATTTTTAAACAACTTCAAAACTGGAATTCAAGTCATACTCGTAGAAATAAAAATTAGGGTCATCAACGTCATCTGTTAGATTATGAAAAAAGTTTGCCCTGAAAGTATCCCATTAACTGCTGCCTGTTTCAACTGTGAATTCGATGCTTAGAACTGAAGGTCTGTAATAATGTCTAGACCAGGGCCCGAATTCTACTGTACACAAGCATACCACAAGCCTGGCACAAACTTGAATACGACGTATTTGGTATTCTACTAAATCTCACAAGCGCCAGTGAGACGCCGGCGTGACGCCAGCCTACTTCATATTCTACTGTCCGCTGGCGCCGCCGTTCCAACGCCGCCGGCGTCTCGCTGGCGCTTGTGAGATTTAGTAGAATACCAAATGCGTCGTATTCAAGTTTGTGCCAGGCTTGTGGTATGCTTGTGTACAGTAGAATACGGGCCCAGCTAAAGGTACAATAGCACAACAAAACGATTAGGTGTTTAAATATTCATAGGCCAGGTCGTTCTTTCTACATATTCCGCGCTTGCCTTCTAAATGACCAATCGAACGTATATCACTGTCTTTGTTTACCCAAGCCTTTTGCGGGAGAGAGATAGAGGTGTATTACTGAAAATGGGGAGTGGAATGAGGCTAGTCGTAAATGTACAGCAATTTATCTTAGTTAGTACAGAGGGAGCCACAGTAGTTTGTAATTATGCTGCGCAAATGAAAGTCTGTAGGGAAAAACTTGTGGATTTGTACTCTTACGAATAATGAACATGTACTAATTTTGTTTGAGCTTTCTCTTTCACCTGTGTGTGTAGACCGTGAGCCTGATACAACATTGAAAACTTAGACAGTCCAAAAAATGCCGGTTCAAACTGACAGTTGACAGTTCCAATGACGGCATCATCGTCATCCGAAAGTAAAGGCTCCTCATACCAATGGCCCATGATTGCATGAACCGGACAGAGTTTCAAACCTATTAGGTATGTTCAGGGAGCACTTATCCAGTGGAGAGCGCATAGATACATTTTCCTTTGAAACACAACTCACCAATTTACTGGCGGCGGGGGACGAGGTAACAGAGCTGTGATTGGTCAGCCGCCGCGAAACTGTCTGGCGGCCCGTCATCGTACAAATACAGACCATGGAGCACATCGTTCAGCGCTGCCCTTTGCAATCTTACAATGGACCCCCCCCCCCCCTCGAGATCTGTTTGACCTTCCTCGTGACGCAGCCAACTGGCTTAGTTCATTAAATATTCCCCTGTAGCCTATTCTTTCTAGCCATACGATTAAATAAATCGTACATAGTTTGCGAATGCGAACGTTTGTGAGCCTCATTCCCCCGCAGGCGCAGTCAATTGGATATATAAGTCTCTGGGTATGTTTAACTCCGTCCCATTCTGGGTGCCTGTAATCGCTGATGGCTCATGGTATGTAGAGTAGAGGCACACCTCGGACACTCTATAGAACGCTCGTAAAATAATCACCTATTACTACTACATAACCAAATAATGTTTGTATACGTGCAAATGTGTGCGTAAACTTTGCTAGGGCTGGTGGCGCGGCAAATGCAGCGATATTAAAGTATACGCGTCGTCAGTCACTCGTCGCCCTGTCTATTGATCCTTTAACCAATCCTTTGACGGCAGGGGTGGGGTGCGGTATCTGAATCAGCGCGGGGAAGGGAGTGGCCGTTCTGTACGGAGTACTATTATCTCTTCTGTGGTAGCTCATGAAGGACAGAGCTATGCATGCATCAATTTCTCCAGACCAGAGGTTGAAGCAATAACAGCATGGTTCATAGAGATGCATCACATCACCATCACTCCGGGCGTCACGAAGCAGTGTATCTGGCGATGACACTGATTAATTACCAACGACCGGCCTGACCAAGGGCCGATTTCGTAGAAATATTAGTCTAAATAAAAAATATTTTATCTAGACTATTATCACTAAACTGTCTCTGTGAGCAGCAAACCTTGAAAGCGACACAGGAAATTGCATTAATTTTTGTACTCTTCACTTGTCTGGAAAGAGATGGAGTGATGAGTTGGGTCTATGGGACAAGGGAGACCGCTCAGGATCGGATAGAGTGAAAGAGGGGCCTTTTCCCAGCAGTGGGACATGGTGCGCTCATAATAATAATAATAATAATAATAACATGTCTGGAAAAAAACACGTTCCGCTATTTTCAACAACAATTACGCAGATGCTGAAACGGAGACGCATCACTCGCTCGGTCAATGTGACTTAAATATTAATGTCATATTAATAACATTTAACCGCATTCATTGAAATTATAATATTTCCATGAAATAGGTCCCTGACCTCCGCTCTGTGGTGTCCATTGAGATATGGAATTATGTGTAATTCAAAGTCAAATGTTATGGTTTAATGGTGCATGAGATATGCACGAATGCCCGCTTTGACTGACAGTCAAACTTTGAGCCTTTGAGGATGTAGTTGTGCATCCAGTTGATTATGGTTATGTGCACAGGAGGACACATGAGACATGTTGTACATACATGTAACTGGTTTGCCGACACATCTTATATGTATAACAATAGTTCGCCATTGTTCGGTCGTTCGACCGTTGTGCTTCTGCGAGTGAAGGGATTAAAGGTAATACAGTCCGAATTATATGCATAAACATACAGACACATACATTGCTTCTGGCCTCACAGAACCAGAAACAGCGACATCACAAACATGTAACACAAATATCCAGGTCTTAGATGTTTATATGTTTAGAACGTCGCTGTTTCTGGTTCCCACGACTCGGTATTCTATTGTAGGGCCAGAAGAAATGTATGTGCCCTACTGAAATCAGGAAATGAAATGCAGCAATTTCATGTTATTGAACAATCAGTGAAATATGAACAGTCTGATTCATGAACACAATTAAATACATATTAAACAATGCGAAAATGAACACTCAACCATACATAACATGTTAATTTTACATTTTAACTTGAAATACACTGGCAGAAACGTGAAAGACCCAATTTACTTGTTGAAATTACTATGGTATATAAAATATGTATAAAAGTATTTTTTAATTATTAAATCGTAGTTATTTAATAAATGTGCCCAGAAAAATTCCTACCCAGCGGAACAATCCGTGACTTGATTCACTCCTAAAGTTAAATGAAAAATAAAATGCATCAACGTTGAATGAGTTTTTATATGATCTATCGAAGGCTGAACTTTTCATACAGATTTTCGATCACTCGGCTGTTTCCTTGCATTTTCCCTAATTTAATTTACATATCTAAACTCCTCCCTGAAAAAAAAACATTTGTATAATGTTGTTGAATAAGGGTAACTTCTATCCGCCTCTTTGCGAGACTGCCTGTGAAACTCAGCTTGGCCGATCGCCAATAACTATATTGACTGTCAAATAATTGTACGGTAAATCACTGGAGGTATTCCGCTGTACACCCTTTCAGCCGGCTGTATAAATAAATCTTCCAATAGTGCTTAACTTGCATCATGTATGGTGCTGTGATGTGTTGCTTACACTGGCGTTATTTCACTCAAAGAACAGCCAGCATGTGATTGAGGTGCACGAAAGATACTCAAATATAGCATACTGTACACATAAATAATAGTGTTGAGCTCGTCTAAGCTGAAATGACGCGCCCCACTCCTTGGTTTTGTATTTACTTGCAATACAAAACCAAGGAGTGGGGCGCGTCATTTCAGCTTAGACGAGCTCTAGCTAGTAATGAATAGACAATTTTGCGTGACAGTTCAATGAACTCAATGTTTTCCTTAGAATATCCGTACAATTTTTTTCTCATTTAATTGGTCAACATAGAATTCTATAGATTCGTGATAAGAATGCAGTAAAGTCATCACTCTCCGGCGGCCTAGCCACGCCCCGTAACCAATCAAATCGTTTCCAATTATCAAGCCAAGTTCACAGTGACCAGTTGAAGGCAACTTTCGAACGCGAAGGTTGTGTCCTGTCCTGTGAGTGTGTGTTAACAGGTTTAAATTTAAATTTCACTGCATTCTTATCACGAATAGACTGTAGACTGTCTACTGATTGACAAATCGGATGTGAATAAAAATCCTACAGTGATTCTACATTTAACTTTTGTAAGCTAAAAACCCAGCACTTGCAATATAAAATACAGTTTATTATGCACGCACGGAACTGTCATAAGTTACAGGAATAAACAGAGTTATTAGAGGGTGTTCCCACTATGACGACACGATTTAAAAAAGTCGCGGACGATAATCCATCGAACACCTCCCTTTAAATATACAAGCACGATGAAACGGAACGACTTTCTGTCGTGTTTTTCGCAGTACTTACGTTAAAAGTCGGTTAAGGCAGGACACCTAGATCAGATCACCTCACCTAGGTGTCACTGGTGTCTATGAAAAAGTTACAAGTTATCCCCGGGATAGTTATTCTCCGGATAACTTTTTGTTGGTAAAATCCAGCCTAAAATTTTTAACGCCAGTTTAACATCTCTGCACAAGCCCATTCTCCGGGTTTGTTCGCACAAGCGACCACTCTCGAATCTACTGTGAGAACGTGTCACCTGTTTCCGATTGCTATTGATCTTCCCCACTCGATCAGACGGGAGTACCGGCAAATGTGGCCGGGGACTTACTCTCACATACAGTCGATCGATTCTCCACCTCGGACATGTATATCGAATCGGAATTCGATTGCTTTGAAACAAGCTAGCGATTGAGTACATCCGAACCCTTCAAAGAAAGTCGCAATCAGAATCGTATCGTACTTTGGAGACGTCTTTGCGTCTGTGTATGGACACCGTTTCAGCGATACGCAACGCAACTGTCTATAACCACAGATACCATAATATTATACTTATACAGATAGACCACCTAGAACAAAATATGACACCGGCGTAAACTGAGATGCTACGGAAGCTTCTTTTAGTTCGAGGCCATTATCGCTTGATGCAGCACCATCAAAATATTGCAAATACCACGAGATGGCGAATATATAGGATTCATTCTAAGATTAGCGCCACCTAGAAGTATGTTAACTGAAACCATGGCGTTTAAACAAAGCGTTTAAAGTATAAATCTTTACTCCTCACGCCATCTCTTTTTTACGAAGGGTTACTAATTCTAATTTGTTTGGGATGAGCACCCTGTGCTATGTAATCCTATAAATCGGAATTTTTTCTAATATTTGCCGATGACAGATGCGTGAGGTAGATGCTGTTCCATAGGAATTCACAAACAGCAATCAAAACCCGTTTCTTGTCTGCGTTGCGTGTCGCCGAATGTACAGAGTCAGAGCCGTCAAGTTATCTGTGTAGAACGGAAACTACTGACGCAAAGCGGAAACTACTGACGCCACTTCGAAAACGTCACTTCACTGTCAGTTGTTGTAGAATGCTGTCCAGTTGGAGTAGACGGTGGCGCTCCGCTCCATTCTAAATATAACTAGGTGGCTCTGTATGTATTCTACCTAAACCCAATGTCTATCCAACCGAATATCTACCAAGGTCCTTCCCACCCTATAAAAGACCTTCCTTAATTAACAAAGCAACATCGCCTATCCCCTGTCAATTGTGTGTCAGTGTTGTTATCCGGGCGATCCGGGCAGAGGCAACTTATTTACATGTTTATTGCAAACTACCCACGCAGGTAATAGAGATAATAATATCGTATACCTATCGTCATAGGTACAATTTTTAATAACTCAGTACATTTCGGGCCTAGCGCTCAGCTGATGTATATGGTGGAGTGAAAAATAAAGTTGCTCTGATCAAGTCAGTCCCATAGTGAAAGTCAATCAGAATGATGTCCCTAACAACCCTCTTTCGGCTTGTACACCCCTTTCTGTTACACCCTGTATAGCAAAGTTTAAAAGATGCTTGATGATGATGATGAAATGATGAGAGAAGTCATTTAATTGCTCAGATATCCCCTTTCCTAAACATACTCTATGTCCGTCCTGCTACATCCATGTTCCATGATTCTGATTGTGAGAATGGGCTTGTGGCCTGTCAAGTCAAAATAGATACTTTTTATGAACTGTCAAAACGGAACTTTTGTCCCTGAGTTCTATGAAATAACAACAGAATGACGTCATGTAAAAGTGCCATCAAATGCTGTCTATTTTTGCACAAAATTGACTTTATAAAATATATCTGCTGGAAATATACAATTCTGAGAATGTCAAGCCATTTTGTATATAATGCTTCAGCTTTAGACTTGTTCCTAGATTTATTGGATTACCTTGGCCACAAGCCTATTGAGAACGGTTCTGACGTTTTGTTTCAAACATACACTTTTCGACTTTTGGGCATGTTTGCATGATGTTTTCAATAACCTATCTATCTTCAAGTTAAGCTAAGTTTTTGATCTGTGGCTTCTACCGTGTGTTGCCACAATAATTTCGACAATGTCACGTGATGAACCCTGCACAACTGGGGATCACGCGGCATCAGATGGATAGGGTCAAATTTGACATAAGTTCCATAGCGAAACTGTCAAATCTAACTCTAGTAATGTGAAAATCATGGATAGATAGGATATTGCAAATGGACGTTAGTGACAGGAGCTGAGGAGGGCTGGAGTAATAGGCTTGTGGCCAAGGTGGAATGAGTCCTGTAGAGTCCTGTAGACCACTTTTTAAGAAACTTAATCTCCTTACCCTAACCGGAATCTACATCTTTGAAATCTGTGTTTTTGTTATGCAAAATATGGACATATTCATTAGGAAGTCAACGTCATGTAATTTCAACACCAGGTTTTCCAATAAGCTGACATTCCCGAAATCGCATACAGCACTGATGCAGCGAAACTGCTACTGGATGGCGATCAAAATTTTTAATTCTATTCCAATAGAAATAAAGGAACTGCCATTTGAAATATTTAAACATAAGCTCAGAAAATGGCTAATAAGTAAGTGCTTCTATAATATTAAAGAATTTCTAGACTGTAGGGCTCGGTTCTAAACAGATATGAGATGACAGGGAGTGACATACTAATTAAATTACACTCAGCATTCAATATTTTATATTATAAATTGTCATGACATTTTATGTAGGATAGTTTCATGAATTCTATAGGTATGTTATTAATTGCTGTTGCAATGTAATTAAATGCCTTAGAAATAATATTTGCATGCCACTGCGTGGCGAGATATGCTGCACATACTTTTATTCTATACTATAACATCTTCATAACCATATTTTTTGCAAATAAACGAATTTGTATTTGTATTTGTATTTTGTAATCCAATAAATCTAGGAACAATTCTTAAGTTGAAGCATTATGTACAAAATGGCTTGACATTCTCAAAATTGTAAATTTACAGCAGATATATTTTATAAAGTCAATTATGTTAAATAAGACAACATTTGATGGCACTTTTACATGACGTCATTCTGTTGTTATTTCATAGAACTCAGGAACAAAAGTTCCGTTTTGACAGTTCATAAAAAGTATCTATTTTGACTTGACAGGCTACAAGCATATTCTCTGTTCACTTTGGGATTTTCCTGTTACCAATGCGGCAAGTACTACATAAATCTCACATCGTTCTAATCAGTTACAGGATAATATAACCGTCAGAAAAGGCTGTTACTTATGAATTATGCCCAATAATGACGATGAGTTTGTAAATAAACATACATACATATGCTCACACCTTTTTCCCTAAAGATGGGTAGGCAGAGAATAAAGACCTTGCCTTGACTTGCTACGATCCGGGCATACATCTCTCGCTTCATAAGTTTCTTCATACATGCTCGCTGGCATGTCCATCCACAGTTGAAACCAGGATGGCGATTCTGGGAGAAGCATCATCGACCCGGGAGCTCCTTGAACATCCAGGCCTCCTACTCCAACTTGTGGAGGAGTTGGGTTCACTGAGATAAGAGAGTGGGAGAAGGGGTCATGCACAAAGGCCCCGCACATGTGGGCCACGTGCAGGCACTTCAAGCCCCTTACAGAAGAATAGAAGAATAGAAGATGCTCGCTGGTTAATCAAATGATTAATATTTTTAATAATGTTGCAATACTTGCAATTGCAATTAGACTGCTTTACCGTCCCCTATTACTGAAAACACGAAGACCAGTATCAAGCCAAATTTAACGGTTCGAAATAACAGCCCGAAAACTTTCTGTTCGATTTCATGTCTGCGATGGAAACGGGCGGGCGGTTGGTGAGTTTAGTTCAAAAGCGAAGCGTCGAAGTTAAAACTTTCCAGCGCGGAAAATTTCGGAATGACAGTTCGGATATCTGTCAGATTAGGTTCAATAGAAGAACGGAAGTTTACGTTGTTTGCTCAAATCTGTTCATCAAAATAGAGGGACTTAACATACGTTACGCCTTTTCCGATAAACAGGGTGTCCCAAAACTCAACGTCAAGCGGGCTAGTGCTACCTAGTGGTGAAAGTCCAGCGTATAGAGGTTCTGGTAAAAATAGAATATAATATCTATGTCACTTGGTTCAAATAATATTGGCATTTTTCAAAAATTCTAAAAACCGTCATTGTTTATCACGTTTATAAACATAAACATAAACAAACATGTTTATTGCCACAATTACGACACACTTAGCATTTTTTCTACGATTTCTTTACTAACAATGATCTTATAACCTTACTATTGATGACAATTATAGATTGAGCAGTTTTCTGCTTTTATATGGACGTTTAAACAGTGATGGAAACAATCGTGAGGAAACCTTCACTACTCCATAGCTGCGGCAATGGGCTAGCTCCCTTGTCACGCATAATGGATTATTGAATAACTGGCTAAAATTGGGCACGATTGTGCCTGTGCCACCCCGTATGGGAAAAAGCGTGATTTATGGTGTTGATCTCGTTTTAAAAAATATTTATTTAAAGTTTCTGAGTAAGAAAGTAGTAAGTTTTGTATCTTTTTTAAATCCTCATTAAATGCGCGTGTTAGCATATAAATGCTTTGGTACTAGATATTATATTTAATTAATTAACCATGTTGTAATTAATTATGCATTTCCTCAGTGATTTCTGTTGTCGAGATTTCATTTGTTTCGATCAAGCACCTAATTCTCAGTTTCGGGAAATGACGTATCAAAAATACCACTGCTCAAGGTATTTTTGATACAGCCTTTATAAATTACAGAGACGTCCTAAAAATGAAACATCAATGAGAAATCATACCTGGTAATCATAGATTGTATTTATGGCCTTCAGCTGTTTTATTTCAGCTTGTGTCATTTGTCATGAGGAGGCGCGGTATCGCGCCGGGAAGTGACGTATGATTTTGACGTTGAAATAAATGAGCATAGTCTTAAAATTATAAGGATGTTCTTAAAAATAACGTTTTAATTAGAAATTATGGTTTAAAATACTAGGCGTCATACTTATGGGCTTTAACTATTTTATTATTGGTGTTTGATCAGGCAAAATGTTTCGGCGCGAACTTTACGCGCCAAGACGGTTCCTCCTTGGGCTGTTTGAAGCATGGAAGCAAGGAGGGACAGTCTGGTGGCAAGTGTGATTGAGAAAGGTTGTTGTGTTGGTGTTGAGAGATCGTCTTCGTGGTGGACTGGACACGAATAAGATAAGTGTATTATATTCTAAATGTATCAATAACTATATTGTATTGTTGTATATTTCGGTGCAAACTGCACAAACTTTTTAGTGAGATGTAGTGTGTACTATCTATGAAATTAGTTCGGTTTAGAATAAGACAAAATGTATGAATATGTTTAAAAGAGATCAAAAGATTAATCTGTGTGAGTTTCTTTGCCCTTCTTCTCTCACAGTGGTCCAACGTAGTGAAGTGGCAAGGGGGGTGAAGTGTTCTAGCTCTGGGAATAAGTATTTTAAAATATCTACAGAAAATAAATACCTTTGATTTGAAATTCCTAACTGAGTTTGTTATTATCAAAAAGTTCCATATCGTACATACAATTGGTCTGTATGGTCTGTATAGCTTGACCATAACTACCTACTTACTTATAGATCAGGACTGATGAAATTAGGAGAAGACAACTGGTCTGTTCTGTATAGCTTGACCAGAACTACCTATACTTACTTAGATCAGGACTGATTAAATTAGGAGAAGACAACTTCCGATAACTCAACGATCAGAATAAATCATCATTGTAATTGAATAACAATCTCATCATGAATTAGATTATTACCTATAGCTATAGTAAAACATTTATATACCATACAAAACAGAGAATAGTCCTCCATTACTTCGGTTAAATTCTATTTCCTGACAGTTTAATTATATTTTCTGACACGCGCACTTCTAAACGAACATGCTAAGGTTAGCACGCTATGTTTTTTATTCGTAATGAATGGGTTGAAGTTGACTTACAAATTTTTATCAAACTTTACCAAACTACCTATTTTTTTATCATTCTGACGCAATTTTCTGCTCAACTTGTATGGTTCCTTAGGATCATGTTAGTATGGAATTCGTACAAATCACTGTGATCATAAACGTGATAGGGTGACGATGTTTTGATTTTGTGAAAAACGCCCATATTTTTTTAACCAAGTGAAATACTTTTTATTTTATTTTTACCAGACCCTGCATAGGCTGCGCTTTCACCTGGTGCCCGCTTGACGTTGAGTTTTGGGACACCCTGTATAGCGTCAGAAATATCTCTCTCTCTCTCTAGTCTCTTGAGGTATAAATTATGAACTCATCATACAGTAGTGTACACCGTTTTCGATAAAATAAAATCGATCTAATTTCCTTCGAAGTTGCACATGAAACGACGACCTGTGTGGCGTAGCATTTGCGTATCTGCCTACCATGCGAGAGGTCCCGGGTTCGAATCCCGGCTAGGGACAAAAAAAACCCAGCTCGTGGATGTTACATGTTTGTGATGTCGCTGTTTCTGGTTCCCACGACACAGGGTATCCTAGTGTGGGGCCACATCCAGAAACAATGTATGTGCCTGCCTGCATCTTAATGTTTAATAAAAACACACAAAAAAGAAATACGCCTTTGTCACTGATGCGGTTACATTCCTACATTCCCAACTCAGCTTTCTCCAACTCTCTCACTCGCACATCTATTGTTCCCTATTGTTAGTTTGGCCCACGTGTGTCTTAACGCGAGCGAAACGATTAAAACAAAAATACAAAATCAAACCAATACTTATTTTGGAAAGTACAACGTATTCCGCTGCCGATTTAACATCACGACACGTAATTTTCCGATACCCTGCCCTGAGGTGAGGCTGCGTCGCATTGTGAACCAATTATCCTTCAATTATCCAATGTTGCTATACAGGGTGACCGCCGGGACGGACGGAATTGTTCAGACAACGGTAAGCTTCCATTGATGGATAGCGATCACCCGTTGTAAAAACAACGCTCTTTGGAGAGCAAAATTATGTAGTCAATTGCCAATATTGTTTGTTGTATGTACGGTGAGTGACTGGTTCAAGTGTTTAGTGTTTTAAATAAACATAAATATTTATTTTCCATTTATGGTTACGTTGAAAGTTTGATCGTTTATTACAATTACAACGCTTAACTGTAGATAGCTACTACTCAGTGATAGGGATAGATTCAGTACAGAGCTTTAAAAATAAGTCCTGCAAGATATTGTATGATTTTGATCAAATCGAGGAGCCCTCTTATCATGGTTTGACGGAGAATTAGGGAAAGGATTTATGTACCTACCTCACTTTACACGTCCCTATCACGGGCTCTGTCAAATGACATCCAATATGTTGCTAATTGGACTTATTTCCTGAGGAATAGCGATGAAATCGCATCGCATTATCATTGCACCATTTTGCTATTGCATCATTTTAATTTTACTCTTTAATTGTATTCATTTAATTTTAATTTTAGTCATTGTATTTGTAATTATGGGTATACTTAATGACCTGAAATAAAAGTTTATTAATTATCATGTAAGTAAGCGATGCGTTAAATAAGAAGAGTATCTATACTTTAATATACACACTATACACACGCTGTTTCATCATTTCAGTAAAGATGCTAGCGCGAAAAATGATTGATGCGAGAACTTTCCTATTATGATGTAAATTACTGTGATCGAGTGATTGCCTAAAGCTTACCGTCAACGATATCACGCAAAATATAAAAAAAATTGTCAAGAACATAATTAAGACGCCAATGATGAATGGCCGAATATATTTTAGATAATGTATAAGTTATCTGTTTCTGTTTAGTAAAATGTATTGGTGATTACTCGATCAGCATCAATCATCTCTTGTCACTTGGTGGTAAACTCTATGTACGTACAGTACGGGGTCATTGTTTTGGCACGTCGGGGCGGGACCCGAACGTGCCCCGAGTATGATACCTACTCGGCGTTTGACTTGGCGGGAGAGAGAGAGAGGGAGAGTGAGACGAGACTCGACGTGCCAAAACAAATGGCCCCGTACTGAACAGTATAATGGACAAGGAAAATATTGAGTTCCCGAAGGAAGTCAAGGCAGGAAGAATAAACATTACATCAGCGTCACGTCTGTTCTCATACGGGGTGCCAGAGGTACAGTTTTGTCCTCGTGATAATTGAAACAAAAAGTAAACTTTAGAAAAAACCGACTTCCACAAACCCTATTTGATTAGATTGAGTTTAGTACAAACTGTAACCCCTTATCCCCCCCCCCCCCCCTTGGGGAATTAATTTTGTCAAATCCCATATCAGTGCTACCCCACGCTACTAATTATGAAAAACACAAAAATCACTATAGGTCTGCCTATAATATTTGAAGAGTTCCCTCGATTTCTCCAGGATCCCATCATCAGATCCTGACCTGGAAATAGGATGAATCGTTAGTTGGCTGAACGTGTCAGCCACCATTCTGTCACCGCCTTGGTCCATCTGCTGTCGTCCGTCCTAGCCAAGTGTCCCGCGCTCATCTCCTTACGATCCGCATAGCATACCCACATTCATCTACAACCCTGGTACGGCATCGCATCTCGACGTTGGGTATGTGGTCGAGAAAGGAGATTCCGAGCATGGCGCGCTCCATCTTTAATATCAGTATGGCCCAGTTATCCTTTGTCTAGAATGAACTTTTAAATAACCGGCCAAGTTTGTTTGTTCCGTACCATTATCTATAAAAAAACCGCAAATAAAACACATGTTGTATGGGAGCCCCCCCTAAATATTAATCTAATTTTATTTTTCTCTTTTTTTAAGTTAATAATACATATACTTAATATATTGTGAACATTTTAAGCGTCTACCTGCTACCATTATCAATATCGAGCAAAAATGAGCAAAAGATCACGTTTGTTGTATGGGAGCCCCCCTTAATATATTTTTTTTTTTTAGTATTTTTTGTTATAGCGGCAACAGAAATACATCATGTGTAAAAATTTCAACTGCCTAGCTACCACGGTTCATGAGATACAGCCTGGTGACAGACAGACAGACGGACAGCGAAGACTCAGTTATGGGGTCCCGTTTGGCACCCTTCGGTTACGGCACCCTAAAGACAAAACGAAAAACCTTTTTCCATACGTCTCGAGGCAGTCTTTTTCCTTGTTGTTGATTATACTTCGAATTAGACTCCATTAAAAAAGCTATGTTTGGTTCAACGAATACAACGTATTTTTTCCTTATTTGCATAATTATTCCTTAATTCCACACGCCTAACCATAATGTTTGTTCATTATGGCTCAGGTAAGCTCATAATTTGCAAAAGCATACCAGCATACAGCATGAATTGCAAAAGAACTCAGGTTTTCAAAATACACGCAGGTGCGCGTATAAAACAATGGGAAACTATAAATCAGGCGAATGAAAAACTAATGTGCGAAAGAATGCATGCGAAAACGCCTTTTGATTTATGTTAGTTTAGACTTTAGTCAGGTAAGACTATTTCGTTTGCATTCTTTAATTATAACAGTATACGAGTGACGTTTTCAGCGGGGCGCCCCAGTTCCATGCAACCTAATGCCCTGTCAAAAAAAACTACCTGTCACCGCACGCCAAAGGATCGTTGGAATGCTGTATTGCTATGATCTGTTCAGCGAATCACTTACTTTTGATAACTTCATGGCCATAAATATTTTATTCGCCTTTTTTGTCTTTGGATATAAACAAGATTCAAAACGCGGGCGGCCATTTCGTGTGGCGTCACTACTCTACACACAAATATATCATTTGCTCGTGCGTGTCATCACTGTTCATTAAACTAGAGATCAAAATAATAGCAAAGATTTTGATTAAATCTGAGCATCAAACTTATTGTGAGGGTTGAGTTTTACATTATTTGTCGATCTACGACGTCACAGTCACGTGAACAGCAGTTTTCGCGCGAATCTAAAATTAAGGTAAGCCCTCTCGCTCCCACGTCTTGTTCTCCATTGTAAGTGTATTCGGCCTATGTCCTCATGTGACTATACCGATAAAAAAAACTATACTCAACACCGCTTTTTTGAGAAAAAGATTATTGTAATAAGTAGGTAAATAAGAATCCTACTGAAATGATAATAATTTTCGAAAAACTGGGTGGCCAATTTCCCGTATCGTCTTGCCGATTAAATTTTACGAATTTCAATTATAAATTGGTAAAATTCTGAAATGCGGGGCCCCAATGCGGTTATTCCTCAATTATTTTCGACATTCGAAACGCGGGCCATTGTTGCGTGCTTATGCAAATATTGTATACAGGTCAGCTACGACATGTTTTCTTGTGCCATCCATATAACAATGTTGTTCGCAATTCTAGGGTTCTTCGTAGGAAGTGTACACAGAAAGGTGTACTTGTACTCAAGAAGTTAGAAGATCCCTATTACTCGAAGATCTTTTACTATAAGGATCTTTTTCTTTAAGGACACGATTTGAACACAGCAACAACTAGAAGTTGCATTTTAATTCCTTCAAATATTTATCTATCAGAGATCAAACTATAGTCAATTAGTCATGCATGACAAGCAAAGAACAAAAACATGACAATCCTAATCAAAAAGAGTTACAAAATTACCAATGATTACATTTGACATTTTGCCAAAGGTCACGCACGCATACATTTCTTTGTTTTCATTATTTTAAATACCTACTTATCTTAACTGCAGATCTATGCAGTCAGTCAGATGTACATAGCATTGACGTCATTATACTGTACTGGAAATGCTATTATGCTTATGCTTGTTACACCACGGTTTTTTATGTCTGCATGCATAGTTGAAGGAGTATCCACTTCACTCCATAAAATCCTAGTAAAATATCATCAAAGAAAAAGTTTTCAGTGCGTAAGAAAATATAAATGAGCGGGAAATTTATTAAAAAGTTATGATGATCCCACAAAGAGGGTGAGAATAGAAAGGAAAAAAAACTTCTTAGAGGCTTCTAATGAACACCATTTGAATTAAGGGGAACTTAACCAAAGTCCATTCAAAGGGTAATAATTAGCTCATTGTCTAAAGTTCATAATCCACGGCTTCATAAATCAAAGGGGCAAAGTCCTGCAAGCCGGCTGAAGCGGGTGTGGTTTGCCAATTATGAAAAAGAAGAAGCCTCTTTTGTAAAAACCCCTTTTTCATTCAAAGTATTCTTTGAAAAAAGAATGCGAGTGAAAGGTAATAAGAGGTGGTAAAATTAATGCTTCAACTTCAGACCGGTCCTTTAACACAACGTCTTATACCGATCCAAAAAATTAGATTTCTAATAAAATCAAGGTGTTCTCATCAACATCACCACGGACCTAACCAAGACTTCTTTTAAACAGTCATGGTTATCTTTCGGAACCCCCTGTTGCTAGATTTATTACAATACCTTGTCCTATACCGCATTACTCTACTAAACAGCGACGAAATAAGTTTTTAACCGACTTCAGAAAAGGAAAGGTTCTCAATTCTACCGGGTGTTTGGAGGAAAATTTTTTGGGAAGTTAGGGATATCATTCTGAACAACTTTCACTACCAAACCGATTTGATCAGAGTATCGACCAACCAACGATCTTGCGCCTGAGTGGCGTTTACAGGGGGCGCCTGTTCTACGCAACTTACCTAATGCAACGAACCTGTCGAAAAGCGTTAGTTCCATCTGTCATCGTGAACCGCAAGAATCAGATGAATGAAACTTTTGTTTGTTTACTTCCTTCCTCCAAGCTCCAAGCCAAAAGCTCAACAAACAAACGGCGAAATGTCATTTTTAACCGACTTCAAAAAGTTCTCAATTCTAACTGTCTGTGGTTACATTGTGATCAGTGATCGAAATAGGTAGACTGATTTTTGGTACTTACGTCATGAAAGTCATAACATGGATATGCTTTTTTTCCGGAAGGTTCGAGATTAAACGAATCAGAATTAAAATAGTGTTTTAGTAGCTTGAAAAAAAAGCATTGTTGTCACAAACAGGTTAACGATGACACATCTTGAAGACTGTACTCTGATTGGTCGCGAAGTCGCAAACTTTGCATTGTGCCGATGGTGCTGCTTTTATGTTGTAAATCTTGCTCATATTGATTTGTTTCGATTAACACTTTAAACCTTTTTCCATGTGATAATTATGAAATTCCGAAAAAAAATATAATAATTTAATAAGCCCGGAGTCACTCACCCCAAATCACTCTACCTACTCCGATCACTGATTATGATACCACATAGAGTAAGATTAAGTGATGCCATTTCGAGGAAAACGCATTGCAGAAAGGGGGGGTAACTCAGTCCATTAACATTTTCCTCAATGTTCCGCTGCATATTACAAGAAGTGCGGCTGTAATCCCGGCCGTAGCTGGGTTAATTAAGGAGGAGCCTGGCTTGCGGCCGGCACAGCTGTGTTTGTATGCAGCGGGATTTTCTGCTGCTGTTAAGGGGAAGCTTTTTGCTGTTACCGAACACGTCATGCCTTTTTGTGTATAAGTCGAAGAGGTATGGGCTTGTATGTTGCAAGATTTTGTGTTTGCTTTTTGGTTAACCACAATAACATAGCGGAATTTAGGAGGATTCTCGTAGAGACAAGTTGCTGTAAAAAATAACACATCGTCACTTTAGCCATATGGGGTGGTCACTTGTGTAATATGACATGTTACACAGCGAGCGTTCATGCAGTTCTGTATGAACTTTCCCCGTAACACTACGTACCTACTGACTGCATGAATATTCGCTGTGTAACATGTTACACCAAAACTTTACAAGGTGATAACCTTGTAACGTTTTGGTCAGTTTCCACCTTAACGTAATGAACCTGTCATCAAGCGTTTGTTTCACCTGTCAACACGTGCCTAAAGATCATTAGTAAGATGTGTCCCGCTTTTGAGTAGTTAATTTTTAAATTGCTCAAATTTTAAATGTCAAAAATGATGATGTAAGAGAATGAACCAAATTAACAGAAAACAAAAATATCGCCTTAACATTTGAAAGGCTCGCGTGGTTAGCAATTAAGCGTCTAAATGCAACTGACGACGATGCAAATTAATTTGTTATCCCGCGGCTCTAAGCATCTGATGAACGGAGCACGAAACTGGAACGTTCCGGGGAAACGTAGTGTTTCATTTCAAAAATTAGAAACAAGCACAACTTTGTACATGAATTATCTGTTTTCCATTGTAATACGTATTGTTTTGTGCAATAAAGTATTGAAGTAATGAAATAACGGTTGTTAACGTTACTGTTGAATCAGGTCAATTACTCACGTCCGCAAGAAATACTTGGATCCCATAGCTCTGCTCCCCCTAGTACCAACGAGCAACACGTGAAAACTAAAATTTCCAGGTTCTCGAAAGACAACCTGCCAAATACAGTGAGATCTATAAAAACACTGCTCGGAATATCCCTTCTTGACCACATCCCAACGTCGAGATACGACGCCGTACCACGCTCGTAGATGTTGGTACATACCTATGTAGATCGTAAGGTTTATTTTAATACATCAACTAAAATCCACAGCTGTGCTTAGATGTAATCCTAAAAAGTGATCTTTAAATGAGGATTTTAATTTCATTACACACAACAACATAGGAAATCAAAAAGAAGAAAAAGAAAAAGTGGAGATGGGGACATTTCGCTACTAGGGGCCACGGCCAATGGTCCAAGGCGGTGACAGTGGTGGCCCAGTCATCGTAGTCGGAAGACATCGCAAAAACTGCCGTGCAGTGGATTTGGTTGGCCCAGGACCGAAACAAATAGGGTAATGAAGAGCAAGCCTTCACTCAATGGTGCTGGAGGCAGGATAGATAGATACATATAAAAACACGTGACATTGCCAACTATGCTGTCCAAAGGTTAAGTATGATTTTTTTAAAAGAAACGCGACAGACTGTAAAAGCCAACCTATTCACTCCCCTCATCTCACAAAACTGCAGAATTTAATATCACACGTGGCCCCGCCGTACAGTTACGTACATAATCTTGCAATTTGCACATTTCATGTGCAATGAACACGTTTTCGCCGGGACGTGTGATGCCAGCGGGGGCAATGGACTATTCATAACTTGTGTACGTGAGTGTACTGTGAGATATTTCACAGTTTTCATAACTTTCGGTAGAGCTGGAAGAAGATGGATCGCTGATGTCTTTAGGATGAAAGCAGCGTATTGTTACTAGCTTATGCCCACAGCTTCGTTTGCGTTGTGACACTTTTTGGTCGAATTGAGACCACAGCCCAGTTCACGAGTCCATATAACTTTCCATACAAAATTACAAACAACAGAAGACTTTTTGAACCATTTAGAGTCAAATTTTAGTAAAATCGCTTCTTTAATGATCCTTACGTCATATAATTGAAACAAAAAGTAAACTTTAGAAAAAACCGACTTCCACAAACCCTATTTGATTAGATTGAGTTTAATACAAACTGTTACCCCTTATCCCCCCCCCCCTTGGGGACTTAATTTTGTCAAATCCCATCTCAGTGCTACCCCACGCTACTAAGGAACCTCTGTACAAAGTTTCATGACTCTAGGTCCACCGGTTTAGGCTATGCGTTGCCTGCCCATCAGCCACGCATTGTATTTGTACCTAGTATTGAGCCAGATTCTGGTGGCCATATGTGGTCTTCATCAGCAGTTCCGCATCACAAATTATGCTTATCATGTGCATTTGCATGAGTTATTATGAAAAACACAAAAATTACTATAGGTCTACCTATAATATTTGAAGAGTTCCCTCGATTTCTCCAGGATCCCATAATCAGATCCTGATCTGGTGTCAATGGGACCAATGGGAAGGTCAACCCTTTCAAACAAAAAAATAATTTTCCAAATCGGTCCATCCGTCTAGGCGCTATCGGGGCACATACATAAAAAAAAAAAAAACATCCGGACGAATTGTAAACCTCCTCGTTTGGGAAGTCGGTTAAAAAAGAAGCTACCCTCCAAATAGCCTTCTAGCTTTAGCCGTTTGGCTCCTGCGTTGCTGACTCACCGCCGTACCCAGAGTCATTTAATGATTCATTAAGGATTACTAAGTAAAGGATTTTGTATGTTAATTTAAATTTGGAACTGACTTAATGGTTGTCAGTCAGGACTTGTTCTTTTATTATATTCGTGATAAGATTAAGGAAAACTCTTGCCAACGTTGTAGAAAACAAAAGATGTTGTCTTGTCTTACATAAATCGCAAAATAAATGAAAATGGCAGGCATTGTATTACATAATCTACTATACAAACATTTTAAAGGTAATCAAAAACAATATTAGCAAACTTTCTATCTCCTATGTTGATATTTGTGATGTTGTCGGTGCCGAGAGGCTCAAGATTTTTTAACGTTCGGCATTTAGAACCAGCCAGGGGACACGTGTATAGGACTTCCACGGACGCGAACAACTTTGTCCCCCTTGTTTCTATCTCTTATAAATAATCACTTCACAATATTGTGCCTCTCTGTTACCTCAATCAACACGAGTTTTTGACAGTTGCGCTATGGAACTTGTGTCCAATTTTACCCGAGCTGTCTGCAGATCGAGGATAGATAGGTAATTGAAAGAAAACGGACGTAACAAAGCTAGCTTATTGATGTGTAGTATAGTTAAATACACATGTCTAGTTTATTTAAATGCAAAAAAGCTTTTAATCAGGATCCAAACATTGTTTAACATTCTAGTTTGCGTATTTAAGTTTGAACTTTTATTGATATGTCCCCAGTAATTTATATTTACTAGTTCGTCTGTGTCAACTCATTGAAACTTATTTCAAAGTAGTTAAAGCTTCAGAACATTCCATAAAGTATTTGTCTAAACTAAAAAGTCGTTGCTATATAAACAAGCTGCTGTTTATTATAGATGTTTTATGTTGATTGTTAGTTTTCGTTTTAGTGGAATTTGTATTCATAGCAATTGAGTAAATACAAAATAAATTGGGGTTTACCAATTTATTTTGAATAGGTCTAACGTGTAAAAACCCAGTATAATTAATTTACTGTCCTCCTAACGTATGAACCTGTTTCATTTTTTAACCGACTTCCCAAAGGAGGAGGTTTACAATTCGTCCGGATGTTTGTTTTTTTTTTTTTTTTTTTTTTTTTTTATGTATGTTCCCCGATAGCGCCTAAACGGGTGGACCAATTTGGAAAATTATTTTTTTGTTTGAAAGGGTTTACCTTCCCATTGGTCCCATTGACACCAGGTCAGGATCTGATGATGGGATCCTGGAGAAATCGAGGGAACTCTTCAAATATTATAGGCAGACCTATAGTGATTTTTGTGTTTTTCATAATAACTCGTGCAAATGCACATGGTAAGCATAATATTGTGATGCGGAACTGCTGATGAAGACCACATATGGCCACCAGATCTGCTCAATACTAGGTACAAATACAATGCGTGGCTGACGGGCAGGCAACGCATAGCCTAAACCTACCTAGACCTAGAGCCATGAAACTTTGTACAGGGGTTCCTTAGTAGCGTGGGGTAGCACTGATATGGGATTTGACAAAATTAATTCCCCAAGGGGGGGGGGGGGATAAGGGGTTACAGTTTGTATTAAACTCAATCTAATCAAATAAGGTTTGTGGAAGTCGGTTTTTTCTAAAGTTTACTTTTTGTATTAAGACATTATTGTATTATTAATTATTGTATTTAATGTGGTATTCTGTATCGTGGTCAGGAATCAAGCCCCAATTTTACAGACCAATTTTATCATATCAGGACCCAGGGATTTTTTTCCGCCCCAGCCGGGATTCAATTGGAAAAACTCGCTTGGGAGGCAGAGCCTCGATCTACAATGCCACAGAGGTCTTCAAACATACAAACGTTCAAAATGGTTCAAAACCAAACTACGTTTGTTACCACTGGTAAGTTTACAATAACCTCCTTTTCTATTACTTTAACAACGTACGCATAAATAAACACCTTACAAAGTCTACGTCCCAATCTCGAATCGTTTATTGCTTCATTGTGTTCTGTTAATATTGTGTAGGTACATAAATATATTAATAATAACAATAAAAGAATAACAATAATAATCTTTCGTCTCGATTTTGAAATATATTCTTCCAACGATCTTTTGGTACCTACTTGAGTTTATTAATCTGTGCTTGAGTTACGTTTACACTTTACAGGGGGCGCCGCCAGTTCTACAAACCTGTCAAAAAACGTTTGTCCCACCCTCCCTCGTCCCACCAGTCACCGCAAGCTAAAAGACTAGTTGTGACTACTTGTCTGGATACGGCCACTGACTGAGCAATTGATGTTCATGTTCACAGCTGCATCTCCAGCACAGGTTTTACTACCAACCAAGTCTCCAGACTTAAGTACTTAAAATGAAACAACCTTCATCCAGTTTGCAATTCAAATTCTGGTACAAAGTCGAAGAGTTCCTAAATTGAATTGTTACGACCCGAAGCAAGAATAAGGAGTCGCCACAGCGTAGCTCAAATCTGCGAAATAAAGCCTTTAAATGTTTGACTTTCGGAAACTTGATCGCGCTTAGTAGGTAAGTGTTCGCTAAAGTTTATCTTTACCCAGTCGTTTTTGCTGACGACATGAATGACAATTTATTCTGAAACTCAGGGGTGGAATAAGACCTGTTTGACCCAGATGCACGCGCACGGTTACTGAAAATGTGAGTGACACTTTTTTTTCTTTATTATTTATGTTACAAAAAATATGCGTGACAAGGGCTAGCTCATCGCCGCAGTTGATAGTTTCCTCACGATGTTTTCCATCAAAGAACCTCCATTATTATATTCGTTCGCTCGTTCCATCATAGTTTCACTTGCAGCAATATAAACAGTGCGGATAGAATAGAATTGCGATTGGGCGTCAATTTTAGAAACTAGGTTTTTCACCGCAGCTAACGCAGGCTCGATTGTTTGGTTTCACGGAAACCAATCACGGGGAGCACGTAGTAATAGAAATAGACGATACGTGTCGGTTGGTTTACACAGTGATATGAAACAACTTTTACTATGAAACCGATTACCGAATGTATTTGGCAATTTCATAAAATCTGTAACGGTAAATGTAAAAGTGTTTGAAAGAGTTTCAAAAGTTCAATTCACTGTACCTATATGTGTATTTACTGAAAAAGTCCACAACATAATAAAATACGTGTAGCCGTGGCCAAGCTCCTTGAACAAATATTGAGTGAATGATATAGAGTCAGATCACTGAACTCTTTTTAACCGACTAAAAAAAGGAGGGAGTTCTCAATTCGGTTGTATGTTTTTTATCATTATTTTTTTAATGTTTGTTACATCTAAACTGGTACTATTTGTGATCCGATTTAAAAAAAACTTTCTTCGTTAAAAAGGTCAGTCCAATACAAACTATTGGACATCCCATTTTTTGAAAATCAGGAATGGGTCCACTAGTTTGGTTGCTATGTAAAATAAATAGGGATTTTTTTATATTTTGTTACCTGGATGGCATTATGCATCCAGCCTTTCTATGACATTTCGGTGTTGGCAGTCATTGTCACGAGATAAATTCTGGCTGTTAGGATCGTATATTCGTTTATATTATGTAATACCTATCTACTTTACTGTTAGGAGACAGATTTCGTAGGCTCGTTTTCGGGTCTATAGACGACAATTTGTACCGAGCGGGGAGGACTAAGTGATAGGTCATGCAGTCGGTTCTTTTATGTTTTTAACTTGGTGAATTATTAGTAGATAGTGTTTATTTTTTACTGTGAGTTCTCGTGCCTTTACACGGATACAGGTTAAGACTGAGCCATACTCCGTGTAGAAAGATATTTATCGAAAAAATATGTCGTTTATATTGTTTTTTTTTTTTAATTGAGTATTTTATTTTTACTTGTTACCCCAGTAATCGAAATTATTAAAAAAATTATAATGTAGGTACCTACTTGTCTTTAGTATAGACCTGACTCTCTACAGAGGTGTAGATTGTGACGTTAAATGACATCTTGACGTGGCAAAGCACCTGAGCCTAAAGCTTCATTAGGCCGAAATAAGCCTGGGTTGACATAAGGAACTGGTTCAGAAGACCTTACGGAATTATGGTGTCAGCCAGTGCCATTGTTGGAAATGCCTGGGATTCCTGGACGACAACCCTACTAATTGACATAAGCATTTGAATCCGTTTCCATTTCAAAAACAATTTCTTCGTTACTCCCAGGGAGCACTTATCCAGTGGAGAGCGCATAGATACATTTTCGTTCGAAACACAACTCACCAATTTACGGGCCGCGGGGGACGAGGTATGAGAGCTGTGATTGGTCAGCCGCTGCGAAACTGTCTGGCGGCCCGTCATCGTACACAGGTTGCGTATGCAGTTTGTATTGTAACAATAATTATAATAATATTTTTTTGTTATAATTTCTTGATTTAAATTAAGGATAAATGGGTGGAGGAAATATCTAAGCATACGGGTGTCAGTCTCTATCCATTAACGCAATAACTTCACATAATTTAAAGTACAAACAGGCATTGTCCTACGTCCATTGTTAAATCAGGCACAGATCACTCCTCTCCATTTCTAACTACAGCGTTATGGCAGTACCGAATATGGAACTAACCACATTCTGTTTTACATTTGGGACACATGCCGCCTTTGAGCCGCAACAGAATAGTACAACGAAATAGCTTTAGGAACGATTTTGGACGACGTTAGCTTACACAATAATGGATTGCAGTGATGTATCATTTGTTGCTAGGATTTGGACTTCTATCGTTGGTTTTGTCGTTTGGGACAAATTGTGGAACGATGTTGAAACGACGGAAGTTTTTTTTTTAATATTACATGCACCGTCCTTGCTTGTGCATCATAATTAATAACAATAACAATGCAGTAAGAATTTAACTATGAAAAAGTCGTTTTATATTGAAAACGCCAAAAACAACATGTCGAGAATGTTCCTCGTACCTTTGAACGGCACCCCTTTCGCCCGTACCCTTTTTATATTATTTTTTATGTGGAGCTAAAATCTGCAGAAAGATCTTTAAAAGTGTATCCGAATGATGTTGAATAATGTTAACATTATGTTTACAAACCAAGTTAGTTATTACAAGTGTTCATAGTACCAATAAATACCGACCTAGGTCGTCAAAATTAACTTACGTGTGCGAGATTGTCCAAAAGCTTCCTCATGCATGCATCATGCAAACCATATGCAAAGTAACGGTATACAGATGTTGCAGGCAAATAGTACGGTTATTTTGTTTACTAGCGTTGTCATTTCCAAAATGACAATTTAAATGCATTTCGAACAAACACGAAGGCTTTTTTAGAACCGCACTTGTCGTTTTTTAATAAACTCCAGTAGTAATAGCGTTATACAAATGTTTCTAGGCTGGTAGCCGTTAAAATGGTCACCTACCGTCATTTATACAAACGTTTTTTAATTGTAAAATGAATGACAGTAACCATTTCACATGCATTTTCCGTTTTCCTTCAAAGAAGGTCAATTCGGTTCTTCAATATTCGACGAGTATGGTTAAGAGTTGGATGAACGTTCTAAATAGAAATGTAACTAAGTTTGTAACTAAGTTTGGCTCCGCAGCACTTTTTCTAAAAGAAGTCAAAGAGGCAAATTTGTGCTAAGTTTAGTTAGTTATTAGTCCTCTCCAAGTTTTTTTAAAATCTGAGTGGGCTGTCTCCTCTCTCTTATTACCCCACCTCACCGCAAGACAGAGACGAGAGAACTCACAGCCAAAGAAACTTGGCACCGCCTGTACCTTCTTTAATACCCGAATCTCTATAAAACATGATATATGATTGTCTTCCGTACACATTATGGCAACTAATTGTGAGCTCGAAAACAAAGCCTCGTGGTGACACTGATTGGAAAAGTTCGCCTTTTGAACAAACTTCTGATATTAATTTCCTCCACACTAGAGGGAGGATGGTAGGCTGGCGAGCAAAAAAATCGACTTAGGTACCCGTTTATCACAGAGATATTTTAACGAAGCTTTTTCAACCGTCTTTCCGTCTGCCTATTCCCAAAAGACTGATTTATGTATTTATGAAGATTTGTTTGTTAGAAACATTTTCACGTAAACTCATAAAAATATTATCTTTTTCTTCTTCTCATGGTGCCTCTCCACTGCTGGAAGTAGGCGGATACTTGTCAGCTCTTCATACTCCTCTCTGTTCTGCGCCAAGCTCTGTCCTACATTTTTACATATTGCTAAATCTTATAAAATTTTAGATACAAACTTATCAGTTAGAGGTATAGAAAAGAGCTACAGATAAAGGAGATACAGGGATTTGTTTTAATTGCTAGACAGTGTAATTTTGTCGCCATGTATGTGCAGAATTACATCGACATGATACAATCAGTTTATTCAATCTTCATTCAATAACTTAAATCAACATTCGAATGTACGAATTAACGATATACCTACGAATAAGTAGGTAATTAAAAGCCAATTACTAGACTCGTTTTATTGCCCAAAACGTCTCCCTTTTTAAGCGAGACCAAGAACTTTATACTATCACCTGTAGCACATAATCTATTATTCCCATATTTCACAAGCAACACGTGCTTCCAAACACCAGGGATATCATTCAAAACACCCAAACCCATAACTAACATACATTTAAAATTATGCCTGTCACAATAGCGGGGCATTTGAAACTATCACGCCATTCGCCGGGGCAAACGAGCCAGGGAGGCTTGCTGTCACATAAATTTTTGTCTAAAGCCCAATAACAGTTAAGGGGAGGCACGTTAATTAATTTCTACTCGAGGCTGTTCTTGTGGCGTATAGAGGGGGTACAGCTTGACAAGAAATGCAAAAAATAAAACGTTGAACGCCGCCGCCGCCCCGTGCGGTCACCACGTGGGCGGCACTCAAAAAGCACTAGTAGCCGAGAAAAAAATCTGGTATAGCGTGCCGACCACGTGACTGACTGCTGTGTAATTTATTTAACCATATTTAGATTGTCAATCTAAACACGCAGTAGTGCACTAAATGTCACTTATGTAGCCATTATTTTATTTCTAGGATTTCTTACCAAGCTCAACGAAAACTTTTTAGATTTTTTTGTTGGTATGAATTTCGTTCTATTTGGTGTCTGCGGGGCAACCATGAAGCAACGCCACTCACCTCGCGTCGCTTATAAATGTCAAATTTCGCGACATAATGACGTTTCTCCATACTTGCGAGCATTGACGTTGACATTAAATTGTGACAAAATGCGCGACTGAGGTGAGTGGCGTGCCTCATGGTAGCCCTGCCGATGATGGTTTTGAGAGAAAGATGACAGACACTGTCCTTCCTTCACATCCCGCAAGGGCAGGCAGGCATGCTACGGGTTCAGATCAATGGAACTCCAAGCATGCAAGTATTTACACGTATTTTTAACCGACTTCAAAAAAGTCTTCAGTGTGTTACATTGTCCGATTTTAAAAATATTTTTTTCTTTCGAATCGTCAATCCAATAGTTCGGTCCCATTTTTTTTTTAATCATGAATTGGTCTTACCATTCAGATTCTAATAATGAATCAGCCACATTCCCCTCAAAAAGAGTGGAAATTGTCTTCAGTCAAGCAATCATCTACCTTTTCCTATTCTTAGCAAAGTTATTAAAAAATTTACTCACGTAGATAGTAAAAAGTATTAAATTAGGTAGACTTTTTAGTACCTAACTACTCCCAGCATTGAAGTACGGCCCCCGGCTTATATATGGGCATTTTGCTGGATAATCGTCTACAAAAAAGTCACGGAGCTAGCGTGACTGTGCCACCCAAACCATGTGATTCTGGAGCACAAAATATTGCTGTCCCGGTTCAGTTAAGGAGCATTTGTGTCACTTTGTGAGGTGGTAAGTTGCTAGATTTGTCGTCAGCGGGAAAAAAGGCTAGAACGATGATAACTAACTAACTAAGGAGTGGCGAGAAAGCAGATAACAGTGTAGCAATGAAAGGGTATTAATGAGGGTTGTTTAGAGCTTCTGTTCGGGCACACCTCGGACACTCCATAGAACGCTCGTAAAATAATCACCTATTACTACTACATAACCAAATGATGTTTGTATACGTGCAAATGTGTGCGTAAACTTTGCTAGGGCTGGTGGCGCGGCAAATGCAGCGGTATCAATGTATACGCGTCGTCACTCGTCCGGCGTTCAGCCCTGTCTATTGATCCTTTAACCAATCTTTTGACGCCAGGGGTGGGGTGCGGTATCTGAATCAGCGCGGGGAAGGGAGTGGCCGTTCTGTACGGAGTACTATTATCTCTTCTGTGGTTCGGGGAGAAAAAGCTCTGTGTTGTGTTAACTTAGAGAAAGATGGTTGTGTTTTGTTGCGGTTCTCATAAGCTTACCCTGAGTTGCACGAAACAGTTTTGAAATGGCATTGGGTAAGGTTGGCGTCGCATCGGTTTGACGTTCGACTTTTTTTCCGTTTGTATGACAAGAACCCAAATATGTTTTAAATTAAGCACTTTTTTTACTAACTTTCTGTTTTATTTATACAATATGTACAACACCAACCTGTTTATCACCTAAAAATAACACATTTCTAAAGAAAATCATGTTTTTTTTTCGGTACAATCTTAGTCCGCCCGCTGCGGGCGTCTGCCAGTCAACTTTTTTGAAATCTGCCCGCTGCGGGTATTTGCCAGCCCAAGGGTTAGAGTTTGGTCGATTTTGAGTATCGCGGCCACTCATGAAAGTTGTAAAATTTGAAAGTGAAACTAAAAATAAGCTAATCTTACTATGGAGTACATATAATCATTCAATTAATTCATATAATCATTCAATTCAATTCATTCAAATCATATCGGGGCTGAGATATCTCACTTTAAAGTTTTTTGAGTACAAAAAGTGTTACAGCTCTATTATGTCAGCTTCGAAATGGTTTACATCAAATATAATACATTAAGATATTTCTACCAAATAATGACAAAGATATCGGTGGCCGCGAATAAAAAAATTACGCCAATGGTCCATAGTAGGTTACCCAGACCCCTTTAAGTTGTTATTTAACTAAAATGGCAGGAATGACATTGGATATTGACATTTGTTTCTTTTGCCCAAAACTTCTAATTTTTTTTTTTTTACTTCGTCTCAAAATTTTATTTCCAACCCCATAGTAAAAGAAACTTGAATTTATTCGAGTACATCAGGGTAAGCCGTTTGCTTGCCTGCTCGTTGAATTTTGACACAGCCATCACAGCCTTCGAAACTCGAAGATCTATTTGAAGATGTCAAACTAAATTTAATCCTCTAAAAAAACTAATAATAAAAATAATCTGTCATGTAAGTGCCGATCTCTTATTCCTCAGATAGCGTTTATCTGTCTGTTTATCTAAAGGCGGGAACTGGCCAATGAACGTTACGGGGTGTGATGTATGTAACATTCGCATCGAGCAGGAGCAATGCACGCTCGTTGCTCGCTGGTTTCCCCGAAACACTACGTACTGACTACATGAATGCTTGCTGTGTGTTACATTACACCTCGTAACGTTGGTCAGTTCCCACCTTTAGACATTTGACATTTGACACGTACATGTCAAATAAAGTTATAATATCTGACTGTTTATCCGTCTCTTGAGAGACCGGGCCTTAGTCGCAAGAAATGTGTTGCTATAATACATAAACTTGCAACGGGTTTTCATGCAAAGTTGTCAATTCTAACCGTAGAAAACGTTTCACTCTGTGGTTTCACTTTATCTCCTATTGAGAAACACGAGCACAGAGCAGAATTTATTTCATGCCAGTCTATTTCGTATTTCGAGCTAAACCTCCTTTCGGCGTCACGTGACACACGTGACCGTTTTCGTGGCCTTATTTTTAAAGGCAGGCTATTTTGATCGGCTTGCGATCTTCGTCATCCTCATATGAATGTTTCTGGAACAAGGGAACACGAAGAAATGGAGTATCTTACACCTCAATACAAGGTGATGTGAAGTGATGGAATGATTTCGGAATAGTAACAATGATATAGGCATAACGGAATCTGATGGCCTAAAACCATATGATAATTGTGATTTTCTTAATATGACAATTACATTATTCGGTATTACGTATCTGTGGTATTACGTATCTGTGGTATTACGAATTATTGTTCTGAGCGAATATGTGACACTCGGAGGAACACGAAGGACACGTGGCATGTTTGTGATGTCGCTGTTTCTGGTTCCCACGAAACACAGAATATCCTAGTGCGGGGCCAGAAGCAATGTATGTGCCATTTGTAAATGTTTATGTTTAAATAAAGAGGCAGATAATTAAAAGAATATCCATATAAATATGTCACCGTGAAGTTTTCTAACCCGTTAGATTACAACCTCACGAATTGAAATTGCTTAGATTATAATTATTCTGACGATTAAGTATAAATTGTACCGTATTTCTTGAACTAAAACGCGTTAGTTGAAAACTGAAATGATGAATGTCTGCGCGAAGTGGTTATCGCTCGCTTCGCTGCTGGCATATCACAATTCAAACGAAACGTAACCGACATGCTTTACAAATTCATATTTCAGCTGACTCTCAATTGAATTCGCTTTTGCTATGACGCCATATTGCAAGATCATAAAGCCCTACTTTCGGTTATAAAAAGTTTTTGACGATGCTGTTATTAAATGAAAAGTCTATAAGGATTTGAGAAAATTGATTACCTGATTTAGCGGAACGACGAAATCAAAGAAATAGGGAATTTCACGTAGTTTCCCACGCACAAAAACAGCACATGAGGCTTGAATCTGAAACAAAGTTAATCCTGCATTATAATAAAATAGATTACCCCGAAGCAACTTGGGTAACTCCACATCTTAGCCAAAGTAGGCGCCATTAACTTTAACATCTCCTGCTAGGGGGTTAATTAGTGGTGAAACCGAGTAACGACGCTGAGATGGGAACATATTGCCGGGCCTTTGAAACCCGCAACGACGAAAAAGAGGGGTTATAAGTTTGAAGCGTATGTCGGTGTTTGTGACTTTTGAAAGGACACAAACACCGACATACTCTTAGAAAACTCCACTACAACCAACTTGGCTGTGTTCGTGGACTCGGTTCTCGTAGGAATGGATCAAGGGGGTCAAGTTGATGCTGTTTATACGGATTTCGAGAAGGCGTTCGACCGGGTTGACCACATCATACTCCTGAAAAAGTTAAATAACCTGGGTATCCGGGGCGATCTTTTACGATGGACGGATTCTTATATTAATAGAAGATGTCAGGCTGTTGTCGTTGGTGGCTGTCGGTCAGACCTGATTATTACGGTGCCTTCTGGTGTACCTCAGGGGTCAATTTTGGGACCCCTACTCTATGTTGCATATTTATATGACATTGGTGTTTGCTTCAGTCACGCCAGGTTCCTCTTGTATGCTGATGACAAAAAAGTTTTTACAAAAATAAACTCTACTCAAGATTGTGTCAATTTACAAGCGGACCTGAACAGGCTATCTGGCTACTATGAGCGCAACAGAATAAATGTTAACGTTGCAAAATGTAATGTTATAAGTTTCACAAGGCGTACAAAGCCAATTTTGTATGACTATAAATTAAATGAATCACCAATTATAAGGGTACAGTCGATACGCGACCTAGGTGTCATTTTGGACTGCAAGCTGACTTTTCAGGAACACATTGAACATGTCACAAATAAAGCCTTCAGAAATCTAGGTTTTATTTTAAGAGTGGGTAAGCCATTTACTGACCTTAGCTGCATCCGTGTTTGTACTGTACTGTGCGTATGTTAGAAGCATTCTTGAATACTGCTGCACGGTATGGAATCCTCAATACGAGATTTACGTAAACATGGTTGAGCGTCTCCAGATAAAGTTTCTGCGCCATCTCAACTTCCGTGACGGATATCATGCCGATGACTACGCGGCAGAATGCCGACATCACAACGTCCTGAGCCTTGAGTCCCGCCGAGGCATGATGGATATGAGGCTGCTATATAACGTTTGCCATGGTGTAGTTGACTGTCCGGATCTGGTTGAGGCTCTGATCAGACTGGAAGCACCGTCGACACGTACCCGCCACACCAGACTTTTCAATGTGCCGCTATCCCGTACAAACTACGCTGCCAATTCTATCAGCCGCCGCTTACCTCGCACATACAATCAAAAGTTTTCCGGTCTAGACATATTCCATCACTCTCCAGGCCTTTTTCAAAAGAATATGAAGTTGATCTTTGCACCACCACTAAAGCAATGAAACATTTTTTTATTTTATTTTTTGTCAAAAAGAATTCATTTTCTCTCTATTATTACTACAACACACACATCCACACATGCTCACGCACACACACCCTCACACACACTTCACACCTCCCCCTCCCTCTTAACTTCTAGATTAATGTCTCTTAAAACTTTTATTAAAATGTATGAACGGTATTTGCAAAATGTTAAAATGTAATGTTAGCATAATAAGAGCCCCTAATTGGCCTAGGCATAAGTTATTTTTTGTGCTGTAAATTTTTTATATTGTGCTGTGGGCTCAGTTCCCAAATAAACAAATAAACAAATAAACAAAAAAAAAGACTCTTTTCTAAGGGTTTACTAGTCGGTTAAACTAACGATAACGTTTCATAAAGTCTTTTTATTGATGAGTCTTTGTTGTCTCTTCAAAGGTCTGTAAAACCAAGTCCGAGTCAGATGCACAAATGTAGGTTTAATATAATGCTTATAAAGTGATTTACTAGAGTAAATTTATAATAATTAAATTATTGTTTCATTTCTCAATCATTATCGGTGAGCTATGATCGCCGAAACTGATGTTTCGCCGAAAAAAAAATTAGCAAAATAAAATTAACGGCAAGACTTCGCCAGAGGCATATTTGGCTCAAATGGTTCTTAATGGACTTTATTAGCTTTGATATAAGTTTGTGTATCGACGTACCTAACAACCCTGTGTATATGACTTTGTTTGTGGTTGTATGTATGTACGTGGTACAAGTAAATCCAACTACTCCGCGTTACGTTCGACACAATATCAATAAAGGTACGAGTAGGGTGGCAAGGTTTCCTGCAACCAATCTTTCATTTCATTTATACTTTATTGCACAAAAAAAAAACACGTAAAATTTACAGAAACATAAATATTTTATGTACAAAGGCGAGCTTATCTCTAAAAAGAGATTTCTTCCATCAAACCTAGTGATGACAGGAAAAAAACAGATAAAGAGAGGGAAGTCAGTGCACAAATGACTATAAAACTAATGACAAGTATAAATAAATATAGATTTCTACTTATAAAACAGTATAATACTAAATACTTAATAAACCCTAAGTCGAGCCATTGTCATTCTCCAAAATGTAAAAAAAAAAAAGACATCAAAATTTCCAAGTGTGGCGGCGGCGGCGGCGGACGTGGCGATGGATATTCCCCTAGTCACAAAAACTACCTAAATGTGGTTAATAGTCTTTTCAGTAAGGGCTCAATCAGGGACCCAATTGGTGAAGAAGATATGATTTGCCTTCATAGAAGCCTTAAAAAATTGTTTATGGCTAGCTGAGCGAGCAGAAGCTAGTGAACTGACTTTAAATTCATCGCTCCTATTTAATATAATAAGAGCTCTATGATCTTTATTATTGGTGAGTGAACATTTCTCTTAACAATGTAAGGCGATAAGGCGGTTATGGTATACTTTGACTCAATATTAGTATTATCACTCCACATCAAAGATGGATACCCAACGAACACACATAAAGCCGCGACACACAAAGAGATCAAACTGTCACAAACAACACACGACCTGTGTGTTCGGAGCTTGTTACACAGTTTATTATCTTTTTTACTGTTAGAAGCTTACCTCGGAAAATGTTGCACGATTTTTGCCATCGAGACAGTAAGTCGTAACTATAGGGATATTGATTCCATAATAAGGATAACTGATTCTGAGTACCAAAGAAAAACATGTCTCTTACTTTTCTTCCTAGTTCGTCGTGTTGTGGCTGAGAAAATCGTCTGGTAATAAAATTAAGTAAATATCAGTAACCGGAATTGTTAGTTCAAGTCCGAATATTGTAAATAAGTGGAAAAGTTTCTGTTGAGGAAGTGAGAGATGTATGCCAGGGGATCACGCAAGTGGAGATCTTTAGTCTCTGCATACCACTCTCCCGGGAAAAAGGCGTGAGCATATGTATGTATATAATTATTATTTACTCGACTCAGCGGCACATATTAGAATTGATTGTCCTTTGTGGAGTCATGTAGACTCCACAAAGGACAATAAATGTAACAAAGAATTATTGTACACAAAATCATTACATTTTACAATGACAAATAGAGAATACATGTACAAAGGCGAGCTTATCTAAATACATTCAGTATTAATAATAATAATAATACTATACTTGAGCACATAGGCCTACCTGTTCTGTATTTTTATTTTTCTCTGTCCATTCTGGGTTTGCTGGAAGAGATCTCTTTTTAGAGATAAGTTTTCCTTTGTAAATTACTTCTCTGTATTTTCTGTGTTTTGTTTTTTATGTGCAATAAATATATGTATACGCAATAATATAATAATTCATTCATTTCTCAGATAATACCATCCATTATAATATTGTTAGTAGTTAATTCATAAAAAAATGGTTTTAAAGGGTCCCGTATGCGAGATATTTGATTGGAAAGTTTTCATCCATCTGTCTGTAATTAGGTCGTCGTCGGGTCGCTCTCACATTATTACTGTCGCATAATCCTGCATCAGTCCGTTAATAAACTGTTGACCTCTTTTCAATTAATTAGCTTTCAGTAATTGAACATTCAATTTAAATACTTATCATATGAATAAATACGAAATTATGGGTCTGATATTCCGCAAATGTTTACCGCATTCTGGCTGAGTTGCGGTGGCAGTGAACAAAGAGACGTGTCAATGACCTGTTAGCATTTATCATATTATACAGTGGCACTGTATTGATATTCTAAGGTAACCCGGCTTATCTTTTCATCAGTGGATATTTTATAATTTGCCATTTCCACTGACTAGCGGTCATTTTCTGAGTAATCCACCCTGGGGTTAAGAGACTACCCTCATGTCACGAATCCCAAGCATATTGTTCCATAACCCACAACAAAACTACTCCCATACACATTTAATTTAGTCCTCTACATTTCCAAGCTGACCCAAGCACTGTTCTAAGTAATTTTTAACCGCTCAATCTCGCATACCACGCGAGCCTACGGAGATTCTATCATTATACAGTACATAAGGTGAGAGCACACCTCTCACGACCTACTAGACCCTGCAATTTGATTCTCTACTCATATATATGTCGGCGGCCGATCGTAGAATTGGGCACATCATGACATGCCCAAACATGAAATATCATGAAACGATAAAATCTGCGGTAGCTTAGGTGAAGACTAAAGGGGGCGAGCGCAGTGAAGCCCCCGAATAGTCTTCGTGTTCGTTTGACATGTATTACACAAAAACATCACGTAGTGCTGAATAAAAATGCTTTTAAAAAGACATGTTTTCGTTAAAACCCGCCACATCATCATGTGCCCAGTAATTGCTGGGCATATCATGAAATGGCGGGGCACATCATGATGTGCCCGATTCTACGATCGGCCGCCGACATATGTATGTTACTTTATGCTCTGCTCTTCCTCTGACAGGTATTGCGACTTGGTATTTGATTGCGATTTCGAAATCTCAATTGTCAAATTCGCGATTTGGTTGGTTGGGAAAATGTGCTCTGAAATAGTGCACCATCCTACAAAACGTATATTTTGAATAGAGCATCGAGCTTGTAATATGTTCGTATTTAGTCACTTGTGTACTGCGCGGGCAGGAAAGTCTGGGGGTAAGTCAGTGCACTTTGATAGTTGCCAGACCCAACGGCAACGGCAACGCGATGACTGTAGGTAGTACCGAGCGGGACTAATGTGCGCTCACCGTAAACGTTGCGGAGATTCTGACATTATACAGTGTAATGACATGAGAACGGCGAATTATCCCTGTGACCGCTGTCATGGTGGACCCCTGTGGTGGACCCCATTACCTAAATATTCGACGGACATTAAGACTATAAGGTGTGGCGGTTACTGAGACGGTCCCTACCACAGATCGTGATCGTTCCTTCTGATTCGGCTAAACTTCACGTTACTACTCTGCCATCCCGTAGGAAAAGGTATGACGCAGTATTATGTTAAGTCATTAAAAACGATACTAAATAAATTTCACGTATCATCCTAAACACGGAATCACCCGAAACAAATTCAATTCAATTTAAATTCAAATCGTTTATTTGCTTAAATAGGCATAGATGTTATTTATAATACCTAAGTACATAAAATTAGTCCAGTGTATTTTACCGTATAGTACGGTGTACAAATATTTATAAATTATCAAGAATAATTTAACAATACAGAGGCAATTCGATTTAATTTAACATGTCAGAGGGTGAAAAAAATGAATAATACGGATAGTCGGATACCTATGTGCCATGTGATGTGATTTACATTTTAATAATTTTTATTTTCTAGAAAATCACGCACCCTATAAAAACATTGAATTTGCTCTTAAACACTACACACATCTTTTATATTGTTTGAAATCAGTTGTCAGGTAACTTATTCAATATTTTAATGGCCATGCAGTACACATTTTTGCTGCATAAGTCCATGCTCGTCTAAGGTAGTTATCACAGTCACAGTTTATCTTTGTGGCCGGTTTCACATAAATATCAGAATTTCTGAAATGCCACATAGAAACGGGCACCCTTCCAGTACCCGTCTCGGCCGGACGTTGCTCTAGCCGCACGATCGTATCCGATTTGCAGATACCGTTCGGCCACGGATGCTTTTACCATAAAATGTAAATATCTTAAGCTTCTCTCATTGTTCACAATCTCGGTGAGATTTCTATTCTATTCTATTTTAAATCCATGGAAATTTTCCGTGTGTGTTGACCCCAAGCACCCGTACATACCACCAAACTGAGAAGCATGTTGTAACGACCTGTCTGCATTTAAGTGTACACCATCTACGTGAAGTAATTGTGTCTAATGTCCACCGAAATAGGCTTTGGCGAGAAAATACGTAATTACGTAACATAATTAAATCCATAGTATTTTATACAGCTTTATCATGCAATTAATGAATTACTAATAATACTATGCTAGAAAATAGATAATAAACAAATAAATGTAAAATATAAAAAAAAGTATTCAAAATAATTTAATCAAAAAGTATTATTATAATAAATGATAATTGTAAATAGTTGTGAATTTGAGCTAAATAAAGGTTCTTTATTTTATTTTATTTATTTTATTTATCATGCAAAAGTATCAAGAGATTTCTTGATAGGGAATCAATCAAATTAAATCAAATATATTTTATTCTGTAGATATTATTTTTTTCCTCTTCTCTACGCTGAACTACTGTGGGAGTAGAAGGGCAAAGAAAAACAATTTTTGTGCGGCCTATTTCATGATACGGTATTGGACAACCTTAAAATTATTCGACAACATGTGATAATCCTATCAGATAGTAGCGTAGAAATCTATATTTCATTATATTTTATAGTAAAATATGTTTATTTTTGCGGATTCTAGGAATTAAAATTTATAAACTATCGAAATATAATCTGTGATGAAAACATGACGAAAACGCTCTATCTGACGTTTATCTCTCTGGTGACGTCACACGCTCGTCTCTGACATCTTGCTTGATTAAATCATAGTGATGGCGGGCGTTCACTCACGAGCATGTGACGTCACGCGAGTCATGTGACTGGAGCCATTAGAAATACAGCGTTTTTGGCGCGGTTTTTTGAAATTCAACTATATTATTATTTTTTATTGAAACTACAGAAGATATCCCGCAAATATTAATGAAGTTCGCTTAAAATGTAATAACATTTATTTTAAAACTATTACCTCCAAAATGAGGCCAATACCGTACTGTACGTTCATAATTCATTCGAATTGGAGATGCTAGGTAACTCGTATTCTGTCCTAATCCGAGTCTTTCTAACTTACGGGCCAAGCAAGACCCGACAGATGGAAAGCGAGTTAGCAATATTCTCTGAATAGACAATTATAACGATTATTTTACACTAATCACAAATGCTCCTTGGTACATTCCCAACGAAAGCATCCATCGAGATTTGAAAGTTCCAATGGTACAGTAGGAGATTGTTTCCAACCTCAAAAGAAATAAGCTAGACTGGAAAGGCACCCTAACTCACTAGCGTTGAACCTGATGACAGAACCAATAACCTTCAAAGGGCTGAAAAGAAGAGCTACGCAAGATCTTCTAAACTAATCTAAATCAAGATTATTATGTGAAGGATGGTACACTGGTCTCATACCTGAAAGCCTGTCTACACATCAAAACTGAATGTCCTAGATGACAGATTGCCATACAAAAAGAAGATTGAAGAAAATATATAAAAAATCGCAGTGTTATCAAAGTTATTATATCTAGAATCTACGCACGTCGTCGGTCGTCTACCTGTCGGGGTATTGGGCCTAAAAGTAAAACTGAAATCTCGCACAACGCACAACACATTTTCATTTTACGAAGACACCGTGCTTAATTAGGTATAACTTTAATACCTTCTCAACACAGCTGTAGCTCAGAGATTTATCACGTCTCCGCGCTCCTGCAGTATGATTCTGTAAAACCTCATTTTAAACTTCAAATCTGAATACGCGGTGAGTTTCTTGCTTGATTGGCATTCTAAGTTCAGAACTATGACCGCAATCTTTGAAACGCCATTCTATGCTCGGGCGCAATCGTGAATATTAAACCAGTACAAGTCCTGACTGACTGACTGACTGACTGAGTCATAAACTCAGGGCCCAAACGGCTAAAGCTAGAAGGCTGAAATTTTAAGGATAGCTTTATTTTTAGGTGTAGGCATAAATTTAAGAAGATTTTACCATAATCGGACCTTAAGTGGATCAAAAAAACTAGACGCTAACTTTGTACTCGAACACTTTTCAAAGGTGAAGTGATTGTGATAGTGTTGGGAGATGCGAGGTTTTGTTTGAATTTTACAGAATAGACGTCTTTAGAGAGACGCACAGACGGGAACAAGACGGAAGGCCTATTCAGGGCACTACACCTGCCGTCGTTCGTCAAATGAATTTGCGGGTGCGGTGTGGAGGAAGATTTGTGGTAGGAAAGGTTTGGAGGAACTCACGTGAGTTTGTAATAAATAATGTTAATTCATAACCTGGCTTAACTTAATGCGGCGTGACGGTATACCCGTTTTGATATTTTATATGGCGAGGTTATGGAGGTCGGAGTACGATACCTACTATTTAAACTGTGATACTTAGGTAGTTAACAATTTTCCCTAGAGAATATTCAATAAAGTTGCAAATTAAAATCATACCGTCCCCATTAGTTTTACAGGGTGTAACAAAAAGGTGTAGCCATATTTTACGAGGTTGTTAGGGACATCATTCTGAGCAACTTTCACTATGAAACCGACTTGATCAGAGCAACTTTAATTTTCACTTCTCTATACAAATCAGCTGACCGCCCGGACCATAACGTATGGAGCAATGAAAAATAAAGTTGCTCTGATCAAATTGGTTTCATAGTAAAAGTTGCTCAGAATGGTCTCCCTAACAACCCCCTAAAATATGACTACACCCTTTTGTTACATCCTGTATAATTGTACGTTTGCCCGTTAAGTTGATCACAATTATTTTAGTTACAGTACTCAAGTTTTTTGATTATACAGTACACTGTCACAGTATTTTTGTACTAATGATATGTAGCGTCTCCTTTTTGTGTTGCCATCTGAACTAACAGGGAAAATTATATTATATTCAATAGCTGTAAAAAGAGCCTGTGCCAACACCAAGGTTGACAGCTAAATCAAGCTAGCAGCATGGGTGTAGCATCACATTAGCCGTGGCGTAGCAGCAGCGTAGCGCTGGCGTTACGATGGCTCTACGGCGGCGTAGCTCATTACATTTAGTAATTATTCAGTAATTACATTACTAGTTCGAAAGAGACCGAGATCTTTATCTTTGGCCGTCGAGTAAGACGGTTTGGGGTTCAGAGGGTAGGGCCTTTATAAAGGACACTCGCTTGGCTTTTCAGGTCCAGAGGATCTCACACAAAGCTTTAAATATAGCACAGTGTGATTGGCACCTTTTGGGCCGGGAGATTTTTAGGGTGGTTTGTTTGTGTAATTAATTTGCTTCTACTAAATCTAAATCTTTCCCTACATGTCGGGCGAATTCTTGCGATAAATGAGCACTTTATTTTAATTTAATTTACTTGATTAATTTATATAAGATCTAAATCTTTCTCAGGGCACCTTTGGGCCAAGTGTTTCTTTGGTTCTTGTTTGTGTAATTAATTTGTTTAATTTGAAATAGATCTAAATCTTTCTCTACATAACAGGCGAAAGCCTACTTTGAGCAAGAACTTTATCTTAATTGTCATATAACAAACGTATAAATGGCTACAAACATAAAATTAATTTGTCCTATAGAATTCAGCTGCCAAATAAAATTGACAAAGTGATCAGATCAATCAAGACACATAACAGTAGTGTGTCAAACCAAGTTCGCGGTACAGTATAGCCGAGCTCGAGATCATGTCTATGGTCGAAATATCGATTTCACGATACTGAAATGTCAATCAAAATCAAGAAAAAGCTATTCGCATGCCTCATTCTCAGCCTTACGACCAACCGAGATATCTCGACCCGTTTTCGATTGAAATAAATATGAATCGAGATCGTTTTTCACGGATTTACGCGGTATAAAACCGATATCTCGACAAGGGATATGATCTCGATAGCGCGAGAATCGGGGGCTAATCTTCTAAAGATATTTTGACACCTGAGTGACATTTACAGGGGGGCGCCAGCTCTAAGCAACTAAATGCAACGAACCTGTCATCAACACAGATCTTTCATTCCTCGTTGGTCATCAAGCGTTTAGTTCCACCTGTCACCTAGTGCCAAAAGATCTTTGGAAAGCTGTAGATATGTCGGCGGCCGATTGTAGAATTGGGCACATCATGATGTGCCCAAACGTGGAATATCATGAAACGATAAAAAATAAGGCAAACACTGCGGTACCTTAGGTGAAGACTAAAGGGGGCGAGCGCAGCGAAGCCCCCGAATAGTCTTCGTATTCGTTTGACATGTATAACACAAAAAACATCACGTAGTGCTGAAAAAAAATACATGTTTTCGTTAAAACCCGCCATATCATGATGTGCCCAGTAATGGCTTGGGCATATCATGAGATGGCGGCTGACAGATATATTATATCTTCAATGAAACCGTCAGAATGTAGGTCTGCTATGGAACTCGGATCACGGACGCAACTGTGACAAAGTAATAACTTGACAAATGTGTCAAGAACAGTGGGGGCGATACAAAATGCACCTTAATATAAAGCGTTACCGACGGGTTTGGCTTGCGATCAGCTGAATAGATGAAGTTGGGCTATAGTGAAAGTGTGTATGAACCAACGATATGATAAAGCGCTGTTTTAAACTTGTGAATGATTTGTGAATTCTTGATTTACGTGGGCACAATTTATGTCACCCCGTATGCGACAAAAACGTACAATTTGTTTGTTTTGCTTTGGGATTTCTCTATCTATTCCCTATCTCTAATATCCAAAAAATTCTACGAAATCGCATTCAAAATGATGTTTTGAAGGATGTTACTTACTTACTTTTTAAATATTTATGTTTTGACGAAAAGATGAGTAAATTTTTTACATTGAACATCTAAATAATTGCATGATGTGTACGAAAAATAAAGTTTTTTACTTACTACACTTACTTCTTTAAGTTTGTTTGACTTACTCGTATCCGAGTATAGGCCCGTGGCCTGTGCCCCTCCGGTGGGGACATTAATGGGCTACTACTTTTTTTTTTTTGCCTGCATAGTGTCCCACTGCTGGGCAAAGGCCTCCCCTATCTCAGACCATTCCTCCCTGTGCTGTGCTGCCTCCACCCAGGCTACTTATTATATTATTATTATTATTTTAGTTATTCTATCATTACCAATTTTTATGTCTATCTAAGTTCAGATGATAATCATGTAGAAAATAATTTAGTAGCATCGATCAGGTCTGATGACGGAGCTCGAAACTCTGGTAAAATCCACCGAGTTTGGGCTCATCGTAATGGAATATTTATGGAGTTATTTTTATGTACTAAAGAAATTATGAATTATGAGTCGGGAATTGTCAAAATTTTGTTAAATTTAGAAAAGAAATACTACATAGTCCCACTTGAACGCCGGGCAAATTTTATAGTTTTTCCAGAAACGCCATGGGGCACCCCGGTGAGCCTAACCTAACTGTTCCGTTCAGGCCGCGGGATTCACCGGTGGGCCGCGGGAGGGGTTCACTTTAAACGCTTCCCACAGGCCACAGAGTGCAGCTATCAAACTAAATATGTATGGAAGTCAGTTACGTAATAAACTAAGAATAAACTACACAACCGTCTCCGTTCAATTAAGTCCTCGTCCCACGATTTTCAACCTACCCACATTAGCGCTAACTGATAACCTATACCGGGTGTTTGGAGTATGGAGCGACAAAAAACTTTGGGGAGTTAGGGACATCGTTCTGAACAACTTTCACTATCAAACCGATATGATCAGAGCAACTTTATTTTTTACTTCTCTATACAAATCATCTGATAACCGCTCGGCCCTAAATGTATTGAGATGTCGAAAAAAAGTTGCTCCGATCAAATCGCTTTCATAGTGAAAGTTGTTAAGAACGACGTCCTCTATACTCCCCAAAAATTTTTGTCGCTCCATACTCCAAACACCCTGTATAGGGGGAGTAGGTAGTAGGTATATCTAAGATCCACCACGTCGATGTATGATTCTGTTAAGAGTACGAGTTAGTTTGTCAAGTTGGTTAGAACCGTTACTAATTGAATACTCAGCGCGTGTGACATGCTATCGAAGTTTGTAGGCTTTGGCTGAAAGCTTAGCGCTGGGTCAATGGATGGATAACGACAAATAAGCTTCGCGTGTAAACTTCGGTGATGTGAAGCTATATGAATCCGCATTTAAATATTAACACTCTTTGTGACATTCAGACAAATGAGCTTTTCTGTATTCATGTATTGTTTTTGCTTTTGCTTTTGACGTAATGACGTCTTATAAATCGATGAACGCCGGCAGCATGTTCGAAAAAGTGTCACGTTCCGCCTGATGTATCAACACACAGGCACATTGCCCATCGGCACCGACGCCGCAACACATAGCTATTTTCGTCGCATGTAGTAATTAGGCAGGTGGCCGAGTCGTATTAGTCAAGAGAAAACACTCAGCGGCTTACTTTTGTGTTTTTATTTTGTTTACATTTTAGTAGTAAGTGTTGAGGTTGCGCAATTCTTCGAGGTAATATTTCGCTTCTTATGACGTTATCACGTAAAATTATCGTCCGTAAACTGATTTTAAAGACAACCAATTGTTTACTATTTGCAATCCCCTGGCCACTGGTCGTTGAAGGTGTTTGTGTTTCGCTGTTTCTGCTTTCCACGACATAAAGTATCCCTGTGTGGGGCCAGAAGCAATGTATGTGCCTGCACTCTTTTTGGCAACCTTCGGTACAACCCTAAATAATACGATTCTCAATGATTATGATATGAAAACAAAGTGTTCATTAAGAAATAAGAAACATAGAGACCAAACACAGGAAAAAGAGAAGATATAAAGCTATCCGTTATCAGAGGATCAGGCGTCCCGTCTGAGGAAATCTTGATAATCTCGACAGAAAGTGAAATAAATTGGCCACTGAGTAAATTTAAACCCGAAAGAGGAATAATTATATAGGCGTTAGGACCTTTTTTGTTCCGCATTTATATTTCCTGGTACAGCTGCGCGGGGATTCTTTGCATTTGGTTGGGCGAATATGTTACAACGACTCTCAATTTTCTTATACACTAGAGCTGCATGCAAAAAAACGTATTGTCATCACCATCATCATAATGTTCACACATCGAATTTTGCGTCAAAGCAACAAATGAAATGAAATCAAATGTATTTAATTTCTGTAGATATTTACAAGTAGACTTAGAACTAGAACACTTCATTTTTTTGTCTCTTCTCTACTTTGGACCACTGTTTAGCGGTCGGATTTTGTTTTGTTGTTTTTAACGGCTGTCAAAGTGTCAACACATCTTTCTGAATTCAAACCCGTTTCTCAAACAAAACACTGCATAAATAGAAGTGAGTGGACGTTTCGCGAAGTGGACGTTTCTAGAAATGGACCAAGTGAACCAAATAAGAAATAGACCAAACGTATGAAGTCTGGCGCTAGTCGACCTTAGTCTTCCAAATGCAAAGTACAGCCAGGAGAATCGTGTTTGTTTTTTTTTCTGCTGTCGACATTTCCCGAAAGTGACAGTGAAAAATACACTCCCGTAAAGTCCGGTATAGCAAGCCAAAAATAAACTGTTCGTTTATTTTATGAAGAAAAGCCAATACATTGTTTTATTTAGCCTCTGACTGTGAGCTTTGCCAATATTGGATTACGTAAATCTTGCATCGCTTGAATAGGCATGCAAGCCGATGTCACAGGCAAATCGAATGATTCAGGTTACAATATTTATCGGTAGGTTCTTAGACACATATGATAGAAAAGGTTTTAGGAAAAAATCGTGTAGTGAAGGTTATAACGAAATAGGCTAAAGCTAAAAGTATACTCTGACATTAATAATTATGTTTTGAAGTGACTTTATACTTTCAATGAAAGGCTTTATTATCCCACTCATTAGTTTAATCTGTGCCATTATCTTTGATATTAATTAATTTAGACTTGGGAATTGTAAAACTGACGAATCATTGGATTTTCCTGCTACTATGCCACTAGGTTGCATACTATCTAGATATGTACTTATCAGGTATTCAGTACCCTATTTTCTGCTCTCTTTTAATACATACATGAATAATGTAGGTGACATTTGTAAGATTAACATACAAAATAATGCTTTTTTGCTTCTACAGGGTGACATTTAATTAGCTGACCATATTTCGGGGAATGATAGTACCCATCATTGTGAACAACTTTACCTATGAAACATATGGTCGCAAACGAAAAAAAAATTTGGGTCTCCCATAGTAACTTGAAATCAGCTGATCGGGGCAATGTACTGGGGGACGAAAAATGTTTTTCATTTGCGACCATATGTTTCATAGGGAAAGTTGTTCACTATGATGGGTACTATCATTCCTCAAAATATGCAGCTAATTTAATTTCACCCTGTATATTAACAATAATATGAATGACGTCATAAAAAATAAAGAAGGTAATAAAGTTCTTCTTAATAAGGTACCTGCAAGTTGAAAACTAAAATAAAATAATATTTTTACCATTATTTTCGTTTCAGTCGAGGCAAGGAAAAAGCACATTTCCTGATGTGGTTTTCAGAAAAAAAAACGCGGTGAAGTTCAAGTGAAATTACCTTTGCATGTTTTTTAGGGTTCTGATCCTTAAAAGGAAAAAGAAAAGGAAACCTTTCTAGGATCACTTTGTTGTCCGCCCATCCGTCTGTCTGTCTGTCTGTCTGTCCGTTTGTACACACAACACAATCTTTATCAAGAACGCATGGACGTAACAAGCTGAAATTTATAAAAATTGTTAAGGTCTGTGTAGTCGCATAAAGCTGTGAAAAAATCAACCTTCTAGGTCAATGCAATCGAACGATACGACCGTTTATAAATGAATGAATTTCTTTGAATGAATGAATTTCTTTATTTCCAATAAAAGATTCACATTTTGGTTAAGCCCTAGATCCCACACTAGGATTCCCTGTATCGTGGGGTATAGTCTCTTCCAGACCATTTACAAATAAAGTTGTATGGAACTTAATTATATAAAAAACAACAAAACATAAGTAAGGACAAAACATTTGCTGAAAAAAAAACAAAAGTAAGAACAAAAATCTAAAGTGTTTAATGTTGGTGTACCTGCCAGCCCTACACGACTAGGAGTCTTAAATGCTGTAAAATTGTTGGATTTTCATAGTAATCGCAATGTAACCAAACCCTAAGGGTAGTAGGCCATGATATTTGGCACAACACAAGCTGTTATAGCACAAGTAAAGAGAAAAATCTGAATACTGCACTGTCTTTCTACAATTAATTTGGTTTACATGGATGACATAATACTTTAGTTTTTATGTGGAAACCTTTCTGACAATTATAACTATTAGTTAGTCAGTTAGTTAGACACGCGAGCTTCGTGGAAGCAATACCGGAGTTTTCCTCGATAGTTGAAATGAAATGAAATGAAATATATTTATTGTATTGTATCTTATTTCTTACTTATAATTGTGGCTCTAACTCCCAAACTAGGGCGACCTGTGAGTCAGGAGCTAGAGGCCATACGGAACATAGTTTATTGCTTATAGCTATGTAGGAACATTGTTGTTAATTACTGTCATAGTTATTCCGAAGGTTCGCGTGATGGCGTATGTGACGTGCTTTGTCGATATAAAAAGCTCGCTATCGGGATTGGGACTGTGGCACAGAACATTTATTAAATGTTCTGTGGACTGTGGCATGATTCTCGCGCCTTCGATATACATGTTACGCTCTCCAAGGCTAGTCTCCTGTCACTCAAAATAAATATTGAATACCTGGCTAAAAGTAAGCTCAGTTGTGCCTCTGCCACCGCGTATGGGAAAAGGCGTGACGCTATGTTATATTATATAATTGGTACATGGTCAATACCAGGTTTCGATCCTGCGTCTCCTGTGTGAGAGAGAAGCAAGCGTGTAACACACTAGCCTACGGACCTCTCACTCTAATGAATAACTGACTCAACCACAAGAACTTAACTATACACGAACAAATTAATTTCAGTTGAGCACGCGCCGTCTCCTTTGTTCCGGTACTGACGGAAGATCAGTGTCTGAGGAGTCTACTTCTCAGGCACACATGCTGAGTCAGAACCCTTTTGCAGATGCCACACCACCCTCAGTTCTAGTGCGATATATGTACTTTGGTACCTATATCCTATCTTAGTGCAAATTATCTGTGTCTGTATGTTTTATATGTTATTTTGTTTAGCGCTAAGTATCTTCTATGTTTTATGCTGTGTGTGTGCGCGCTGATGCAAATAAATAGATAAATACAAATACAAACTTTTGTTCTGTTTTTTAGGGTTCCGTACCTAAAGGGTAAAACGGGACCCTATTACTAAGACTCCGTCTGCCCATCTGTCAGGCTGTTTCTTTCATTTTTTTGTTAATGGCAACTCTGCCGTTGTCGACAACTCTGCCAGTATCAAGTCATGGATTGCAAACGCGTGAAAATAAATATGCCAAAAAATATATCTTGTATTTTTGAAAGCGTTGTTTTAGATTTTATAAAAACAGATCAAAATAAATAATTAAGGGGGCTCCCATAAAACAGACATGTTTTTTTGACGTTTTTATAGACGGAACCCTACGTGCGCGAGTTCGACTCGTACTTGGCCGGTTTTTATTCATGTGGGTAGGTTGAAAAACGTGGGCCGTGGACTTTGGATGGTTCAGCTAGCAGTTAACAGTCGTCGCGTCATTGTCACTGAGCGGTCATTTCGATATCAGAATCGGGTCCCAGGTAAGCAACGTTGCAGTTTGAGCGCAGAGGCTCCAGTAAGTCCCAGTTTAAATAGAAGTCCAGTAGTACAGTAGCGCCGAGAATATAAGTTATAAGAATGTGTTGTGGCTATTTTTCGGCGTAGGATTAATACAATGGTACAATTAAAAGTTATTCAATCATCCATTTTGCGTGACAAAGGTCGAGCCCATCGCAGCAGATATAGACGTTCAAGGTTTAACAGCAATAAAGAATCGGGAGGTACAAAACACACAATATTAATCGCACGCATAAAGACATTTATCTACTCTCGTGTCATTAAGTTCGAATTACAAACTTGAAATCGAATTCGTAATGACGTACTTTATAAACGCAATATATTAATCAATCAAATTAAAAAAAAACATAATAAACTACTTCTCGAACAAAACTAATGTTATTATTAAACTTTTTTTCCATAATGATACAGTTCTACTTTTTTTGGGAAAGGCAAGGGTCTTGAAACCGTATAGCCGAGGTGTTTGATAGTCTGTATCGTTGGAAAGTTTTTTTTTTTAACTAAAGTTGACAACCAAACAGCCACTCGGCAATAAAACGTCAACGTGACGTGACAACGTTTTGTTGTGTCTAAGCACTGATTTATGTGGAAATATTGTTATATTTTAACTTTGATTTTTGTTGTTGTTTTGTAAGTATAAAGTGATAAAGTAGTGTATGAAACTGCACATAACTAGGTATTAAAACTCTCGTGGGATACTATTAACGCAACAGTTTCATAAACTAGGTACTATTGCGAATGTGAATTTAAAAACCGTCTAAAGAAGCACTATCTTTCATTGTCAATTTAGATACTGGTATGTATTAGTGTATTCATACGATATTTATTGTTAAGCTGTATTTATGTAACTGTGTATGTAGTCTATTCCTTAGCAATAATAATATCTATGTATTATAGGTACCTACTAGAATAGTTTTATTGTACGCGCAATTCTTCCCCTTACCTATCATCTCCGTCTCCTACCCAACATGGTTTGCTGGAAGAAATCTCATATTAAAGATAAGCTCGCCTTTGTACATATTTTTTTTTATTTTTCTATGTTAAGCTATTTTTACTGTCATGTGAGTACAATAAATGAAAATGAAAAATGAAATGAAAATGAAAATAGTTTATTGCCATAAGGAAATACAATTCACAGGTATGCTGACCCTCACACTCACTAAAGAAATTACGAAATTACGAATTACGTGAATATGAATGTTAAAAGATGTAAGAATATCCGCGAACGCGGATGCGAATATTCGTAGATACTGTAGATACTGCAGCGCCTACAATACTGCGCTCATATCCAACTAGGCGCAAGATTTACTTCGCGGCTTATACGGAAGGCGCTGGATTCGGGCGAATTGAAATTTACGCCCGAACCGTAGCCGGAGCCGTATAGCTGCACAAATGTAAGTGAATATGAGATTGCGATGCCGATAGTTTAGGTCCTGTGTAAATGCTAGATATCGTATGCTATTCGTACCCTCTTATTATTTAAGGTGCGCATATCCCGATCGTTTACGAAACTCTGTGTTAGATAAACATAAACAAACATTTAAACATTTACATACAGGCACATACATTGCTTCTGGCCCCATACTAGGATACCCTGTGTCGTGGAAACCAGAAACAGCGACATCACGAACATGTAAACATCAAAGACCTGGGGTCTTTTTTTTTGTCCCCAGCCGGGATTCGAACCCGGGACCTCTCGCATGGTAGGCAGATGCACAACCGCTACGCCACAGAGGTCGTCGTAGTAAATTAGATGTAAATTAGTTTGTAAGTCATTGCAGTGTCCTTACAGGATTCATTGTCGGGACCTCCTACTGCAACATTTTCATAATCACAATATAGCAATAAACCATTTGATTTGAATTGGCAATAGGCTAGCCCCTCTTTAACACGCTCGCTGGTTTTATACTTGATGTGGGATGCAGTCTCAGTGCCATATGCGAGATATTAGCTCCGTCCCCTCTAAGCGCAACACAGCACCACACAACATCATGTATTCAATTCAATATTTTACTTCAGGCGTATAATTTGCTTCAAGACACAAAAAGTTCAATGTGACACGATGCATCTGTCTTCTTCTTCTTCTTTTTATTAATGGCGTCCGAACCTCTTTTGAGGTTAATTTTGCCAGTGTCAAGTGGTCAGGTTCTCATTTGAGAACCTGGAAATTATAATGTCTTGAGATGATTTGATGACTATGATGATGATGATTTGTCGCTCGTTAGCACTACCCGGGAAGGACGTGAAGGGCTGTGGGTTCCAAGTAATTCCTTCGGACGTGAGCGACTGCATCTGTCATTTTCAGTGATCGGAGTAGGTAGAGTGATTTGGGGTGAGTGACCTCAAACGTATACATTAACATGGATATGCCTCAGAGATTCCGGGCTTTTCAAAAGATTATGTATTTTTTTTCGGAATTTCATAATGATAACATGGAACTAGGTATAAAGTGTGAATCGAAATGAATCAATATGAGCAAGATTTACAACATAAGCAGCATCATCGGCATCGGCACAATGCAAAGTTTGCGACTTCGCGACCAATCAGAGTACAGTCTTCAAGATGTGTAATCGTTAACCTGTATGTGTGAACGATGACTTTTTTTTTCAAGCTACTAAAACACTATTTTAATTCTAATTCGTTTAATCCCGAACACTCCGGAAAAAAGGCATAGCCATGTTATGACTTTCATGACGTGAGTAACAAAAATCACTCTACCTATTCCGATCACTGGTCATTTTACACAACATTTATTATTTATCTACTCAAAAGCGCTTATCAGGACTTCGTGAAACAGGTGCGTCTGGTCTAATAATTTCTACTGTTACTTCATCAGACTTAAGTTAACAGACAACAAAGTAAAATCAGCCCATAATGTCTCCAAGGGGCACGAGCCTAAAGATTAAGCCATACTCCACCACGCTGGCACACCATCTGGTGTCAATCAAGTACAACTCTAAATTATTGGAATTTTGGAATACCAATTTCCATCAAGATATAAAGCACCCCTTGATCGACGACGTTCGCTTCCGCCGCATTTGCTAAATAGAATATACCGCCATAAAACCTCAGGTCTCGAAGTTGTTTTCTTATAAATCATATGATTAATGATTGGGTATCATTAGCTATGATCGTTAATCAGCCTCAAAGGCCCGCTGATTGATGCCCCGCTTCATAATGAATTAAAATCACTATACATACACTCCTGCAGTGTTATTCATTATCTACTGTGGTATAGTGAAGTATACGTATTTTTTTTTGGCTTAGATTATTTTATGGCCTTCCATTTTACCTAGACGACAAATACCTGGGCCCGAGTTCTACTGTTCACAAGCATACGACAAGCCTGGCACAAACTTCAGTATGAGGTATTTGGTATTCTACTAAACCCAGTTTGACGTCAGCGTAAGTACGTTTTGGACAGTAGAAAGAAATACGCTGGCGTCAAACTGGCGCCAGCGAAAATACGTTTTGGACAGTAGAATACGAAGCACGCTGCCTTCACGCTGGCGCTTGTGAATTGGATTCCGGTTTTAGTAGAATACCAAATATCTCGTATTGAAGTTTGTGCCAGGCTTTTCGTTATGCTTGTGAACTTAGTAGAATTCGGGCCCTGTTTTCATCTCTGATTGTATTATGTTAAGTAGTTAAGTTAATACACATATTTATATTATGAAACTTTTGCCCGCGGCTTCGCCCACATCCAGTTATCAACTTGTATTTCTGCACGTTTAACTATAAGTCTATCTGTCAATGCAATTAAAATCCTTTCCGTCCTGAGTTTGCTGGAAGATATCTCTCAATAAAGATAGGATTGCCTTTGTAAATGTCTTTATAACGACGAAATACAAGACATTCTCACTTTGTCTGAACGAATTTCCTTTGTCAACATCCCACTCACGGACGGATCGAATTCAATTTTATCACAATCTGTACCCTGAGCATGAAGATACTGTATAGTTATACAGATTTATTTATTTAACCCTCTGGTCGACACATCTTATCTATCTATTGTTTGACATTGTTCGGTCGTTCGAGCGGTGTGCTTCTGATAGTGAAGGAGCAACTAATATAATACAGCTGTGACACAACTCTTTAATACAATTTGTGTGAAATTAATTTCGATTATAGGTTTGTGTCGCATTTTAAAATGAGTAAAAAATGTCCCCAGCCAATTCATTAAATATTAAAAACGTCTTAAATTATAGGATCAATACATACAAGTACATACGGAGGCATCAGCAGACCCATGCTGTCGGCAACATCATCCACCGCATGGTGTCAAAGATCTGCTACAAGTATATCCTGCCAGATCTTTGCACTACCTTTCAACCAAAACAACTGGGTTTCGGTAGCAGTGGAGGCTGCGAGGCTGACGTGCACGCGACTCGCACCTTCCTCGCTAACGGAGGAGGTGACGTATTCCTGAAGGTAGGCGTGAAAAACGCCTTCAATTTAGTACACAGAGGAGCCCTATCCCAAATTAAAGAGCACACTCCATCAATTTACAATTAAGTGAAGCAATATTACAGTCAAAAATCTAAATTAATATTTACCATCTCCTACATTCGGCCGTTGGCTGTCAGCAGGGTGTTTCGCGATGCTGATGCGTTGAGCGAGGTGCCAGCTCTGCGGCCCCCTGATTCTTCGACAAGTCGCTTGAAAATGTATTTGAAGGCTCGTCGGGCATCAGGGCCCCACGGCCGGTGAGGGTCTCGAAACTGAACGTCACAAATTGTCTGTGTAAATGAGCCTTAAGCTATAACTGAATTCCATATAGGATCGAAAATATGAAGAAGGAAAGTTCAAAAGTTACACTTATGTTACACTTCGGTGCGCATGTAACTTAGTGCTTAAGCTCCACGTCTAGATACTTTACCTTACCTACGTTTTACCTTTTTTCTAAAATCCAAGCGATAAGCTCTTAATTAATGCTATTTTCAGAGAAAGAAGCTCGCAAACAAGCTTAGGAAACTAATCCCAGTAACTGATAGAGCACTATCCTTTACACTAGGTTTTACCTAAGTAGTAGGTCCATTAGAACCCTGAAGGAATGCCCCTGTGATATGCCAATAATTGACTGCGCTGGTGCGACTTAAACCCTAAAAGTATGCAGCATTTTTTTCGTAAATTCGTAATTTCTTTATTGTACTCACATGACAGTAAAAATAGCTTAACATAGAAAAAATATGTACAAAGGCGAGCTTATCTCTAATAATTCTCTAATAATTTTTTCGACTGTATCAAATTTTCTTTGCATAAGATCGTAAGGAATGTAGTTGATTAAGGCCGTATTGCAGCCGGCCAGCAAAAAATTTGCAGTCGCTCTATTGCTATTGCTCGATTGCTCTACATTTTGGTACAATTCATGGTACCGAGGACACAATTTAAATATTTTAACCGTTGGTCTCTGTGATTTAGCATTCCATGAAATGATATTTCATTGGGATCAAGCTGTTCGGTCATAGATGTTCAAAAGCAAATAGATCCCTTCCTTTGTAATGCAGACAAATAGGCAAACTAATGTAAAATAGGATCAAATAGCACTATTTTTCTCAACCTAGGTTTATTTATAGGAAGGTCTTTGAACCTAGACAGCATGAAATACGGAAAACGAGTCAATCTCGGGCCCGATGCTGCTCTGAGAACCGCACTTGTATTGGATCGCTACCGCTTCTAAAACTCCCAAAATGGCGTCATTATACGTTTTGCTTGCAATCTATTTACGATCTATTTGCGATTCTTTAGGAGCATACCAAATGACGCCATTTTGGGGGTTTTAGAAGCGGTAGCGATCCAATATAAGTGCGTTTCTCAGAACAGCATCGGGCCCCTGATGTCATCCATCATACAGAAAGTTCGATTGTTACTTGGTCAGATGTATAATATGTCGTATGTAACTGGTTGGTAACACAACGTCGTAGGATTTTATGTTATGTATACCTATGTAATTAGTGTTTAATCTTTAAAACTTAACCTACTCATATTTTTCATTAAAATATCTTTGTTACCTTACTTGTGTGTAATAAATACCTACATATTACCTACCCTAGAAAGATAACCTACGTCGCAAAGGCGCCCACGCTGCTAATATAGTGTTGTCTTTTTCCAATCGATGCGCGTATCAACTGGTCCTTCAGAGCCAACTCAGTCGTCGGTTAGCGCTGTAGCAGGATGGCTGTTTCTTCGCGGTAAGTACTATAATTTCCTAGGTATGACCAGTGGATGCCCTCTCGAGGCGTATGGTTATAAGACTGAAATTGGTAAAGACTGTGTGTAAACCAGGTTGTTGTAGGTAATTCTATTGTAGTTATATTGTCAACTTATTTGCAAGAGAAAAACATATTTTTTTGTAATAATTTACGGGACTACCCCCATAAAAAGAAGGATGTTGATTTTATTTTATTTTTCGTAGAGGTCTAGTGATTTATGTTTCCAAACTCTTAAAATAAAACAAATTCTTAAAGTAACGCATTTTATTTTTAAAACTATCCCGGATTATTAAAATAAGTATATTTGTTCAGGCAAATATGCCAAATACACCATTAATTAGACGCATTACAAAATCATGCGCCTCTGAAGCGTATGGTTATCTTTTAGGCAAGTTTTGCTATGGTTATCTTTGTAGGGTTAATATACTTAATAATCACAATACTTGCCCACCAAAACTCTCGAAGCGAACGCACTATGCCCCGGAAATGGTTAGAGCTATGACTGTGTTGTGTACATCCTATAGATGTGCGCAATTACGGGCATCGGTTTAGCAGAACTGGCGAAACAGGTGTTAAACAGACCATTTACTGCGTTTAGTTGGAGACAGTATAACAGGGTCCCGATTCTACTTTTTGCAACTTACCCCTCTTACCTGTGCGCTAACATTTCCCAAAATGTCTGTTTTGGTAGTCTGCTTTAGATGAAAATGTGGAATCATGGAGCTGCTCACTATAGTGCAATTATGATTTCTAAGGCATTTTAATAAAGAAGGATTTAGAATGGGCTAATAAAAATACATGTGTTTCTCTCAATTGCCCTCGATACAAAAACGTTTTACCAGACCCGGAATCGGACTCACGACTGACGGAGGGAGTCCTCGCTTCATTAAATTGGGAAGGAATTTTCAAATTTAACAGGCTGTTAATCAATGACTGAGTGTGTCTTGGATAAGAATACGCGTGGCGAGAAGAGGAAACTATATAACTTGATAGGTAGCTATTTTTTCGTTCTATGGTATTGCCACCACGCACGCCACCGTCACGCCCCCTTCAGGTGCATTCTAATCCAAAACGCACTCTTATTAAAAATAAATGGTCAAGTGCACTAAATGCCTGTTCACACACACCCGGTTGCCGTTGTAGTCGGGGCGCCGGCTCAAGTGTATGGCCATGTACGTACGTGTTGTGGACTGTATGGTTCAGGGGTATTCAGGAAAACTCCGTTCGTTCTTGAGATGTTTATTCTTCCAACTCTTTTATTTGCTTACAAATGTCCCTACTTATATACAGATCTAAACTAGTCTAACGAGTTGCGGCGGCGCGATCGTAGTGCGAGCGAGACAGCGCTAGCGGGGTAGAGCAGGACGGTGTCGCAACTTGCAGTCTCTTTCCCTCGCGGGCACGGCGTCCACAACAGTACGCTTTCATACGTACCGGCGTAATTTGACGGGCAATCGTATAAAATGACAACCGCTTAGCCGGGGCGCCGGGTACCCGGCAACCGGTGTCTGTGAAAAGGCACTCAGAGTTCCTTTTCTTTGCCTTTCAAGGATCGGAACCCCAAAAATAGTAGCACGGGATTGACAGATCCATATCTAATTTTCCTTTCGGTAACCGGACATTTTGTAGTAATATAACTTTGTAGTAATATAACTTTGTGTCCCGCCTTTTCCCACCCCGGTGGCAGAGGCATAAGTGCCCACTTTAAGCCAGTAGTGCCTTTAAAAGAGCTCCGTGGTATAGTGGGTTTCATGCTTGCCTCTCACGCAGGAGATTTCTAATCCCGGTGATGACCATATATAAATGAGATAAGTCACTTGTCTTAAGTAAGTTATACGGACAGTCTAACGGTGATGGAAAACATCGTTAGGAAACCTTCAATACTCTGTAGCTGCGGCGATGGGCTTGCCCCCTGTCACGCCAAATGGAGTATTGAATCACTGGCTGAAATTGGGCACAGTGGTGCCTCTGCCACCCCGTATGGGAAAAGGAAATGGTATTTAATTTAATATATTTTATTAGTCTACTAATTGTCGGTGCACAACACAAGGGTACCTGACTACAATATTTGCATGCCACAAGTTGGCTGAATGTGCCGTTCTGCATATTATTATTATAATTTAAGATCTATGACTATACCACATCAACGCAAATAAAATTTCATTTCATTTCATCAATGACTGAGTGTGTCTTGGATAAGAATACGCGTGGTGAGAAGCGGAAACTACATAACTTGATAGGTAGCTATTTTTTCGTTCTATGGTATTGCCACCACGCACGCCACCGTCACGCCCCCCTTCAGGTGCATTCTAATCCAAAACGCACTCTTATTAAAAATAAATGGTCAAGTGCACTAAATGCCTGTTCACACACACCCGGTTGCCGTTGCCGGGTAGTCGGGGCGCCGGCTGAAGTGATGGCCATGTACGTACGTGTTGTGGACTGTATGGTTCAGGGGTATTCAGGAAAACTCCGTTCGTTCTTGAGATGTTTATTCTTCCAACTCTTTGATTTGCTTTTTTTTTTTTTTTGGTGTGTGAGGGGATAAAAAAATGGTTTAACCATGCCCGGGAGTCAGACCTCCCTGCTATGCCCGGTTCTCTACACACAAGATCCGGATGAGGTCTCCGCCGTGAGGCAGAGACTACATTGAGCGGAGAGCTTATGTGTAGCATACGGACTAAAAAAAACCCCAATGTGCGTGAGTAGTTATGTGTTCATTTTACTACTAACCATGACCTCATTTACTACTAACCATGACCTCTCTTTGATTTGCTTACTTACAAATGTCCCTACTTATATACAGATCTAAACTAGTCTAACGAGTTGCGGCGGCGCGATCGTAGTGCGAGCGAGACAGCGCTAGCGGGGTAGAGCAGGACGGTGTCGCAACTTGCAGTCTCTTTCCCTCGCGGGCACGGCGTCCACAACAGTACGCTTTCATACGTACCGGCGTAATTTGACGGGCAATCGTATAAAATGACAACCGCTTAGCCGGGGCGCCGGGTACCCGGCAACCGGTGTCTGTGAAAAGGCACTCAGAGTTCCTTTTCTTTGCCTTTCAAGGATCGGAACCCCAAAAATAGTAGCACGGGATTGACAGATCCATATCTAATTTTCCTTTCGGTAACCGGACATTTTGTAGTAATATAACTTTGTGTCATAATTCGTAATTTCTTTATTGCACGGAAAACAATGTGATACATAGTCTTAAAACAAAGGTAAATAGGCAAAGGCGAGCTTATATGTGTCCCGCCTTTTCCCACCCCGGTGGCAGAGGCATAAGTGCCCACTTTAAGCCAGTAGTGCATTTAAAAGAGCTCCGTGGTCTAGTGGGTTTCATGCTTGCCTCTCACGCAGGAGGTTCAGTTTCTAATCCCGGTGATGACCATGTACCAATGAGATAAGTCACTTATCTTAAGTACGTTATACGGACAGTCTAACGGTGATGGAAAACATCGTTAGGAAACCTTCAATACTCTGTAGCTGCGGCGATAGGCTTGCACCCTGTCACGAGGCAAAATGGAGTATTGAATCACTGGCTAAAAGTGGGCACAGTGGTGCCTCTGCCACCCCGTATGGGAAAAGGAAATGGTATTTAATTTAATATATTTTATTAGTCTACTAATTGTCGGTACACAACACAAGGGTACCTGACTACAATATTTGCATGCCACAAGTTGGCTGAATGTGCCGTTCTGCATATTATTATTATAATTTAAGATCTATGACTATACCACATCAACGCAAATACAATTTCATTTCATTTCATTTCAGTAACACTAGTTTAGGAGTTGGATGTTCAATCTTCAATCAATGCATCATACCTATCTCTAGAACAATGCATCATTTTAATACTCATTACAAATATAGTATCGGAATCGTGTGCTGCTAGTATCTTGTTAACTCCGATATATGCATGTGACGGTTAATGAGGACTTGTGCACAGATGGGGCCCGGTATTGCGTGTAGTTGCGTTGTGTTGTGGCATAGTTTGGTGGATCCATGGTATAAATAACAAGGTATGCGAGGCTCTGCTACCTGCCTGCCTCGGGCATCGTACACCTTGGCAAGAAATGCTAGACGAAAAATAATGGCAACATAGCCTGCGATTCCGAAGGCGACTTCCGAATGCCTTTAGTTCCTCTAGGTTTTTAGGTGCAACTTGTACGCTTTGCTTGTACGCAACAGTTGGCTTTCATTACCTACGCATTAGGGGTTAAAACTTCAGAGCTTGATCGGTCTGGAAACCGTCTCATTACCAAGCTGTACAATTACATGTTATACGGAAGAGGATTGGCAAAGGCTGCCACTTATTCCGAATTCTTAGCTAGCTCTTCAAGTTGCGTCATATTTTTTTCGGGTTCTTCATCCTAACCGGGGTGAATCCAACTGACGATGACGTCACTTTAATTATTTTATTTTATTCAGGTAACAAACAGTCACTTACAAAAACATGGATTGATTGGATAATTTACTTAAAGACCTGGAGTACCATTAATCAATACAATTAAAGTGTTGTGAAAATATTCGAGCATGTTTGTATTTAAATTACCTACTTACTTAAATAGAATTTCTTTAATTAGAAAAGAAACAGAGCCTCATACCTTGTTGATGATACTATGGAAGGATTATTTGGAAAACTCAGAACCATTTTGTTGGTCGCTACATCGCTGTAATGAAGTTCACTGAAAATTTGGGTATCTACTATGTAGTTTTGGGAATATACAATCTGTTATTGTTCATAGTTTAGAAGTACTTTAATTAGTAAATTAATCTTATTTGTGGAATATTGAAGGCGACAAACTGCCAACTACATAACCAACAAAAAAGGACAATTAACTATCTGGCAACACTGCATATTTGGAACCAAACTAATAACTACTTTATGTTCTATTTTGTGTGCGTATCCTTAGCAGAAAAGGTTGGTCTTAGGTTTGTAATTCTGAATGGTTACATATATGACAATTGCTCTGCTAGAAAATAGACGGTCAAGTGCGAGTAGGACTCGCACACCAAGGGTTCTGATCACACTTGGAGAGCGTAACACATGCAATAAGGCTTCCACGTAAAAAACTAAAGTATTGGAATTGGGAAAAACCTCACTATTACAACACTAATTTAAATTACGTTCCGAACATCGCCATATAAAACTTTTTCCACAGGAAATGTACACGAAAATATATTCCATGAATCACCAAAAAGTTACATTTCCGTATACGACGAGCAATACGCTTTGCATACAACTGCAATCACTGTGCATAATATACTCGTAAAAAGCATCGGCCCCGCAGGCCCTGACAGTTTAGTAAGTAAACTATGACCATTCCGTTGTGATAATGACGCTGTCAGAGAATTGTTTTGTGATAATAGATTTTGGAACGAAATCGCGGTGTTGAGGTGCTAGTCTGCGACCGCAACTATAGACGAAGTATCGCGTATCATACGCATCTCGTTCCCACACATAATGTGTCTGGACGAGACACCGAGCCATTTTAGGGTTTCATATCTCAGAAGGAGAAACCCTATAGGATCACTCGTGCGTCTGTTTATTATCTGTCTGTCTGTCCGTCTGTCTGCAATTTACTCAGAACATATTAAACCGATGATGTTGAAATTTGGTACATATATTTATCAATATTTGTGACCCAAAGACAGAGGTGCAATGTAAATATATCCTCGTAAGACCCAGCGCATTTTGACATGCAGTAGTCATTGAAACCCAGCGGTCCTATTGGAAGTACTATTCAAATGTAGTGCTTCAGTCCCACAGGTTCAAGTTCAAAACTAAGGGCGTTAGAGTTATTATTTTTCAATGAAATTGTTAGGGTTTACTAGGGATGGGGTAAGGAAGATTTTAAAATTCTCAAAAGTTGTTTTTATTTGGTACTTTAAATAGGACCTTGGGTCTGAATTCAGTGTGAAAATAGGGGTAAAAAATTAAAAATTCTTATTTGTACTAACAAAATAATAATAATCTTGTTCCTAACTTAAAATATTCATATTACTTTTGTATAAACATAAATTCTAATACAGTTTTATGGGTTTTTCAATGTGATAATCAGTCTTAACCAAAATAAACATGTCTACTTCTTATAAATGTGGAATATGGGGGCCACTTTTCAGGGGCTAAATGAGAGAAAACTAGTCTTAAAAAAAAAATACGCGTGTAGCACCGTACACGTGTTAGAAGTAAAACTTCTGTAGCTAGATCATTAAGTTTTACTTGATTCGTAGCTCACATTCTCTCAACATATAGACGCTGCTATAGACAAGGCCTATAAGAACCTGGGGTTTGTCCTTCGAACGAGCCAGGCATTCACTGACCCTGACTGCATAAAGGTTCTCTACTACTCGTACGTGCGCAGTGTTCTGGAATACTGTAGCCCTATCTGGCGACCCCAATATATATGCCACATTAAGTCAATTGAAACAATACAACGCAAATTAATTAAACATCTCAGTTACCGCACTGGCTACCACTCCGCTTTGAAGGACTACAAAACTTCGTTGAAACAGCATAAACTGCAAACACTCGAGGACAGGCGATGTCTCTTGGATATGCTGTTCCTTCATGACCTCTGTAATGGAAGGCTGAACTGTCCTGAATTAATCTCCTCAGCACTTCGGTTAAACGTTCCGAATAAAAGAACCAGGCACACTCCTCTCTTCCATGTCCCCCTATCTCGTTTTAACTATGCACAAAACTCAGTCATGAATAGGTGTCATTTAAATTACAACAAGCTTTCTAAAGAAAAAGACCTAGATATTTTTAACACCGCTAAACAGGTTTTTAAGAAAAACGTTATTTGAAATATTATTATTATTATTATTATTATTACTATTTGAATAATTATGAATTATTATGACAGACAGATACATTGATGATGTATCTGCCGTGCCTTAGGAATATAGCCTACTTAACTATACTCAATACTCACCCTGCTTAGTGGCAATTCAATATACACATTCCCGATCCCAAGACCACCGTTCGTCGTAGGGCTAAGCAGGTACACTTACACACACACCACCACACAACACATACAACCTACACTACTTACACAACCGACACACCACATCTCAACTTATCAATTTTAATAAATACATCAACTTAAATCAACACTAGTTACTAGCTGTAACTAGTTTTTGTTATAATTTTTATGTTTGTAAGTATAATTGCTAAGTACGTCTGTATTATAATATTTTAACAAAAAAATGTAAATCCGTTATTGGCTAAAGTTAAGATTATTTTCCTTGTCTTACTCATCTGTATTAGCTGTGGATTTTTTAAGATCAATAAATAAATAAATAAATAAATAAAAGTGGTACCTATACTATACACCTATACCTACCTATACTAAAAGAGATTTAAATTTCCAATTTTGAGATCCAATCTCTGCTTCAAGTTACTTTTAAGTTTCAGACGTCCGATTATTTGAAATTATTTTATACTTGTACTTAATTTTAATACGTCATGTCATTTATTTCCCACCATTCCTTATCTACAATTTGTCGCGCTCGTGGTGATATACTTAACTCATTCAATAGTGTCACTACTATTTGCATCTCGCTCAGATTATATACCATCTGACGTCACGTCTTTAAGCCGTCTCGCTCAAATGTATGCATTGCTTTGCTTGTTTTAGAAATCCATATCGACCCGTGTGACATTGATGAAACTCTTTTCTTACAAACTGTATGGATCGCATCGCACAGCTGTCAAACATAAGTTCCGGTTCCAACAAAGAGGTTAAACGAAGTAGTTTGAGTCATGCTAGTTGGTTTTGTTTTCCCAGCCAGCGGCGGCGGCGGCGGCGGCGCCATCTTGGCCATACCGGAAATCAAGAACTCGTGGAAGAATGCTTAAAATAATTTTTATTTGTTAACGTTTCATCAGGTTTTTCTCTCACTAATTAACATTCTTTATTGTACGAATGTATTATTATCTTATCTGATTAGTTAAAAACCGTATTGAAAATAGTTGCGGTTTTAAAAGTCTTCAGCCGACCCTGACGTCACCGATTCCAATTTCCGTTACATTTCTTAGCCACTCGTGATAGCACCCGGCTAGAAGCAATTGAAAAGCAAATATATGAATAACCCACAGTTGAGAGGTTAAATAAATTTTACCCCCGTGCCCCAAGAAGTTTTACTTCAAAAACTAGACTTAATTTGAAAAAGTTGTGCTCAATAATGACCAATTCGCATGTCATCAAAACCTCTAGGGTACTTAAAGAAGTCCTAAAAATCTGAAATTTGGTATGTAAGCACATGTTTGCACTCATATCCCATAAAAACTCCGAAATCCACAACTTTAACCCCCTAACCCCCTATGTCTGGAGTGCAAAGATTGTATGAAAAACTGAATTTTAGGGTACTTTTAGGGTATTTTGTTGATATTAGTCCTATTATTGTTATACGAAACCCTCTCAATGCGAGTCCAACTCGCACTTGGCAGCTTAAGCAAGTCAGTGAGCGTATAGTGTTACCTGTTGTCACTCTCAATCGCGTCGACCTCAGGGCAAATCGAGTATAATCTGGGGCATTACTATATATTTTGCGGAGATTTCGGTGACAATAAATTCACATCTTCAGCATCAGCGATGGGCTGGTTCCACTGTGTCACACGAATGAGATTAAATTCACACGAATGACGCGTCATCGCGTCGCGTCGTCGCGTGAAATCGACCCGCACGAATGGTGTTACGCACGCTGCAAATAGCGTAGCAAGCGTTACGAATCTTCTACGAGTGTTGTCGAAATGACGCGTCATCGTGTGACGTGAAATCGACCCGCACGAACGGTGTTACGCACGCTGCAAATAGCGTAGCAAGCGTTACGAATCTTCCTCGAGGGTCGACGAAATGACGCGTCATTCGTAAGACGTGAAATCGACCCATCTAGTGTTAGCTCAAGTATTAATAAACCTCCAAAGTGAAGTTGACGCTCCAATTTCGATCTATTTACAGCTTGGCAAGAAATACTAGACATTAAATGCTGGCAACATTTGCAGACTACTGCGTGTTTGTTATTATGTTGAGATATTTGGTTTGTCTATCGAAACACGCAGTAGTACATTATTATGTCACTTATGTTGCCATTATTTATTTTCTAGGATTACTTGTCAAGACTTAAAACGCTGTTTTTACAGCGTCGCACCTTTTCTTATACGGGGTGGCAGAGGCAGATTCCCCAATTTTTGCCAGTTTAACATTACTCCATTTTGCGTGTCAGGGGGGCTAGCGGAGCAATAAAGATGCCGGTCCTGTTTTGGACTCCCCTCAATTTCAATATAGAAAACACGGCTACCAATATGATCCGTTTGTTATTCAATACACTCCAGCTCCATATTTCCTTCGGCAAGGGAACCCTATAAAACTCAGCCACTCTAAGCTTGGGAGCCGCATTATCTTTCCGTGGAAGAGAAACAAAGAGATAAGAGGTATCTGCTCGAACCAACAGATTCTGCCCGCAAGATAGCACCGGCTTGTATGGAATATCTCAAAAACGTGGAGGTACTAAGCTGGTAGACTGGATTACCTATTCTTCTTACTTTCTTTCTCTTGATCATGAAGTGACTGTTTTAAGAAAGGGAAGTTGAAGTTAAAGCTCGTTAGAATTAAATTAGATAAAATTTGAAAAACATCGCGAGGAGACCCGCTATACTTTATTACTGCAGCGTTGGGATAGCCCTTTGACACGCAAAACGAATTATTGAATAACCCAATTGTCAGGGAAACAAGGAAAGTGCTTAATCGGCCATTGCATTAACAATTGAAAAGCAATTGTTATAAATTACCCTCAGATAAGCGGATAACTGATTGAAACCTCTGCCACCCCGTATGGGAAAAGGTGTGACGCTATTACAGAAATCCCCATCATGATCATTGATCATACTCCATCGAGTACAGGAAATTCAGTGTAACAAATTCTTCTAAACAATGAGTCCAGAGATAGGAACTACCTCATCCAAAACAACTTGACAATATCCTCCCGACAAGCAAAGAGAATTGCAGGAACCATCCTTGTTCCACAAATTGGAACTGTCTTCTGAAGCGAAACACTATACGTGTACATCGCTCTGGCTCGTATCGCATACCTGTGTGTATTGAATTTTTCACATTGGAGTGTACGTCATTTACATGCAAGAATATCGGGTGAAAATAGGATGTGTGTCTACTTGGTAACGTTTGATTGTAATTGAGAAGAAGGTATTGTGAATATCCTTTTCTATTTTCACATGCTTTTATAATTGAAGTTGAAAAATATTTTGTCAAAACTGTCAACAGTATTAGAAACAAAAGCTCGATTGCCATTTAATTTTAGTCTACCATGAACCAGTTCCATGAAACGAAACGCGAAGTATTGTCCATTATCTATCTCTGAAAGTATAGTAGGTATGTAGGTGTACTATCATTCAAAATGTTCATTTCAGAGGCGGAGCAATAGGTTCATTCCTAGATTCAGTTCTTCAGGGCATTTATTTTGATTGAAACCGATTTTTGACGGATTTGCATGAATCAAATCACAAGGTGCATGTCGCGATAAGGTGATATTTCTTCCTATTCTCAATGTATCATTCGAATTAAACCCGGATCGATTGTTATATCGCCCTAACTTCCAATTACGTGTAGCCGAAAGAAACTTTATCTGAGAGTGCACATAACTTGTTCAAGTAAACAGTGAGAATGATAGATGCTCACACGCTTTACACTCTCATGAACGTCATCCATCATGAACGAAATTACAAATAATAACATTGGATATTTTAGTGATTCTACTTATGGTTTTTAGATGGTTTTTAGTCTCACGTCTTATGTCAACTTACGTGTCACAGAGGTTGATCCCACAGTTTACTTGTCTGTGGTTTTAATAGGGTCGTATCTCACAATCAGATGGGAATGTTCCCCACACAGCGAGATAGTTGTTATAAGTTGAAACATTGGCCCTTACGTTGTGTGTTTTGCTATATAAGTTTGATATAATTGAAAACAGATGTACGATCCTCTTCTTTGTGTACTTTTTGGCCCTTGTGTTTTAGGGTTCCGTACCCGAAGGGTGCTAAACGGGACCCTATTTCCAAGCCTCCGCTGTCGGACAGTCTGTCTGTCTGTCCGTCTGTCTGTCAGCGGGCACGAATCTTATTAAGTTAGAAAGCTAAAAAATTCACAGAATGTGTATATTTGTTACGCTACAGTACAGTAACTTTTATGATAATTGTTAGGATTTAAAACAACCCTTTTTCTGCAAACAACCAACGCCTACTAAATAAAAAAATAATCTATAATAACAAGACATCCCTCTGAGCAGCCAGTAACCAAGTCCCTGATTTATTTTATTAAAGCGCCTCCTTTGAGGAAGTCTTTGACTTTGTGTCCAAACTCCTGCACTAGAGGACAAAATTAAAATGCTAATTCGTTGAAAGTCGGACACCCTTTGCTACGGAAGACGAATTTAACAACTTTAGAATCTTGCTGCTTTTGTTGGAAAGCGTTTGTAATTTTTGCCAGCAGCCACACGGAAGTTTATCTAACTTTAGGATATTTTTTAAAGCGTCTCTGCTAGAATTGAAATAGAAAGGAGTAAACCCTTTCAGACTAGAGATTGTCATTCTCCTGGCCGAAAAGGAAACAAAAATTACATTGAAATTAGGGGAAATTAAGTTCTCATCCTCGTGCAATAGACATTAATTGACGTCTTGGTAGTCACTGTCAAAGTCATACACTATATAGTGCTTCTGTGAGTCGTAGAGCGTCTCTGCTCTAGAATTGAAATAGAAAAGAGTATTAAAAAAAGTCTTATGATTTTTCTGAAAAACTTTCACTCTGGAATACCGATTTGATTAACACTTTATATCATATAATATAAATGGAATCATCGCCATCAACTTGTACGGAGACGATTATAGCTCTATCCTACTCGAATTTAAATAAAAGCCTCTACCCCTCGGTGAGGGCATCAATAGGCTATATTAGAAGAAGCTTAGCACAGCGTAGTACACTGTTACCTTTGTAAAACACTGCATGTTTAAATTCTTTGTCTTTGTCCTCATTTTATAGGTGTAGAGTCAAGTGAATATCGTAACTTGTCCGGAATTCCGGATCTAGACTACAAGCTTATACAGGGTGACTTTTAATAAGTTCATCAAACTAAAACAACCCTCCCTGAGATGCCAATGTTCCAAACAAAAACTTAACACAACCTTGCCTTACCAACTGATCGGTCAAGTGTACTTACAGTTTCCGTTTTACGAGAAATTATACGGCGTTTCGTGAACAAGAGAATTCCTTTGGAATGATTTATCTGTAGGTCCAAAGGATTGACATAAGAAGTGGAGCCACCAAGATTTGTGATGCAGGGGAAAGAGGGGGAGAGGCAAAGTTTGTATGGGCAAAAAACTGACCTATGAAGCTGTAATTTGGCAGGTAGGTAGTTTATGATCAGCAGCTTTATGATCAGCTAATTTAAACTCACCATGTATAACCTTTCCCCACAGCGGACGGTGCACTAAAGTGACTTGTTACACTACTACACTTAATACTCACCACTTTGTAAGGTATCTCTGGTGAAGTATTGTCTCACAAGGCATTAAAAGTTCCTGTATCTGTACCTAAGCAGCTAAAATACGCTCAACAACCTATTTATTATATTACGAGCCTGTAATGTCCCACTGCTGGGCAAAAGCCTCTCTCCCCCTCTTCCACTCTATTCAATCCTGGGCGGTCTCCCTCCACTCTTTATCCCATAGAACCCAACTCATCACTCTATCTCTTCCTGGGTCGGCCACAGATTCTGTTTGCATTTTCTGGTCTGTGGTTCTCTTAGTTAGCCCAAACAACAACACTGAACACACATTTTCAATATTATAATCATAATTTGCTAATCAGCAGGAATTTCATTCAGCAGCAGTTTCACTGCTAGTCAAAACATTAGGTAGGCACTACACCTATACCTACCGTACTATTTTAGGAACTGTTAAAAGGTGATGTAATCTTCTTCATGAGTTCTGTGAAATACAAGCATGTGACGTCATAGTCAAAAGCCGCCTTTTTTTACAAAATTAAATACTCACAAACTATAAAATACAACTGCTGGAAACATATTATTCTAAGTCAAGCCATCATTTTGTATAGGGTAGTATTTAAACAAGCGACAAAAAACGCGCGCTGGGCGACTTGTCGCTCAGTGAGTAATTTAGACGCTCAGTTATTTTTTTATTCGATCTTTTTTTAATTGCCCTTTTGTATATTGTGCTTCAACTTCAGACAAGTTCCTGGATTTATTTAACTACCTGCCCTATCAAACATTGAATTACAAACTATAAAAACATTTTCGTCAATAACTCTATTTGCATTCCATTCTTTATGTCTAGTTGTTCAGAAAAAAAAAGTAAATTAAGTTTAGGAGCGCTCTCAAACTTCGTTGGCAGAGCATGTAAAAGACTCCTTCTGAAGCCAACATTGAAGCGGGTTGTGTGAAAAAACTTTAACGATTTCTGTGTCAAAAATGTTATCTCGACAAACGAACGGTAATTGATTACTCTTATTCTTCCTCCTTCCCTCCGACCTCTTTGTTTCTGGTAAACAAAATACTTTTTTGTCTGACCGAGAAGGAAGGAGGTCGTTTATAGCTGTCACCGCGGGGAGTTTTTAATTTGGACTGTCTGTAAATATTTCTAAAATTAAAGACATTTGCCCTGAGTTGCGCGAAACGATTTAGAATTTTAAATTGTCAGTTAACTCAGCGTTTTTTGCCATTTTTTAAGGTTCCGTACCAGAACGGTGCCAAACGGGACCCTATTACTAAGCCTCCGCTGTCCGTCAATCTGTCTGTCACCAGGCTCATGAACCGTGGTAGCTAGACAGTTGAAATTTTCACAGATATTTATTTTGCCGCTCTAACAATAAATACTAAAAACCCAGATTATAATAAATATTTAAGGGTGCTCCCATACAAAAGACAATTTTTTTTACCGTTTTTTTAGATAATGGTACGGAACCCTCGTGCGCGAGTCCGACTCGCATCTGAAAATTTTAAATCATTTCCACTCCTATAGGAGAAAAAAAGTGTCCCAAAATTTCCATACATTTTTCCGTTTTTTCAGACTTCCAATTTTGTTACCACCATACAAATGATATGGACAACTGGTAACAAAAATGAAAAAAATTGAGACACTTTTTTCTCTTATTAGGATGAAAAGAGCTCGTGATTTCGAGTGGAAATGATTTAAAAACAAACATTTGACATTAAAAAAATGACAAAAAAAACTCACTTATCTCTTAGCAAGAATCTAATAGGATATTCATTTGTTTCTAATGCGCATTTGCTTAAAAAATATTGTTTCGTGCAATAGGCTTGTGGCCAAGGTAATCCAATAAATCTAGCAACAAGTCTTAAGTTGAAGCATTATGTACAAAATGGCTTGACATTCTCAGAATTGTATATTTCCAGCAGATATGTTTTATAAAGTCAATTTTGTGCAAAAAAATACAGCATTTGATGGCACTTTTACATGACGTCATTCTGTTATTTCATAGAACTCAGGAACAAAAGTTCCGTTTTGACAGTTCATAAAAAGTATCTATTTTGACTTGACAGGCCACAAGCCTATTGAAGACCCGTAAATCTAAGACTGATTTCCATAGAATCTGAAAATATTATGCCTGCCTTTTACACCAATATTTTATATTTTCACAGAACTCGTTATTCCGAGTTTATAATAATAATAAGTCAAGTTTCCACCCGTACTAATCCCTCGGTTTCCGAAAGCCGACTTTTGCAGAAACTGGGTCGATATTATAATTGTAGATTAATGTAGAGTAGACCGAAATCGTTTATCGGGAATATCCGAGAATGATCCGGATTTCATTTTGAGAACTTTTTGGGAGTTGCGTCTCTGCTGTGTACTTTGTGGCGTTTCGCGAGGCATTAGCATAATTCTGTTGAGTATTAGAATATAATGTAAATGCGATTAGGTATCGGTAGCTCGACTCTAGGTATTGCGACTCGGATTTTTTTAATAACAACGGGCAAACTAGTAGAGACAATTTACAGTAGAATCATTCTACTTGAATGTGCGATGCAGCCACCATCTACGTCATCTGAAACAGACACTACAACAACTGATAGCCGAAGTGAGACGTTTTCATAGTGACTTCAGTACAGTCTGTTCGTGATAAGAATGCTGTGAAATTTAAATTTAAATCTGTTAACACACACTCACAGGGCAGGACACAACCTTCGCGTTCGAAAGTTTGCCTTCAACTGGTCACGGTGAACATGGCTTGATAATTGGAAACGATTTGATTGGTTACGGAGCGTGGCTAGGCCGCCGGATAGTGATGACTTTACTGCATTCTTATCACGAATAGACTATTGTTCCGCTTTGGCCGTTCTCTATAATTTATTCGGTAGTGGATCAAAGTGATTTGACAGATCTAGTTATACCCGTCTTTGCCGAAAAACAAAGAGTGTTGTGCCAAAAAAATCGAGAGCATTCGTTCAGTGAATGATTGTTTGTTTACTTTATTGTCGTAGTTATTTCTAAAGCCCAAATAGATGGTCCAATATTATAGTATGCTACTATGCAATGTCATAGGCATAGATTTTAATGTACACAAGTTATTACATTATTTTCCATTTCAAAATAGTATCTCAGACATAGATGATCTTAACAGAACTGAGTTATTCTAAGTAAAAACAATTTTGGACAACCGAAGTTCGGCGACCATGTGTGCCACATAAATACAAATATTGTATATTGCCAACACCAAATTGCCTAGCTGCAGATAATTATGAATTTATTACTAGTTGCTAGACAAAGAACCATTCGGAATCGGTACAGTCTCATGATGCCGCAGTAATCCTTTTATAACACGGAGTAAATAATATATTTTACTGCGGCTTCTCTTCAGTGTTCGAGTTTTATTGCCCTTTTATTTATTGGAATGAGATAAAGCCTTACGGGATGATATAATTTATGCTTATTTACGAGTAACAATAAATTGGCGGATACGTGTAATATAAAAGTATTATATACAGAGATGTAACAGAAAAGGGCTGGCTCAAATTTTCTATTTAAATTAACTTTTTCATTAAATTATTGAACTTCAATTGAAATGTATATAAACCTGTAATTATGTAAAAATAAATAACTAAAAGTTTATTGTTATTTGCCAGTTATTTTATTTGTTATTTAATTGTCTTTATTCCGATAGATGGAACATTGAGGAGGTGACTACTTTTGTTACTTGTTTGTTAATTACTTTGTTAATTAATATTATCTAAATACATTATTGTTGTTGATTTGATACTTACAAGAATAGTAAGATTGTTACAGAATGTTTTAATAAACGTGTTACTACAGAAAAGTTAAAGTTAAAGTTAACAACTCCATCAAAATCAAAACTAAATTTTACATTTTTTTCAGTAGATGCCTATTTACAAATATACTTAGGCTGGATTTTACCAAGGAAAAGTTATACCGAGAATAACTATCCCGGGGATAACTTGTATGACAAATGACAGTTCAAAATGAGGTGATCTGATCTAGGTGTCACTGGTGTCTATGAAAAAGTTACAAGTTATCCCCGGGATAGTTATTCTCCGGATAACTGTTTGTTGGTAAAATCCAGCCTTAGAAGATTTTTCTCTGCGTTAGACTACGGTGGGAGAAGTAGGACAAAGAAACTCCATGTTACATACTGCTATTATTATTTTTTTGGTTGTATGTACCACAAGCATCTTTATTAAAAACACTATTTCTGTTTGATCTGTGTAACTTAAATTAGCCGTAGACAGAGAAAGGAATAGACGGAGTGCATGCGTACACCTTTGAGATGGAGATAGAGTTGGTTCTCAATAAGCATAAGGTTCAAAATCAGAGATTTTCTGCCACTCATCTGTCAAAACAAGAGCAAACAAGCATTTGACAATTCTGTGGCCAACAACAAAAACGCATACGCGGGTAAGGGACATGTGATCGTTATTATTTCTCGCTTACACAAAAATGATTCGTATTATGTCATCTCTTTCTTTTCTTTTTTTTCTGACGATGTGCCATCTCTATACTATACTCCCTTTACGAAATTAGCAAATCATATTTTATGGGAAGTGCACTGCAGCCTGAAATACAGGTCTATACCTAGCTCAGGCTCAGATGCTCCAATTTATTTTTGTATCACAATTTTAGCTAAGTACCTAATATTTTAACCATTTTCTAAATTTTCTGACAGTGTTTTTTGGTAATTAAATATTATTTCTATTTCTATTTAAAATTTTGTTGAACTACATCTACGTATCTTCCTTCACACTACGAATACCTACAAATAAATATGATAGGAAACATAAAATACAAAAACTATTGTATTTTGGAAAGCAGATGCCTGCCTGATGTTTATGAACATTTTGTTAGATTAAATATAATATTTGGCTGGTGGTTTTATGGAATGAAATGATAAATGAGACTTGTTTATTTTAGGCTTACACCCGTGCACCCACACAACATTTACTTAACCAATTCTAATTTCATAATTTCGATATTTCACACAATTATTAGTTGAAATAAAACAAAAGTAAATAAAAACAGGCAAGCTTGTCTCTAAAAAGAGATCTCTACTGAGAGAGATTCTATACATTTTTCAATGTACGGTTGCTTTAATGGAAACAAGTTTCTGTAATTCTGTTCTTAGTGTCTATTTCTAACAATTCCTTTTGTACCGAATAGAAACAACTTAGGCCCGATATCGTGATCGATTAATGCCAAATATATTTATTTATTTATTTATTTATCTACACACACATTATCATTACAGGTGAGGAACCTAATTCGATAGTGCAGTTATCAATTGATTAAATACCTAATGACATCACAATCTATAACTTATTATAATGCATAATGCCACCCTTGTAAATTCAGTCAGAGCGCAGGAGAACATGTCTATCTCCTCCGGAGTGTACGCGTGAACGGTGCCTTGCCTAGCAAGTGTGTGCGTATTTAAGTATTTATAATTACTTACATTCAAACACTGAGGGCTGAGGGCTATTGACACCGTAGTAAGTAGTAGCAGGATCACACAAGAATACCACGGAAAGAAAAACTTATCAGCCGAATTTCGTGGGTATTCATTCTAAATAGTTTTTAACCCCTTCACTCTCACTCAGAAGCACACCGCTCGAACGACCGAACAATGGCGAAGTATTGTTATATAAGATGTGTCGGCGAACCAGTTAAAGGTGTAAGTAGAAAGGTATCAAGCTGCTTCTTCATAACACACGCTATTGGATACGTTTATCTGACGAAATATTGGATTTTTTTCCTTATTTTTTCTTTATTCTCTATTCAAGATATGGGGTTTGAAAATTTACAGTTTCAAAGGAGACTTCCAACCACTCTTCCATCGGGGCTTAAACTCACAGAAAATATGCAACAGAAAGGTCACTGACGGCAGCTATTACGTAAAATAGGATTATTAACACAATTAATTCTTGATGATTATGAGTGTCAAAACTGACATTCGTTAACAACGAATTTATAAATTTATTCGTAATTATTATTATTTTTGTCGTGAGTTTAGAGACTTTAATTTCCATAGCTTGTACATTCATCATCATATTTTTTTGTGCATATAATAGGTACGTTTATTTATTTATTCGTAATTTGATTAATTTTGCTCTATGTCTTCCGAAGTTATCACAAAATATGTTCGTCACAAGCGCCGCCTTTGCTAGTCTCGAGCGAAGCAAGCGGAGAGCTCCGTTTCGACAAGATAGGATATAATATGATTAAGTTATTATAACTACAATATTACATTCTGGCCACCTGTTTTCTGAAAATCCAAGAAATATTTGCAAAACATACCAAGTTTGGACTCCTAGAAGTAGGAGACAGATTAGTAAAGAGGATCTGTAGAGACCATGAGAGTGAGTGAAAAAGACAACAGTTTTCGTGAAAAGTCAATAGATTGTATTTTAAATCGCAAAATGTAGTTTAATTAAGTTATTGGTAGTTTAATTAACTTTCGTACTCTAGTACGTAACCGGGTACAATCCTTCTCTTTTTATATTTTGGATTAACCCTTAGTGGCGAAATACATAAATTGGTTCACAGCCCCCCCCCCCCTGTTCGCGAGGTGTACTGCCCACAGGGCCACTAGTAAGGCTGGATTCACACGGCATAGTCCTGCACGTTTTTTTGCAGTATACGTCTTAACGGATAAACAGTGGCCTTGGTTCACACGGCATTGTCCTGCACGTTTTTTTGCAGTATACGTCGTGTGAACCTAGGCCACTGTTTATCCGTTAAGACGTATACTGCAAAAAAACGTGCAGGACTATGCCGTGTGAACCACGCCTAATATGAGAAATAAACGAAGTCAGTGGCATGATTCTCGCGCCTTCGATATACGGATATCGAGACCTATATTGACAGATTCCCATACAAAATCACTCGATATAGAAGTAGATATCGTATATCGAAGGCGCGAGAATCGACCCGCAGGTCACATCAAGCGCGTTTTGAGTGAATCTTCTTGTCCGTGACATTCTGTTCCTAATCCATAAAGCGGCTCAAGCCTTGCAGTCCTATTTTGTATCGGTAGCAACTGAAAGCAAACGCCCTTTTGTACAACACAATAAAGCCGAGAATTGAGTCTGAACAGCGATGTCCTCAATTCTACATTACGCTTTTTAGGTTCCCTGAAAATGTTGTAAATTATAAGCGGTCATTTGTAACTTAGGCAGATTACACTCAACTTCATTTCCAGGGATCTTTCATATCTCTCCATATACATATACGTCGATAGCTAGCCTAATGAAGCGCAAATCCTCCTGCCAGTCCTTATAGATAGAAAGATAGCGTGTGTCTCATAATTACCTATGTATGCATCATTATCTGGCCTGGTCACATATAACTGGTGCTAACTGTACAACTGTGTCTAGAATACTCGAGTTACAGACGTTACAGTACCTATAGTCCAGACTCTCAATCTGTTTGCCTTATGAAATTGAGTCCCACCTTGTTTGGATAGGCATCACACGTTTACACGTGTATGTTGGTCGTAGATCAGACGCTCGTGCTCGCTCGTCATCATAAAAACTATGACACTTACCCTGAGATATCCTTAGCATCAGAAACAAATGACTATCCTATGGGATTCTCGCCCTTAAGTCAGTTAGGGGACAACCTTAAATTTAAAAATCGTTTCGTGCAACAGAGGATAAATAAAAATAAAACACATTTATATCTACATCATTTACCATTCAGGTTTATTTTAAGATAAGTTTCTGTGAAGCAATGAGCTATCAAGTAAGGTTCATAAAGCCATTGTGCAATTTTGCCAATAAAATAGAGTGAGCCATTATGTTCACACATGTAAAATGGCAGCCTGTCTTACCAAAGGGCGATGTTGATTCGTTATTGAATTTTGAAATGAATAAGATTGTAAATTGTAGCCCGCGGTATCTAAACGTTATTTACATTACACAACCAGACAAGCGCATCCGTTCTATCTCTTGTTCGAGACTTTACTTGTGGCTCTTTATTTGCTGACCATACTTGCCCAGCAACCGGTCATGTGGGGTCAAGCAAGGTTTTCGGAGACAAAAGTTTTTCGCTCAATTCCCAATATACTCTATTCAATCAATCAAATAGCCAATATTTACCCACTATTGGGTATGCCTATCCCCTCTTCTTTATGATAGATAGATAGATAAGTAAATTCATTTATTCATTGTTGGTACACACACAGACACATAATAAAAAAATTAAAATAGGAATAAAACCTAAATTAACATAGAAAAAAAAACATTCTACACCGTCCGTAGCATGCCGAGTGAGGAGGGAAGATTTTGTCGTGGAAGGTGAGGGACAGATACAACTAATGGCTGCTCTTCACATAGAAAGATGCCTCTGTGGACTCCAGGCAGATGAATCCGCAGACGAATTTCCACGAGCTGTCCACACATCTGACGACGTATGTATGTCGATCAGTCTTTGTTCAACCTCGGACGCAACACGCACTCGCATCCGATCAAAGTGAGGCGTCCGCCGATGTGTAGTCACGCGCGCCGAACGTCCGCGTCGAACGACGGAACTCAGCTCCACTTTACATCGCCCCGGACGCATCGGCAGATGGCGTCTGCAGACGCATCTTTCCACAGACATAGATTCCACAGACATACCTTAATATATGTCTGTGCATCTTTCTATATCAAGAGGGGCCTTATCATAAAGCGCGTGTTCTGTCCTTCACTGATTGATTACATAACTGCATGTTAAATAGGTAACATATAGTATTAGTCAATAAATAACAATATTTGTATGCCATTGCGCGAAACATAGAGATACCTACGATTTAAACGTATTCCTAAGACCTTTGTTATATACACCTATGTTTTACAAATAAAAATCTATTCTATTCTATTCTATTCACTCTCTCGCGTCATGACCCCCCGCGGGGACGGGTGCTGCCACCCACATCTACTGCCTACCTAATACCTACTCCATTTGAAAAAAATACACTTTTCTTCTTAATTTTTGCAATCCTATGTGGAATTCAGATAAAGCAGTGTGGGGGGTAAGGCTTATTTACACAGACAACGCAATGCTAGATGCAAAGCTATTCCAATATAAGATTGGAAATATGAAAAAAAAAAATTTTTTTTGGGGTTCCGTAGCCGAAGGGTGCCAAACGTTACCCTATTACTGAGCCTCCTCTGTCAGTCCGTCCGTCCGTCCGTTCCGTCTGTCCGTCTGTCAGTCAGCGGGCTCTCGGGGGCAAAAATAAATAAATGTACAAAAAAATATATACATAGTGGTCTAAAACATTAATTTTAGAAACAAGCAATAGAAAGTTTTTTTTTTAAGCAAAAAAGCGCTCAAGCAATATTGCTTCCAACGTACGCCTCACTCCAGAAAATCAGCTGGAAATCTATTCATTGTAGCCATGGCATCATAAGATAGGGTTTGTTTATTAAAAAATAGTGTGTTGACATAAATAGAGAATACAGTTGTTTATTGCCATAAATTACACGTTTATAAAGATCTTATGATAAGTGCAGTAATGTATCAGTGTAAATTTACCCATATGGGTAAACGCGCCCGCCATTTCGGATCCCTGTGCTGATGATGTATGTACCGGAAAATTATTTGGGAGCTGGGTGATTTCGGGGCGTTTGCGGGGCTGTTGTCAATGTATGTACAGTCTTCCAACGAACTTTTGGCACGTGAGTATCGTTTATAGGTGGGCGCCATTTCTACGCAACATAAATTAGCGAACCTGTCAAAAAAGTAAGGGACCCCGCATAAGGGCCACAGGCCCCAGTCACAAAAGCTACCACGAGAAGCTAGAAGCTGCCACAAAGGAAGCTGAAGCGCGTGTCAGCCACTTTTTTAACACATGCGCGCCGTATCATAATTGACTTAACCCTCTGCCTTCCACTAGCAGACTCTCCATACGACCAAATAATATTTATAGTCACCCCTCTGACTTCCGTAAGCAGACTCACCATACGAACAAATTTCCATTATTTACGCACCACCCTATTTCCACAAGCAGACTTTCCATACGACCACGCTTCACTTCCGGAATATTGACTATGTTCAAATACCTTTTTTTTGTAAGTTGGTACTACACACCGGAAATGGAGGATAAAAATCTCTACTCTGTGGTGTATGATACTTGATTGGTTACTAGAAAAAAGTTGAAGAAAAAAATATTTCTTTCCGGAACCATCTTGCGACGCTTGTTGAGTGCAAAAACTTTCACTCCGTTTTCGTAAGTAATATTCTATGGGAGGCCTAAGAAAAGACTATATAGGCTGATGAGGAATATATCTAGGATAATAAAGGCCAGAGTTTTGGTTTCCATCTAACTTCAATATTACGTAAAATCAATCAAATCTGTCAAGGTAAGTGTCTTTTTTCTTACTAACTGTACTTTGTCGGCCTATAAATATGTGAGACCTAAATACATGTGATAGATAACAAAATAAAACAAAGGCATCTATTTGAACTGCGACCCTTATTGGCACCTTACAATAAAACCACGGAATAAACCTTTGGTAGTATTTATTGTCGGACCAGGGTTGGTATAAAGGCAACGAAAACAATACAATAATGAACTTATAACCTATTAGCAAAACACCTCACCACCGCGAGTCACAAGACTGACAGAGCCATCTAGTGGGATTCCTAACATATCGCCCACCAAAAGGCATTTAGTGAAAAATGGCTTTTTTAAACAAAATGATAACCAAAGTACATACATTCGATATAAAAACAAAGTGTCTTCAAAAGTTGTAAACTGAATAATAAACTTGCTCTCTCCCCTTCCTTCTTCCTTAGTTGAACTACGGCATCACAGCTGGACGTCAGCTCTGATAGACGCCCACTGATGACAATCGGCCGCTCCCGTTGATCTCAATTTTGTTTGACCTTTATTAGTTGACCTCTCCCTTTCTTTCTTCATTAGTTGCTCTTTATTAGTTGACCTCTCCCTTTCTTTCTTCATTAGTTGCTCTTTATTAGTTGACCTCTCCCTTTCTTTCTTCATTAGTTGCTCTCTCCCCTTCCTTCATCCTTAGTTGATCTCTCCCTTTCTTTCATCCTTAGTTGATCTCTCCCTTTCTCGCACTACACACATGTGCAGGGTACGTCCCGCAGTCCGTCCTCTACACATGGCTTTGATCTCCTACGTCACGGTGTCATTGTCCTCTTGTCACACAGCTGACAACAACTCCGCTGACGTCACGTCCTCTTGCTGCAGCAACCCACTGCGAGGACGCTTTTGGTCTTTAGCTAGACCATAGCATCAAAAACGATATCGAAGGACCAATATTTGAACTGCGACCCTTATTGGCACCTTACAATAAAACCACGGAATAAACCTTTGGTAGTCTATTTATTGTCGGACCAGGGTTGGTATAAAGGCAATGAAAACAATGCAATAATGAACTTATAACCTATTAGCAAAACACCTCACCACCGCGAGTCACAAGACTGGCAGAGCCATCTAGTCGGATTCCTAACATATCGCCCACCAAAAGGCATTTAGTGAAAAATGGCTTTTTTAAACAAAATGATAACCAAAAGCACATACATTCGATATAAAAACAAAGTGTCTTCAAAAGTTGTAAACTGAATAATAAATTTGCTCTCTCCACTTCCTTCTTCCTTAGTTGAACTACGGCATCACAGCTGGACGTCAGCTCTGATAGACGCCCACTGATGACAATCGGCCGCTCCCGTTGATCTCAATTTTGTTTGACCTTTATTAGTTGATCTCTCCCTTTCGTTCTCTTCTTTAGTTGCTCTTTATTAGTTGACCTCTCCCCTTTCTTTCTTCATTAGTTGCTCTTTATTAGTTGACCTCTCCCTTTCTTTCTTCATTAGTTGCTCTTTATTAGTTGACCTCTCCCTTTCTTTCTTCATTAGTTGCTCTCTCCCTTTCTCGCACTACACACATGTGCAGGGTACGTCCCGCAGTCCGTCCTCTACACATGGCTTTGATCTCCTACGTCACGGTGTCATTGTCCTCTTGTCACACAGCTGACAACAACTCCGCTGACGTCACGTCCTCTTGCTGCAGCAACCCACTGCGAGGACGCTTTTGGTCTTTAGCTAGACCATAGCATCAAAAACGATATCGAAGGACCAATATTTGAACTGCGACCCTTATTGGCACCTTACAATAAAACCACGGAATAAACCTTTGGTAGTCTATTTATTGTCGGACCAGGGTTGGTATAAAGGCAACGAAAACAATACAATAATGAACTTATAACCTATTAGCAAAACACCTCACCACCGCGAGTCACAAGACTGACAGAGCCATCTAGTGGGATTCCTAACAGCATCACTAAAGAACTGATTTTATTTTACTTCTCATTCTAATTCTCATTAGTATTCAAGTAATCCCTCTTTTAGTAAACATCGTTGAGTATTTTCGTTCGCCGCCATGACACCTCGATTTTTTATCGGCACTACGGTTGCGCTCTGACAGGTGATCTTATAGGCGCTATGGTTGGGCTGTGACCGCGGAGCGAAGGGGTTAAGGTGTAAACCCATTATAATACGGTGCGCATTTTTTTTAAAGTTGCAACCTCCGGCCACAATTGGCTGACGCGCGCTTCAGCTTCCTTTGTGGCCGCTTCCAGCTTCTTGTGGCGGCGTTTGTGGCTGTAGCCGGCCACAGTAAGCCAAAAGATCTTTGAAAACCGCCACCCGCTCGTTGTGACATGTTTCTGAGTGTCTTACTCCTGGCTCGCTACTCCCATGCTACCGCTTCACTCCCAAATGGATCTCAGGTATCTTCTACCTACGTCAACATAGTATAGTTTTTCACATACTTCACTTGTAGTGTGGCGAAGCCTTTAAATCCTCTTTCCTAACAATCATACCTTATTTAAAAAATCTGGCTTTTAGGCGCCCAATGGACACAGTCAAACGCATTGACACGGGACTGTGAGTGGATTGCATCTACACAATCCACTTTACATCTGTAAAAAAGTTTTTTAGATACATTCAGATGGCTGAATGGGAGGTGTGAAAAAGCATGTTATAATGGATCCTATGTGTATGAGAGGTGCCACGCTACAAATCCGGATTCCTGAATGCGTGGCTTTGGAACACGAGTTTTTATTTTATTTACATCGTGTGAGTACCTAGATTATATCAAGTCTATGTTTTATTTTTGCTATGCGTGTATCGGTATCGCGAATATAGACATTTACCGCATTATGCAGGGTTTAACAGAAAGGGGTGTATAAGCCATATTTTTTTTCTATGTTAAGCTATTTTTACGAAATTACGAACAGTATAAAAATCGACTGACCGACCAATATTTGGTGTTATCAAAGGCCCGACTAGACCTGGCCAAAGGTACATATGTATAGGGTGTAACAGAAAGGGGTGTACAAGCCCAAAGTGGGTTGTTAGGGACATCATTCTAAACAACTTTCACTATGGGAGCGACTTGATCAGAGCAACTTTATTTTTATTAACTCAGTGCATTTCGGGCCCAGCGCTCAGCTAATCTGTAAGGTGGAGTGAAAAATAAAGTTGCTCTGATCAAGTCGGTCCCATAGTGAAATTTGTTTAGAATTTTATTTTTGGGATTTCTTGCCAAGCTGTGTCAACCCGACCAAGGACACGATGTTCGACAGTTGGCCCCGAATTCCGATCGTGTAAAAGGCCCTTAAGGCTACTGGAACCTAGACTGCGTCTAGGATATCTAATCATCGATATCCTAGACGCAGTCTAGGTTCCAGTAGTTCCAGTAGCCAGTAGCACGATGGCGTGCGAGTCGTTCATTAGTATTGCCAGTAAGAATATTCACGACAATTTTGGCCATTTGGCTACCCATAAAATTAGTTCGACTTCTCACCGCGCGCATCCTTAACGGAGACGCAGTATACAGCTGTGTCATCCAAAATACCCATGTCCGATATAATGTACATCTGCTAAATTAATATCTGATTGGCATATGGTCAGCACCGGGACTTGAATCTGGATCACCTGCGTGTAAAGCAAGCATGAAAGCTACTACTAGACCACGGAGACCATAGTGACGTAAAGAAAATAAATAAAATGGAAAAACTAAATTGAATAAATAATAATTGGTTGTCAACACAACGCCATTCAATTCCGCTCGACAATCCGCCTCCAATTGCACTGTCATGCTTCTGATTGATGTTGTTTATCTAAAAAGTCTCAAGATTAAAGATGGGGAGCCACTGTGGTGTGAAGCTGCGGCGGTTTTCGCTAAGTAGAATTACAAGGCCGCATAAACTATACACCTATCTAGCTTTTAGTTCCCTACCTGGCTATACCAGGGTGTCTAAATTTCTCTGCCACCCTATATAGGAAAAGACTTTTGTTGTGACTCAATATTATAATTATTTTTAGTTTTTTTTAGATTTTATTCTTCACGTTTTGTGACAGATGATGATGAGGATGGTGGATGGTGAAAAAAAAATCCCTTTAATTGATTTTTAAGTATCTTTAAAAAATATTTTCTGTATCACGCGACGCGACAGACGCGACGTTTCGCCCGACCCAGTGCATGCTACAAAAAGGGATGAGAACGATTTGTCTTGCTTACTAGCCGACGCAGGAATCAGACCGAGACAAAACCGACAAAGAAGAGGAGGGGGAAGACGACGACGCGAGCAGAATCGTACCTCTTTATTCGATTTAAGCCGGCTACTCACACGCCTGCCGCAAGGGCAATCGGGCCATCTCGGCGCACAGAAATCCAAAGAGGGGCGATGGACTGAGTCAGTACGTCTCTCTTCGGTGTTTTTCCTTAGAGTTAGGTAGACATAAATAAAATTGTATTTTTTAAGGCCCTCACATATTTTAAAAGAGGTACGTACGGGGGAGTTTCTTGCCCTTCTTTGCTCCATCCCTAAGCCCACAACTTCCGAACGGGCGGTAGTATACAAAAATATTCATATTATAATGACGTTAACTAAGCAATCTGTATGATTTTATGGTCAATAAAAAAACAATCTGGGGTGAAAAAGTGTGTTAAGGCGAGTTATGAATAATTGCAAACCAAGGTCAACGAATATTGCGGAAGTGAGAAGCGAATACAACTCGGGAATAGGAACAAGTGGGATGGCAATTGTGCGCTCGCGCCTAATCTGAATCAACGTAAGCGACAAAACGAAAAAAAAAACATTAAAAATAAGCTATCTCAGGGAGTTACATTTCAATCTTCAAATCGCTATTAACAACAATTCCCCACATATTACAATTAATAGAAAGATCATATTTACTACTACTGCGGTATAATAGGAGAAAAAAAAACGCGTGTAGCACCGTACACGTGTTAGAAGTAAAACTTCTGTAGCTAGATCATTAAGTGGTACCTATACTATACACCTATACCTACCTATACTAAAAGAGATTTAAATTTCCAATTTTGAGATCCAATCTCTGCTTCAAGTTACTTTTAAGTTTCAGACGTCCGATTATTTGAAATTATTTTATACTTGTACTTACTTTTAATACGTCATGTCATTTATTTCCCACCATTCCTTATCTACAATTTGTCGCGCTCGTGGTGATATACTTAACTCATTCAATAGTGTCACTACTATTTGCATCTCGCTCAGATTATATACCATCTGACGTCACGTCTTTATGCCGTCTCGCTCAAATGTATGCATTGCTTTGCTTGTTTTAGAAATCCATATCGACCCGTGTGACATTGATGAAACTCTTTTCTTACAAACTGTATGGATCGCTTCGCACAGCTGTCAAACATAAGTTCCGGTTCCAACAAAGAGGTTGAACGAAGTAGTTTGAGTCATGCTAGTTGGTTTTGTTTGAAGTCCCAGCCAGCGGCGGCGGCGGCGGCGGCGCCATCTTGGCCATACCGGAAATCAAGAACTCGTGGAAGAATGCTTAAAATAATTTTTATTTGTTAACGTTTCATCAGGTTTTTCTCTCACTAATTAACATTCTTTATTGTACGAATGTATTATTATCTTATCTGATTAGTTAAAAACCGTATTGAAAATAGTTGCGGTTTTAAAAGTCTTCAGCCGACCCTGACGTCACCGATTCCAATTTCCGTTACATTTCTTAGCCACTCGTGATAGCACCCGGCTAGTAGCAATTGAAAAGCAAATATATGAATAACCCACAGTTGAGAGGTTAAATAAATTTTACCCCCGTGCCCTAAGAAGTTTTTCTTCAAAAATTTGGAAAAAGGGTTGACTTTTGATTTATTTTCTATTGTCAATTTTTTATCCGAATACGTTTTCCATCATAAAACCCTAGATTATATAGTCAAATTACATATACCGGAAATCGATAACGATTTTCCGAGTATTTCCTGAAATACACATGAAAAATAGCACCCCCAATTTATTCATGCGGTGCCTTGAACTGGAGCCGCCTGCTGTGTGCACATGGAGTGATGTACCCACACACAGCAGGCGGCTCCAGTTTATCACACTTTTTCGCTCTAGATTAGGCGTGGGATGCCTACCATCGACCTTGGTTACTGCTTACCTAATAACTTTAATAGAAATTGTCATTTAATTACTTCTTACTGTAATTCCATGTATGTACTTTTTTCCTGAAATCGCCCATTCTAGTCGCGTGATACCAAAATTATTGCCTTTCAGTTATTCTGTTTTCAGATTGCCTACAAAAAATACAATTAAAAATATTTTTTTGGTATTGGGCTTGTGTGTGGTAGCGTGTATCGTGTTCTTTTTTTTATATTCTTTGCTATTGTGGTATTAACCCGGGTCTCTCAAGAGACGTATAAACAATCAGATAACTTTTTTGACACTTTTTTACGTGTGAAATTTCAAAAGCCCCAGATAAACAGACAGATAAACGCTATCTGAGGAATGAGAGAACGGCACTTAATCGAATTTAAAAAGTATAAAAATCTGTTGGATTTTATACACTCGCTCGACGTGTTTCAAGTTTCAAGTTAAGTTTATTGCTTCCATAAAGTACATAAACATTTGTTCTAAATTAAGGTACAATTTATGGACCCTGTCCTGTCCATAGGGCACTGCAACTGTAGTAATACTAATGACTATTGTAAAATATTAATTATTGAGGTACTTGTATTTATGTGTACGTGTGTACGTGTTGCTAATAAATGCCTAAAAAAGTTATTGAATTCATCCATGGGCAGTAGGCATCCCGCGACTACATCCTTTATTCTAATGGAGGAATGAAAAAGTTCCTAAATTGATGATACGGCGGCGTACGGAAATGGTGTATCGCAATTTTGCTGAAAGGGACCCTCGTTTCACTTTCGACCGCAAGTCGAGATGTTTAGAGTAATGTGCCTAATGTCACCTTGCCAAGGATAAGTAATCGGTAGGAAGGTGACTTGTTAGAAAGTTTAACTTCGCTAGGAAGATGACTATCTAAGTAGATAGCATAGATACAACATTTTCTTGCCTCTACATCCTTCATTATAGTAAAAGCATTTTAAGAGATCCGTCGGAAAGGAACCCATGGTACAGAGCTGTCCAACGATCTTTTGGCGTGCGGTGACAGGTAGACACCTGAGGTAGACACTGACGCTTTTTGACAGGATCATTGCATGAGGTTGCGTAGAAGTGACGCCACGTATAAACGTCACTTACACGCCAAAAGATGGTTGGACGAGTATAAACGAACTATCCGTAGCGAGTTGTCAGCTCACCGTCTGAAAAAACTTAAAACGCCTGCTTTAGATAGATAGATAGATAGTAAATGTAGCCCATTAATGTCCCCACCGAGGGGCACAGGCCTTTACCCGGATCCGAGTAAGATTGATCCATACTCCACCACGCTGGCTCAGTGCGGGTTGGTGGAGGGGTTTTACGACTACTACATACCACCAGGCAGTGATAGTAGCCGGGACCTACAGCTTAACGTGCCATCCGAAACACGGAGCGTCCATGATGTACTTAAGACAAAATAATTATCCCATTGATACATGGTGGATTCGAACCTGCATCTCCTGCGTGAGAAGCAAGGTGAAACCCACTAGACCACGGAGCTCTTCTAGATAGTTAGATAAATTCATTTATTCATTGAAAGGTACACACACAGAGGCTAGAGGCTTCTAGAGGCTTCATGCACATCATACCGACGACGTGGGGTCGGTAGCGCGCGGGGCGGGTGTGAATTACAAGAAATTCTATGAAACAAGCGGGCGGCCCGGGTCGAGAGCGGGCCTGCGCCACACCTCGGACACTCCGTAGAACGCTCGCTCGTAAAATAATCACCTATTACTACCACATAGCCAAATGACGTTTGTACACGTGCAAATTTGTGCGTAAACTCGTTCGTTTTTGAATGTGTGCGTTCAGCGCCTATACAAAGTGCCCCCGACAAGGCTCCCCGAGTCCAGGGTGTCTGAATCAGCGCGGGGAAGGGAGTGGTCGTTCTGTACGTAGTACTATTATCTCTTCTGTGCCTGCGCTCTTGTATGGCGGCCATTTGACCATACATTTGACAACATTGACAACGGTTCCGCTCCCTACTCGGTGACCTAAGCTTTGTATATTTGTATTTTCATTCACGGCCGCCATAAAATCTCCCTCAGGATATTAAACCAGCAGCCGGCACGTGCATCCCTTTGCATAATACCGAACACTTATGGTACGTTACTCAGCGCCGTCTATAGTTGCAGACCCGAAACTTTGGCCCATTATCTTTTATGGGCTTCCGCACAGGCAGATGTTGGGCAAGTTTTATAATTATGAGAATTTTCTCTGTCTTTATTGGTTTTTGCGGCAGTCCTATTAATTTTGAGGTACAGTTCTTGCATTTACAATTTTCGAGTTTGTATTTGGTTTTGTCACAGACGTTGCTTGTATTAATTAATATGTTACTAAACAATAACTATAAATGTTAAATCCTGCATAACCGCACTGACTGTATAACTTTACACAGTACAAAGTGGAGCAAATATTTACTTTACAATAAAAACTGCATTTTACGCTGCATAGAGTACGGAAGTCGTTTTAAAATTGCAGCCCACGAGAAAAACTTTTCCTTATTGGCTGAACACTATTTAAGAATACTAAATTTTCCTGGAGTAGAGTTGAAAAACTAGTGGAAACTAGGTTCTTTTATAATTTCCTGCTTTTGTTCCTTTCGGGCTGAATTTAAAACAGCAATTAAAAAGTTTTAATTTAGATAAGTACTTGCAGACGAAGAGAGGATCTGATAGGAGGACACTGGTGTCTTTCGGTTAATAATTAATGGGCATTAGGTTGCGCGCGCAACTAAGGAAATGCTTCATCATAAGTAAAGTAAGTTTTTTTTTTTCAAAGATCTTTATTTACTCATAGTAGGAATGGTACAACCCAGTGTAAGTTAATCCTAGGTTATAGCTAGTACATGTAAATTAACAAGATGTTTACAGGCTGTGGGGCCTCTTAAAACTTGTAGCATGAATGAATAACAGAACATATTATGTGGGGAGAGGATTACATTAATCTTACAATTTGCTTTACTTCGTTTTAGTAAGCAATTATTGCGATAAAAATAAATAAGTAAAGTAAGTAAATGTAGCCTATTGATGTCCCCACCATTAAAGGCCTGTGCTTCATAATATTTACCTATATTTAAAAAAAAAAATGTAACCGGCGATCATGTATGAAGAGATAAGCTCGCCTTTGTATATATAACTTTTATATATACAAAGGCGAGCTTATCTCTTCATATATATATATATATCTAATATTTTTTTTCCTTTTCTTATGTTCGCGTGCAATAAAAAAAAATGAAATTATGAAGAGATTCATGAATGTTGAGAAAGCGAGAAATGTGTACCAGGATCATAGCAAGTGGAGGTCTGAAGTATCTGCTTACCCCTCCTCTGGGAAAAGGCGTGAGAGTATGTTTATTATGTAATTTTAGACCGACTTCAAAAAAGGAGGGGGTTATCAATTTGGTTGTGTTATATTTTAATATGGCAGAAAGGAGGATGCAAACTCTATGGTGTGATCTCGAAAATGTGTTTACGAACCGATTTTTTCAAATATATGGGAGACTTCTGCAACTAAAAGACATTCCCGACTCACAGAAGCCATCTCTTGAAGTAGGCTTAACTTGACTCTTCAAACTTGTGTATACACAACACACCTATACATTATACATATGAGAGGTTATACAACGTTAGCGGAAAAAGGTAGAGTTTCATTTGGTTAGCTTTTGCTTTTGGTATGTACTCGTTTGGAACTTGCACTTCCAAAAGTAGAAATCAACTCAATGAGCGGGGATCACAGACATTCTATGTCTGTGGCGGGGATATTACTCTGATTTCTTGATATAATAATAGCGATCTATGGCCAAATCGATAAGTTTCGGTGAAACCAGAAAAAGGTTGTTAGAGGCACCCATTTACACTTTATTTACTGTACCTTAGAGGTTAACAATAATAGTAAGTCCACTTTTTTGAAAATTTCATTTCTGTACCTTAGAGTCTACCTCCAGTGGACTTACCATTGTCTACCTCTAAGGTACAGTATTTATCTTAGAACCGTTCTCTCACTGCTCAGAAAGCGTTTATCTGTCTGTTTATCTGAGGCTTATGACATTTCACACGTACAAAAAGTGTAAAAAAAATGTGACTGTTTATCCTTCTCTTGAAATATGATCAGAGATCTTTATTTTTCACTTCCCAGTTCATTTTGGCCTGGGTGGATCAGCTGATTTGTATGGAGAAGTGAAAAATAAACTTGCTCTGATCAAATCGGTTTCATAATGAAAGTTGCTTAGAATGATGTCACTAACAAAGTAGTTTCTCATTTTGCGTTAATTCATTTACACCTTGTATGTTTCTTTGGAAAAGTTGTTCATAATGATGGGTACTATCATTCCCCAAAACATGATCAGCTAATTAAATGTCATCTGTACATTTGTCTATTACAAAACATAACACAGCGTCACACCTTTTCTCATAAGGGTGACAGAGGCACGGATATGTCCTCATTGAGTTACATTTGTCTTTTAATCAAATAATTACAAAAAAAAAACTTTTAGAAAAGACGTGATTCAGCAGGAAGGTAAAGCGTAGGGTATGTAACTATGTATGGTATCAAAATGCACAAAGTATCAAACGGCGCTCACCCTAAATAGCCTACAAGGGAGTCTCCAGCGAGTTTCAACGTCGTGGAGCCATAAATTACTTTTGCATTTTTCATTTTTTCGCTCCCGTCTGAAGATTTTTGGTACTCGAGAAGTATTTCAGCCCCAAGTGCGGCGGCGGCGTGTCAAGTCCTATATTGAAATACCGCGGACGGCTGTGATATGGACATTTCCACAGAGATATTTGCACTGGCAACATTTTATAGTAAAATATTGGGAAGTTCGAAACATGATAAGTGCCATTACTTTTTAACCGACTTCCCAAAGGAGGAGGTTTACAATTCGTCCGGATGTTTTTTTCTTTTGACGTGACAACGTCTTATAAATTGGTTTGCCGGGTGACACTTCAAGAAACTGCGTTACGCTCCGCTCACGTTATGCGCTTACAATGAGAGCGAGTGAGAGGCACGCGTCCCATCCACTCGGGCATGGTTAGCCCGCCTAAGAGCGAGAGAGAAAGACATAAAAAGTGAAAGGCACGCGTCAAGTTATTGTATGTATATTTGTATATAAATACGTATGTATGTGTAAAGGTAAAAATAAAATTTTGTTAATATGAAATTCAGTGCGAGATTCTTTGTATAAATTAATGTTTTAAATATAATTCTTTGTATAAATAAATGTTTTAAATTGTTACTATTATTTCATCCTTCTTCCTACTATACGAATGAATATTCACATTAAAATTATTTTACCACTCAAAGTCGTTGTCACGTAAAACTTTCGCCCGTATACCGACTTTACAGGCAACCAATTTTTTATGTACACACCCCGATAGCGCCTAAACGGATGGAGCGATATGGAAAATTATTTTTTTGTTTGAAAGGGTTTACCTTCTCATTGGTCCCATTGACAGGATCAGGTCAGGATCTCATGATGGGATCCTGGAGAAATCGAGGGAACTCTTCAAATATTATAGGCAGACCTATAGTGATTTTTGTGTTTTTCATAATAACTCGTGCAAATGCATATGGTAAGCATAATATTGTGATGCGGAACTGCTGATGAAGACCACATATGGCCACCAGATCTGCTCAATACTATGTACAAATACAATGCGTGGCTGACGGGCAGGCAACGCATTGCCTAAACCGGTGGACCTAGAGCCATGAAACTTTGTACAGGGGTTCCTTAGTAGCGTGGGTTAGCACTGATATGGGATTTGTCAAAATTAATTCCCCAAGGGGGGGGGGGGGGATAAGGGGTTTGTATTAAACTCAATCTAATCAAATAGGGTTTGTTGAAGTCGGTTTTTTCTAAAGTTTACTTTTTGTTTCAATTATAAATAATACTAGAGTACTTATTTGTCAATTTTGTCGATAGTAGAGAAAGTGGACGTTGTATTTATGGATGTGCAGTTAGAAATAAGTGGATGACGAGAGGTGACTGTCTCTGGTAGTCAAAAAGTTTACCAAGTTACATTTTTCATCCAGACCTTCTAAAAATATTACGCTACATTTTGCTACATATAAAACTGAACTATCTGAAATATAGGTAGACTTTTTATAGTCTCAGATACGAAGAGAGCTCAACCTTCACCCATCTGTTACCGCGATGAAACTTGGTTTTTATGAAATTGCCTAGCATAATCCTGGAAAAGCTATAATTAATTAATGAACGGTCAAGTGCGAGTAAGACTTAGGGTTCCGATCCATGTAAACAAAATTAGGGTATAAACGGTTGTAGCATTTAATTGCGCTGACGGTTGATTTTTTCACGGCTTTAAAGTACCATAGACTTGAGTAATTGGTATAAATTTCAGCTTGATACGTTCACGCGTTCTTGATATAAGTAAATGGCCTTTTATTTTAAATTTTAAATTAACTATAGCCTTGCCAGTATATTGGTAGGCAACCCACTCGCAATGTATTTTCTAGCATACAAAATTTAATAAAAACCAAGTTTCATCGCGGTAACAGATGGGTGAAGGACGAGCTCTCTTCGTATCTTAGGATATTATTACATCACGTTATATAGCGTCACGCCTTTTTCCATACGGGGTGGCAGAGGCACAGCCGTTCCCACTTTTAGCCAAAAATTAAATAGGTACCTACTTACTTCATTCTCCGTGACAGTGGCCAAGCCCATCGCCGCAGCTATGGAGTAATAAAGGTTTCCTCACGAGGTTTTTCATCACCGTTAGAGCATGATATATATATGAAATAATTTATCTCATTGGTGGATAAATTATATTTTTCTATACATGGTTAGCACTGGGATTCGAACCTGCATCTCCTGCGTGAGGAGCAAGCATGAAACCCACTATAGGTAGATCACGGAGCTCATAGTAGATTTTGTAATAAGTTTTATACGTAGCGATTCGGAGTGAGTATAATGTTTTATTTTTAGAAGGTCCTTCGAAAACCTAATACCCGGCTGGGATACTAAACCGAAAAGCTAGAAATGCAATTTGTCAACCGACATCACTGCTAGAGGTCCACCCTCAACTTTGCCCTATTATTTGACCATACCATTGTCCTATGGCTGCATCCATCCTTGTTATGTCATCTGTCATATTAGTTAGATCATTAACCATTTCTATCGTTTACTTATGTGTAATTTTTCGGTACTTTACCTTGTTAGATTCAGGAAATGAGTAGGATATTGAAAATGTATCGCTAATAAAGTAGATAAACTACAGTAGGTGTTGGAAGACCTGCGGCACTATTGGTCCGATGCAGGGAGCACTTATCCAGTGGAGAGCGCATGGATACGTTTTCCTTTGAAACACAACTCACCAATTTACGGGCGGCGGGGGACGAGGTAAGAGAGCTGTGATTGGTCAGCCGCTGCGAAACTGTCTGGCGGTCCGTCATCGTACATAGGTTGCATATGCGAACGTTTGTTGAATACAACAAACGTTTGGCGAGCCACTTTCCCTCTTAGGCGCAGTCAATTGTATATATGTCTCTGGTCTGGCTCTGGAAATGGCGGTCAATTGTGGAGGCATGTCCAGCAGTGGACGCGAAAATGCTGAAGAAGAAGAAGAGAAAGTAGATACTGATCTTTGCGCAGAAAAATCAAACATTTCGGAGCAAAATACAGAGTGACATTTAATGAGCTGACCATATTTTGGGGAATGATATTACCTATCATTGTGAACAACTTTCCCTATGAAACATATGGTAAACTCTTCCTCTCCCTAACTCTTTATTAATCTGTGCATATGGTCGCAAATGAAAAATATTTTTCGTCCCCCAGTACATTGCCCTGATCAGCTGATTTCAAGTTACTATGGGAGATCCAAAAATTTTTTTTCGTTTGCGACCATAATTATGTTCCTTGGGGAAAAATCTTCATAATGTTGGGTACTCCCCAAGATATGGTCAGCTAATTAAATATCACCCTGTATAATTTCTTTCGAGGTAATAGGGCCTTGGCACAAGAATTTACTACTCAACACATTGCTATATGAGCCAACAAATCAAATTACCCATTTCCAAGTCAACTACCTAACAACGACAGCCCTGTAATTTGCACGTAATTGCAGATAGCATGTAATACAATCTATTCTGTCATCTCTTTACAATGTGATTTATGTAATTTGCGTCAAGGATGGTAATACCGGCACTTGAGAACACGTGCGCTCCAATCCACTGTATCGTTACATTGAAATACTATACGCATAGTGCGCATAGTAATGGTCTCTATTAATATTATACATAATGCAACATTAGTACTAAATAAATCAACATAAATAACCTTTTCAGTAACTGTTGGCTGAAATTATGGTTTACCAGTTACTTTAATTTCCGTTTGACCGATTATCTAAATGTTTGCCATTTTTTCTCAAACTGTCATATTCTCACGATTATTTGCCATTGGTTCCCTAGAAAAAGATCCAAAAGCCAGATAATACACTGGACAGATGCCTTAAGCACAGAAGAGATAATAGTACTCCGTACAGAACGGCCACTCCCTTCCCCGCGCTGATTCAGATACCGCACCCCACCCCTGGCGCCAAAGGATTGGATAAAGAATCAATAGACAGGGCTGAACGCTTGACGAGTGACGACGCGTATACTAAATATCGCCGCATTTGCCGCGCCACCAGCCCTAGCAAAGTTTACGCACACATTTGCACGTATACAAACATCATTTGGTTATGTAGTAGTAATAGGTGATTATTTTACGGGCGTTCTATGGAGTGTCCGAAAGCACGACGCTCAACGAAGGTGCTTATTTAAATTTATGTCCCAATAATAATGGATAGAATATAATATAAGGTCGTGATCTATTTGTCTAAGAGGTGTCTTACATTATACCAAGTTGTATTACGCGTAAGAGAGTAGGCTGAGTAAGGGCCAAAGTTCCATTCCCCGCTAGTAAGATACCTACATGTACCTATTGATATCTTAAGTTATCGAACATTAAACATTTTAGTGTTCTGTTCCAAACAGAGTCAATGTATGAAGGCAAGTGGAGCTCTTTAGTCTGTCCTACCCCAATTCTTGGTAAAAGGCCAGAACATACATAGAGTAGTTATAAGATTTTGTTTTCAAATAACATTTAGTCACTTCTATGTATAATGAAAAAAACAATATATTTAGAAGTCCGATTCCGATATGGCGGAATAAGCAAGCAAACGCTCTCACGGTATAGCAGCGAAAATCCCCGTCACAAAACACAAAGTGCGAAACAGGAAGCACTCACATTCGTGTAACACACTTGTGGGATAATGGCACAAGTAATGGGCACTGTAATGGCCCTACTGTGGGCGTCAGCGTCACCGGTTCCCCACATGTGCAAAGATGGGGTATGAGAGGAATTCATTACCGTTGTATAGTTATATTATGTACACCAAGCTGTGTACAGGACAGGATGTGTTCACAGGGTCTCATCCACATATATTTCTGTGGTCTCATCTTTATAATTCTGTTTTGTAAACCTGTAAAGAAACGAGTTGCTTTCTTATCTTGCCCTCTGGGAGTCGAAACATTAGGACTATGGGATATTCCTACTGATTGAAATAAAAATAATCGAGCAAGTGCGAGTCGGACTCACACATGGAGCGTTCCGAACCATCGTCGTACCAAAAAAGTACAAAAAATTACGTTTCTTATTACCTTTATTTTTTCAATATTTCTTTTCGGTATTTCGTAATTTCGTAATTTTTTTATTGTACATTGTACTCATATGACGGTAAAAATAGCTTAAGATAAACAAATAATGTACAAAGGCAGCTTGTCTGTATTAAATGTGTATTTGCGTATGGGTCTGTGTATTTGTTGTTGTAGCGGCCACAGATATACATTATTCTGTGAAAATTTCAACTTTCTGGCGTTCCAGCGATAAAACCCGCTGACGTACAGACAGACGGACAGCGGATGCTTGGTAATAGGGTTGGTTTGGCACCCTTCGGGTACGAAACCCTGGAAAAAGATCCTAGTCTGAAAAAACAGCCCTATTCGGTTCGGTCAGTCAGACCAACATGAAAAGTCTTGGTGGTTCAATCAGTCGAAGCGATAGGCCCCAAGGCCCCCAAGCTTGGGATTTGCCTCGTTTACACCGTTTCCCAAAGGAAAATTTGTCTTATTAGACTCACTTCAGCTAATAACGTGCCGCTATTTTGAATTAATCTTCGATTAATCAACACGTTTGATCACTCTTTCAGAAACTGAGGGATGAACCCAGACGAGCTCAAATTATTGTGTTGTTAGTCGCCTAATTTCGGTCGCGTAATCTTTGCTACATTCGGTTTCATACAAAACTGAGTCGGTCAGCAGACAACTCATTTTGCGACGCCCCCGTGTGAAGGAAACACGAGTTTTTATGATACCGAATGTAGGTAGCAGAAATTACGCGACCGAAACTATGCGTGTCACAAGTCAAAAATTTGAGCTTGGCTTCAGCTGGATGACCGCGGCCCGAGTTGGCACCAGTGTCAATTTGCCCCCGAGGCACAGACGTCTGACCATTTCTATCCTCGTTACTGGCCGACGACGGCTAATCATTTCGATTTACCGTGATTCCGCACGAATTTCTCTTACGTAGATCAAATATTAACATTATATGCACGGAGAGATAGATAGATAGATAGATAGATAGATAGATAGATAGATAAATCATTTATTCAAAGGACATGGTACACACACATAAATTAATAACAAAAAAATCAATTTAAATAGACGGAACATAATAGCACGCACTATGCAATTAACAGTAGGTACCTACAGCTGTGTGGTTATGTGACTGTACCACGGCAGTGAAATGGCCCTGACTCAGCAATGTCACAGACGAATCTGTGACGCTGGTATTCTGCCAGGGCCAAAGCGGACGCACAACAGTGGCTCAAGTACTTACACAATTTAATTTATATAAGTAATTATTACATAAGAAAAACAAAATTTAATAATGAAATTAGTTATGTTATTAATGGAATTGAAAATTGAAATAATTGGTATCAGAAATTTAATTGGAATTGAATTGGCAATAAAAAGAAAAAAAAATGTATTGTATTTATTATCTAACATATTGAAAATGGATATTTGATGAATCGGTATTATTTTCTAAGCTTAATACCACTCGATATTCCATAGTAAATGAACCGCGTCATCGTGACGGAAAGTGGTCCTAGGAACGTCAATGCTGAAACTCAGCTGTCAATGTGTCATACAATGAAGCATAGATGTAGATTTGAAATACGCGAATGTAACCTGAGTTGTTAATTTGTTATATTTAGTGGTGATTAGGAATCATTGGAATGTAATTAACACCGCCACACTTTTTCTCTTCTTAGCTTAGACATTACATTAGCAATATCAATTTGCAAAACACAATGTAGGGGTTTGCCGCCAAACCAATTTCAGGCGTCCGAAAAGATTACCGACCATTAATTTTTTCATAGCACCAGACATTTTGTTGACATTATGTCAAATTTTCTATGATAAATCGTCGTCCGTCATTGTTTGCAGGGCGTATTGTGATAAGCTCGTGGCTCACGCCTTGATGGCGACACAAAGGTTGTCCCTAAAAAAAGTCCTAAACCATTAGACTTGGGAATTTTTAATATTCACAAAAATTCCGGAGCGGTTTACTTTTACGCTGCTGCAAAATGGGGAAGAGATATCTAAATATTTAATATCTATTTTAATCTCTTTGTTGTTAGGTGTGAAATAAGCAATTTTCTCAGAGACTACTAGAAAGCTATACTTACCTACAATTTATGCCAATTTAGCTTATAAATCTCACTACCTACTGAGTGGCATAGGATTTGCACGGTTTGGAGAAAAGAGGAGCTCTAAGGGCTCTGCTAAGGCTGATAGTAAGGCCAGAGATAATTTGTATGGAGTTGTCAAAGTTAATCCGAGAATAGTGCTAACTCATGTTCTATCGGGCGGCTTCTATAATATAATTTGGTAGGTACGTCGCTCACTGTCTACGTGCAGACACGGTGCGCCTTATTCAATGACATTTTGATTGAAATGTTGTCAGTCAGTCAGCGAAACAGTCGGCCGCACGCAACACTATTATCAATAGCCTAAGGATGTGACGAACGAAACATATTCCCGTAAGGATAGAGCCCGTGAGGAGTGCTTTAGTTATTGTTCTGAAGAGCCATGCGTATGCGTGCCATGCCTTGCAACATGGAGAAGAAGTTCTCTGACCTTCTTTTGTTTACTTCCGGAACAGAATGAATGGCCACGTTAAACCCACGATTTTTGACAACAAAATAAAGTGTTTCACTGATTTATTGGGCTCGTGGTTATTCAACATGATATTCATGAAAATGAAAACTAAAATGGCTAAAATATATTTTTGAATGATTTCTATTCGGCAGAATTTATCAGAAATCTGGCACAACTTCGTACTGCTGCTGTGCTGATGGATTAAAAGCCTTAAGTGATTTACGCTTTGATTTTGCCGAAGATTTTTCAGAAAGGTATTTACTGAGTTGGCCATGGCATGGCACTACGCCTACATTTAAGCCACTTGCCACTACACAATACAGCTACATAGTTCGGGATTGCAGCAGCCGTGTAAGTGTGAAACTTCGAACATTCTAGCAAAATATGAAACTGGTTAGCTAAACTGGGGTAAGCTGGAAAACTTAGGCAACTTGCTAAGTATAGGCTTATGAAGAAATCAGAAGCCTAAAGATGTCGCTGCTATAAAGACTGCTGATTTCCAAAAAAAATGTATTGTAACGGACGCAAATTATTGTGGATTAAATAAACACTGAATTTTTTTGATTGGTTGAACGTTGATTTTAGGATCCTTATACGACGATGCTTGCTAGTACTCGTAAATTAATTAGAATGCAGGCTCATAAATACAGTGTGTCCTGACCTGAAAGAAGAGACACACGTTTTGTTGATCTGCATATAGTCTTGTACAAGATTTTGGACGGAAATTCACTTGCTATTTTAACGACAAAACTATGAAAGTGGACTTCTTAAGCTCATATAATATCAGCTTATTAAACATTTAAACTTATGACAGTTGTAACTTAGTGCAGGTAGTTAACTGAATGATTGTTTTATGAATTTCAGCTGGCGTCTATTTATCAGTTATTCATTGTATCCTACATAAGTATTATGTTTGCCATAGCCCAAAGAACGATTAGAAAATAAAAAATCTTTCATCTCGTGTTTAGTAGAAACAGAATATAGTTCAGAAAGAATTCTATTCGCTAATTGCTCAATTTCATAATACCTACTTCTCTTTACGTCGACCTAACGGTATCTATACTTTACCGTTAGTAATTTGGCTAAGATCGATCGGCATCCGGCACCATTTTGACCAAGCAATGTCCCCTGAATAGGTAATTCCTTAGTTCTCAGTGCCATTTTTCGTCAAACTACCTTGTCAAAGGCAAGCAACGATACGAACCCGGATTAGGTCGAGTTCCGGTTATGTTCCCAAAAGCTTCCAACGCCTGTTGAACAGGTGCGGGCAAGGCTGCGGACACGGGTCGAAATGTCGGAATTGCAGACAGGCTAGCGGCAGGCGCTGCCACCGCGAAGTAAATTAAGCCGGCATGTTGGGGCTGACATAGAATCAGCTTTAACAGAGGGCTAACTGATCTTATAAATAAGAGTTGGTAAATTCCACTGGCTTTATTTACGGTGTATAGTGCTGACGTAAGTTAGAAAAAAGTTTGTCAGTTTACACACTCATAAAAATTAGGACTACGGTAGACCGTCAACCAAAAGACGACATACTAATAGAAATCAATCAATCAATTAGCTCTTAATTAGCCATGGCTGGGCCAGGTGACGTCACAAAGAGGACTTTGTGACGTGACCAAGGTAGAGATGATTAATATAACCATCAACCATTAAAATTAACAAATAATTTTATTTAACTATGATATTCAATAAACAAACTTAACACAATCGAATAAAAATATCAACTAATATTTTTATCAACTCGTTCCGATATCGATAATTATCAAATTGACAAATGGCAACGTCGCGCATTCCCGACTTCCCGCACGTGCCGCGCTGCTTCTTTCGTCGGAGCGGCAACGTCACAGGCAGTGTCAGGTGTTCAATTTCGTTCGTTACGCGTGCATTCAATTGTAGGCGCTATCTCTCTTACGATAACACACATTATTTACTGTTGGGGATATTTGATATCAAATAACCATTTGATAATATTAATAATATTCGATCGAACGGTGAATAAATGATTGTTCAATGTATGCTCTATTTCTCTTATAATAAAACACATTTACTGTTGGGGCGATGTTCCTTACGAAAGTGATATTTTTATTGATCGGTCAGGCAGGTGAATGGTTGATTGTTTGTTTTATTCATTTTATTGTGTTAACTAATATTTTCAACCAAAATAATTATCGATATTTTTATTTATCAACTAACCATTAACCAATAAAAAAATCAACCATTATTCTCATCTTTACAAGGTGCCACAAATAAAAAATATAACTAGTAAGTAAGGACTGGTTAATTTCCAAAGTTGCCCCTCTGTAACGTGATTCTGTTGCAACTCATTTCCCCCTCCCTCGAGATCCGGGGGTAATGAAGTTTTAAATTAAAAAGTGTATGAATAAAATATTTTACAAGGGCCACGTGTGAATCCAGCCCTTTTCACACGTCGAATGAAATATTTACACAAAGGGTGGTTTTGGGCTTTGATGGTGTTGTAAATTTTGTTTTAGTTGTACAGTAGCGTCGTGAGGAAACCTTCAGTCGTTATGGCGGTTGTAACCCCTATAACATAAGGTGAAGTATTCAATATCTGGCTCAACAAGGGCGTAAGTGTGCCTCTGCCACCCCGTATGGGAAATGTCGTTACGCTAATGTGTTATGATGTGTTTTGTAGTTTATAGAGATTAACTTTAGATAAAAGCGTTAGCTTTGGACACAGAAGAGATAATAGTACTACGTACAGAACGAACGGCCTCTCCTTTCCCTGCGCTCAATCAGATACCGCACCTCACCCAGGAGCTCGCAGGAGGATTCGCGGGCTTTTTCTATAGAAACCGAACGCACACATTCACAAACGAACGAGTTTACGCACACATTTGTATGTGTACAAAAACGTCATTTGGTTTTGTATTAGTAATAGGTTATTTTTTTACGAGCGTTTTATGGAGTGTCCGAGGTGTGCTTTGGACACAGAAGAGATAATAGTACTAAATACAGGACGGCCACTCCCTTCCCCGCGCTGATTCAGATACCGCACCCACGTACTTTGCAGGAACGTTCGGCATACTCTTTGTATAGGGCTGAACGCACACATTCACAAACGAACGAGTTTACGCACACATTTGTACGTGTACAAAAGTCATTTGATTATGTAGTTGTAATAGGTGATTATTTTACGAGCGTCGCGTCGTATGGAGTGTCCAATCTCCGCTGATGGACAGACAGACAGATGGACAGCGTGGGCTGAGTAATAGGGTCCCGTTTGGCACTCTTCGGGTACAGTACCCTAAAAATGTACAAGGTGTATAAATATGCATGGTTTTTCCCTCTCGCTCCGACATCTAATTGTTCTCCATTGTATGTTTGTTCGGCCTATGCCGTTATGAGAGTATACCGATTACGCGTACGCGTAGTCACCATAATAAAGATGGAGTAAACTCTACAAACAATAACAAAAACTAATTTAAATCAGTCCACCTGTTACACAGCACTGCACTACAGTGCTACAAACAGACGGAACATTTCAATTTTACAACATACCATTTTCCGTCAACACCAAAAAAAAAGGTAAAGGTTGAATTGCAGAAAAATTCTCGGCATTCTCACCCGACACGCCGCACGCTCCGTCATTTTATGAACTTTTTGAATTAAACAGACATGTATAGCATATTTGGGGGCAAAACGCATATTTAGTCCCTGGGGCCTCTGATTTAATTACAAGTTTCTGTTTTATACGCGTTTGGGGATGGTGTTTTATGCACTGACGAACAAAGTTGGTGGATTGGTTCGTTTCAAGGGGTTTGTCGTTTTGAGAGATGTTACCAGGATTTAGAGTCAAACTGACAGCTAGCTCTACTTGACAACTCCTTGACTTTGATGATGACATTGAATGTTATTTATGACAACAATCTCTTAGGTAAGGTTGGGAAAAGGGAAAATTGTATGGAGGAAACGAATAAGCTTAAGGGTCTAGTCTAGAAACTAGTGAATTCTAACTTAAATCAACACTAGTTACTAGCTGTAACTAGCTTATAGTTATAATTTTTATGTTTGTAAGTATAATTGCTAAGTACCGTCTAATATTTAAACATAAAAATGTAAATCCGTTATTGGCTAATGTTAAGATTATTTTTTTTGTCTTACTTATCTGTATTAGCTGTGGATTTTTAAGATCAATAAATAAAATAGTCTAAATTTTCGAATATCAGCTATATTGTTGAATATTTTTCTTTGTCACGTAAATCGTAAATTCGGATGGGGAAATTCTATGGCAGATAGGATTTATCTATAACCTAGATCTACGACATATCTTTAGAAGAGGCCCTTTACTACTTGACCAGATAGACAAACATAGATACATAGATGGATAAACAGGACCAGATTTCTGCCAGGCGTATAGATAAATTACATGATCTCGCTTCGCATAATGTATTGAAAGTTTTGATACTACTCCTCCTATTATTACGAACTGTAGTTTATTTGCGATCCCGTATAGCATTGTGCAGTGAATAGATCATGGAGAATTCATTTTATGCGGAGGTTCAGATACCTAGCTACCTCTTAAATTTGGTTCAAGCAAACATACAACAATGTGATAAATGTGTTTGGCCTCATAAATAGGTTTAGTAAACGTCATTATTGCCTCTTCACAACCTTGGATCACTCTGGAGGAACACGGCTTCTAAATTTGCCGGCCTCAAATGGCAATTTTAAAATCTCAACAGGTCTTGGGTCTATGGTCTATCTCAGGAATGAACAATTTCCCACGTGACATAAGTGGATAAGCAGATGACTGATCGTTTCCTAATTACGACAATCACCACTAAAATATAATTAGACATTCATCACTCCACCCCGTTCCTTGAGCACACCGCTACATACTCGCGGTGGTAATTGTCCTATCCTAACTAATGGTTGCGGTCGTTAATCAGGCTTTGTGAAACCTGTCTGTGTTAGTTGGAATCATTTTGTCGTAAATATACCACAGATATTATATTAACTGGTTCGCCGACACATCTTTTTTAACAATAGTTCGTCATTGTTCGGTCGTTCGAGCGGTGTGCTTCTGAGAGTGAAGGGGAGTCTTCACAAAATAAAAAAGGTCTACGAGAAACCGGCCCTCACTATCTTACAGTAGTCATGAAAATAAAAAGAAAATAAAAATAAATATGACACAAAATATTGGAGTACTTATTGTATTTAATTACTGGCCTGTGGAAATTGTTGCCTCTGCTACCGCGCATGGGAAAACGCGTGACGCTATGTTAAAATGTAGTGAGGCCAACTTGTCGGAATTCATATCCTTAGCAGTAAAGGATCATTTGACTCCTTAACTGTGTTTATCACCTGTGGTTCTGAATTCGATATTTGTTAACTATATTAACATAAAATAACATAGAGTCACGCCATTTTCCATGCGGGGTGGCAGAGGCACGACTGTGCCCACTTTCGGCCAGTGATTCAATCTCAATTTTGCGTGACAGGGGGCTAGACCATCGCCGCTTACTATATTAAAATTTAAAATAATCAGAATAACTAGTCTTTGATCCACCGAGAAAACAAAACAGTTTCTCTCTAACCTACATACGGCATTTGTGTAATCTACGTGTATCTAACTCTGCTACGGCTACGCCTCCATGGCGTTACGCGCTACGCATTGCTACGAAGCCGTCTACGACATTTGCTACGCGACTACGCGTACTACAAATCTGTCTACGTAGGCATAAAATGTGATTTCATCATAGTATTTTTGCTTTAGGTGAGTTATTTATAAAAATAAGCCTTTAATGTAACCAAATTTGATTTATTAGAGTACAACAATACGAATTCAAACATGTACATGTATTTTATTGCTCTTCGTTTAACACAACATGTGATGTACTGATTCATTGAAAATCGTTTTTATATCGCATAGGTAAGTACGCAATTTTCTCGGACGATTTAAGTAGAATACCCTGTTCATGCTCATTTTTTAATACAATTCTTATTCTTACTAAGTAATGTTTAAGACAGAAACCGCATGTTTCAAGAAGTTTAGATAAGTCATATTGAAACATAGACCCTTCTTCAAACAAGCAAATCTGACAAATAATTCCTGTCGTAGAAACCACGAGACACAATTTCACCTTCACGCTCACGTATTTTGCATACCAGCGAGCAAGCCCATTGCCACGAAACACCAGAAAATAATACTCTTGCAAGTTATTTTCAGTCCTTATTTCAAACCCAAGCGTATTTCTGTACAGTGATTTCCCAGCATGGACATGTCACAGTTAGTTGGTTAAATCAGACACTTAACTAACACCCTAGACCGTTAATTAAAGATCGACATTTAACCAAGTTGCTAAAATTCCGTCAGAGAAGTGATTGAACGAAACGTTTAAAGAGTTGTCTAAACGTTACCAGGCAACAAAACGCATTTTAACTTTGGAATGGTAATAAACAACCAATTCGGTTTTGTGAAACTACATGGGGTCGCCTCGCTCCGCTCCGCTTCGCTCGGCTCCGGCTAGTTCATAAAGTTGTGACCTAACACAATAATCTTTAGTATTGGCACAGAAAGTGACCTAAAGCAACCAATTCGGTTTTGTGAAACTACTAATCATGAAATAATCATAGCGGAGTCGACAACTTGTTTTGGTAAGACAGATCGTGAATCGTTTTTGACGATGCTTTATTTAAATCAAAATGCTAGTGAATTGGTTAAATTTCTTTAATTAACTGTCTAGGGATTTAGTTAAGTGTCTGATTAAACCAACCAACTACGACAGACATACAGACTGACAGCGGTCGGTGGCCAAGGGGAAATGTTGAACGTTTGAGAATCACTGGAATTTGCAGTTTGCTCACGTATGGACTGTACATTAGGGTGGTAGTCGGAGACAAATCTAAGTTGACTTTGCGTTTGAGTGGAGTATGTATACTTGATGTAAGCACAGCGTCCTCAATTTCATTTAACGTCACTAAACTTAATTAATGGTCGAGTTGACTCACGCGTAGGTACTACACTCGCATTTATTCTGTTACGTACTAAATACTAATTGTACTACTTTATTAGTCCTTGCTATGTTAATAACGTGTTTCTCAGCAAAAGGTCAACACAAAGTATCCTTAAGTTTGCAGCAAAATTGTAACATAAACGCCTGTATCCTTCGATTGCGTTGGCCCAGAAGTTTAGCTTTTTTAGAACTTTAACAAACTACTTTAGAAATCGATATTAATTTTGACTTGATTTTTTTACGCGTTCCTGAGAAAAGGGGTTTGATAGATGGACAGACAGACGGACGGATGGACTTACATAAAGCATCATTAATCGGTGTGCAACATTCATAATACATGTTACAAATAGGTTTTCTCACACAAGCTCTTCATAATGCCTTGACACGGGCAGTCCGATAGCAAATACTCAGACAGATATTTAGGTCCTGCACATGCAAGCTATTATTGAAAATAAATGATGTCATCATTTGCAGACTACGTTTTTATATGAAATATTTTGTTAGAGTCGATTCAGCGAACGATTGAATTAAATTTTGACAGTCTGATCTATATGTAAAATAAACTTCCGTTAAGTTATGTTTTTATAACAATGTGAGTGCATGAAAACTATTAAATAAGCTCAACATTCCGTGTTATAAAGGCCAACCAATAACGGCTTACCTGAATCTCCACAATTATCCAGGAATACCACTATAATAAAAAAGAACCCTCGCCTCATTTGAGGTTTTATCATGCGAAACTGAAATCACAAATTTCACACCAAATATAAATAAACAATTCTACGGAAATAGAGTTTAATTCTTGTTTATTTTTATTAATCTAGTAACATAAGTAGCCTACACAGTGGCATTTATCTCAGCTATTGTGTATATCCGTAATAACGTGATACAAGATAGAATTGTTTTCTGTGAAATCTAAAGATAACATGTCTGTTACTATTACGGTTTAAACTTGTCTCCTTGTTCAATATCCTTTGTGTTAGGAAGACGCAATGAACAAATACATTTGGAGAGAATTCAGAAAGCAATGCCAGTCGAGTTTGTACCTTTGAATGCCTTTGATATGAGTTTGTGCGCCTGACTGTGGTTTCAAGTTGTTGAATCTGCTTTTTTCTAAAAGACTAATTATAGGTCTGCCTAAAACATACTTTTATGCCATTTTTTAGGAAACTGCAGAAGACCATCCTAACACATAACTCATCATTTGCTTGGTATTGCTCGATTCTAAATAAATATGTAGAGCAATTGAAATGGCGCAAGTAGTAAGAGCAGCTTTATTTCTATGGCTAACCACAAACCACAAACAACTCTCATCTCAAGCTCGTAAAAATTACAGATTTGATTTGGTGAAACCGTAAAACAGAGCTGAGATAACTCAGAGCTGATAGTGCGTCATTAACACGGGCCTGAATGATTCAAAATATTTCCACAAACCCTTTTGTATTTCCCAGTCAGTCGAGTACATAGTTCCTATATTGCTAGAGTACAAAATGCCGCATTTACAGTACCCAAAGCGATAATAATCACGCGGAGAGAAAAATAAACCAGCCAAGTCCGAGTCGGACTTGCACACAAAGGGTCTCGTTTCATCGCGTCAGACAAGAAAAAGACCGTCTCCTGAACAGGGGAATTTAATGGTGTCCTTAATTGTTTTCGTGTACTGTACTTAGTAATTTACAGCAGGAACAGAAATAAAGATTCTGTGAAAGCTTCAACTCTCTACCTGTTACGGTTTATGAGATACGATGCTAACGGACAGACAGACAGAAGGACGGACAGACAGCTTAGTAACAGGGTCCGTGGCACCCTTCGGGTACGTAACCCCAACAACAGCGAACGTCGGAGCATCGTCGGAGGCGCATGAATACGTAAAAAATGAAATTTACACGAGGAATGAAGTGAGGGAGGCAATTTCCAACCGAGCACCGCGTAATGGCTACTTCGCTAGCGGAGCTACAAATGTTTGTTTAGTCCGACTTGGATGCGGTTTATCAGCGGGTCGATTCTCGCGCCTTCGATATATAGATATCGAGACTAATACTGACAGATTCCCATACGAAATCACTCGATATAGGTGTAGACACCGTATATCGAATGCGCGAGAATCATGCTCCAGGAGCATGATTCTCGTGCATTCGATATACGGGTGGGGGCGGGGTATAAGGGGTTTCAGTTTGTATTAAACTCAATCTAATCAAACAGGGTTTTTGGAAGTCGGTTTTTTCTAAAGTTTACTTTACGTTTCAATTATGTTTTAGATACCTATTCATACTCAACGAAAAATATAACTGATAAGCTCGCCTTTGAACACTTTGTTCTGTGCATTTTTTTGTGTGCCATAAAGAAATTATGAATTATGAACTGCTACGTTCTTTGGTTTTATCAAGGTAGTAGACCTTGATAATAGACAATCACATGCCATATCCAGTCAACCTCCAAGAGGTAGGCCCTTTGCTTCAACCCGCAACCAAGCGTGGCTAGAACAGGCTTGTTCCCTTATTGGAGTCGGCACGAAATTGCACCTTGAGCACAGAAGAGATAATAGTACTACGTACAGAACGGCCACTCCCTTCCCCGCGCGGATTCAGATGCCGCACCTCACCCCGGAGTCGGGGAGCCTGTTCGGGAGACGTACGCTTTGTATAGAAGCTGAACGCACACATTCAAACGAACGAGTTTACGCACACATTTGCACGTGCCTTGAGATAAATTAGGAAAAGCGTGGTGAAAGGAAAACGGGTTTTGGAAACTGTAATTAGGGTATTGGATATTTTAATTAAGGGTCAGTTTAAATGGAAAGTATTCTATACTCATCTCAATCTGTAAATAGATATTGGTCACTGGTTATTTTATGCAACATATTATAGGTAATTTTGCGGGTGCACTGAAAAAATGAATAAATAGGCCAAATCTGAGTCGGGCTCTCACATGAAGCAACCATCGTACAAGAAAAGTTCCAAAAATCACATTTCGTGTAAAGAACATCCTTTTTAGGGTTCTGTACCCGAAGGGTGCCAAACGGGACCCTGTTACTGAGACTTCGCTGTCCGTCCGTCTGTCTGTCACCAGGCTGTATCTCATGAACCGTGGTAGCTAGACAGTTGAAATTTTCACAGTTGATGTATTTATGTTGCCGCTATAACAAAAAATACTAAAAAACAAAAGAAATTTAATATTAAGGGGGGCTCCCATACAACTAACGTGATTTTTTGCTCATTTTTGCTCGGTATTGATAATGGTAGCAGGTAGACGCTTAAAATGTTCACAATATATTGAGTATATTATTAATTAATTAATTAAATTGAAAATAATATGGAGTTGTCAAAGTTAACCAGAAAATAGTGCAGATCCGCTTTATAGCTAGTGGGCCTTAGTAATCCTAATAGGGTCCCGTTTGGCACACCCTCCAGGTACGCAACCCTGAAATTAGATAGGTACCTTTATAAGTTGCTTAGAAAGATCTTTTATAAATTGTACGAAAAGTTAATATTTCAGTCATAGTATTTATAGTCATAGTAAGAGTTCTTCCGTGGTATTTTAGTTGTTAGCACAAATTAAAAAGGTAGGTACTTTAATATATTTACTTGTAATTGTTTCTTTTTTACTTGTACTTGTTTTGGCCTACCTGTTACACTTGCATTGATTATCCTGAGGTTTGCTGGAGGAAATCTGGGTGAAAATTAATTGTAACTTAAATTGTGGTGTTCATTAAACTAACGTAAGAAAGTATCAATTATAATCATAATAATATTGACGATAAGTTTAATACAGGATGTAACAGAAAGGTGTAGTCTTAATTAAGGGGATTATTAGGGACATCATTCTGAGCAACTTTTACTATGAAACCGATTTGATCAGAGCAACATTAATTTTCACTTCTCTATACAAACCGGCTGATCGCCCGGACCAAAATGTATGGAGCGATGAAAAATAAAGTTGCTCAGATCAAATCGGTTTCATAGTAAAAGTTGCTCAGAATGGTCTCCCTAACAACCTCCTAAAATATGACTACACCCTTCTGTTACACCCTGTATAAAAGCATACATCGTAAGGTTTGATGGTCATCCCACATTCATAAAATATCATAGGTGAGTCCACAAGCCTGGAACAAGGAAATCACCGCACAATTTTATTAGAACCGCTGCAGGTGGTCTATTTTATTAACTTTACGGGACGAGACACCCGACATAAATATGCTCTTTGGATTCACCAACTTTGTTGAAGGAAAATGCATCCACACGCCAGGATACCTTCATAAGATGAACTTACTTTTGAACCTGGATATTACTTTCGTATTGTTTGTTTGAAATATTCTCTTTGGTAATACCACGGGGTGCTCATCCCATACAAATTAGAAATAGTAACCCTTTGTAAAGAAGAGATGGCGTGAGGAGTAAGACTTGTACTTTAAAGGCCATGGTTTCAGTTAACATACTTCTAAGTGACGCTAATCTTGGAATAAATCCTATCTTAGCGCCATCTCGTGGTATTTGCAATTATTCGATGGTGCTGCACCAAGCGATAATGGCCTCGAACTAAAGAAGCTTCCGTAGCATCTCAGTTTACGCCGGTGTCATATTTTGTTCTAGGTGGTCTATCTGTATAAGTATAATACTTATTATAGTATCTGTGGTAATACTCTGGTAGTAGTCGTAAAGCTGTGTCAGAGCCCCTGATAGGGCAGTATGATAAATTTTGACAGTTGGGTTGGCCACCAGCCTGAAACCCTTCCACCAACCCGCACTGAGCCAGCGTGGTCAAGTATGGCTCAATCTTACTCGCATCCGAGTAAAGGCCCGTGCCACTCGATGGGGACATTGGGCTAAAAGATATTGGTTTGAAAATTATTTATAACGCGCCGTAATCACGCAACCATAGACTCAACTTCCTTCTTACGTCTGTCCATACTCGTATCATTGACCGAGCGAGCGAAGCGAGCGAAGCGTCTCCGTTTCAGGTTTGGGCAAAAATGCTTTCGTATGTCCGGTTGTTCTCCTCTACAGGTCGCATTTATGAACCGATTCTCGTGAAATTTTGTGAGCAGGTTGGAAAAATAAATAGAATTTTTTACTCGAGCCAGTTTTTTGATTTTTTTCAAAATGGCGGAGATAAAATCGCTACAACCCAAACGGCTCGATGGATATTAACAAATGAGGTGTCGTTGGATTCGTAAAGACCATGAGAGTGAAACAGATGAGCGAGCGAAGCGAGCGAAGCGTCTCCGTTTCAGGTTTGGGCAAAAATGCTTTTGTATGTCCGGTTGTTCTCCTCTACAGGTCGCATTTATGAACCGATTCTCGTGAAATTTTGTGAGCAGGTTGAAAAAATAAATAGAATTTTTTACTCGAGCCAGTTTTTTGATTTTTTTCAAAATGGCGGAGATATGGGGTTTTAAAATGTAAAAAAATCGCTACAACCCAAACGGCTCGATGGATATTAACAAATGAGGTGTCGTTGGATTTGTAAAGACTATGAGAGTGAAAAAGATTATATAATTTTAGTAAAAAGTCAATAGGTTGTATAAAAGATCGCGAAATGTAGTTTACAAAGTTATTGGTGCGGCTACTTTCATACTGCATGTACGTAACCAGGTACATTCATAAGTTTGTATGTGTTATTGAAAGAAAATTATTTGGGTTATTTTTTTTATGTGTTTTAGCAGTTCAGCTTTCCCACCGACATACTCGCGAGGTCTACAGCTCACAGAGCCACTAGTTTATAATCATAATTCACTAAGGCAACTGCGAAACCTTGCAATATTGAAATATTTATGATGAATTGATGATACACCAGAAAAATTGTCTCTAGTACACAGATATAATATTATACTTTTATTATACTAATAAGCGACGAAGTGAGCGGAGCAGATTGGAGAAGACAAGCTAGAGACAGATGCAGATGGAGAGAAATGGGGGAGGCCTACGCTAAAGAAGCGACTTCCACAATAACATAGTTTTAATAATAGTATTTATTTATATCTTATTTGATTCTGAAATAATAATTTATGCATGTATTAATATAATTCCAAATAAAATAATTTATAATTTACTTGTAATAATTGTGGTAGAAATAAAGGCTATTTTTATTTTTATTTTATTTTATTTTATTTTATTATACTAATACAGATAGACCACCTAGAACAAAATATGACACCGGCGTAAACTGAGATGCTACGGAAGCTTCTTTAGTTCGAGGCCATTATCGCTTGGTGCAGCATCGAAAAATTGCAAATACCACGAGATGGCGCTAAGATTGAAACCATGGCGTTTAAAGTGGTTTGGTCACCCTGTTCTTTTAGATCAGTTAAGTTTTTTTGTTTCCAACTCTCAGCAACATAAAATAAAATCTGTAATTAAGTTACTTGAGTTATTGATCTTTCAGATCAGTTTAGTTTTGTTGTTTCCAACTCTCAGCAACATAAAATAAAATCTGTACCTAGGGTTCCACGACACAGGTCATACCTAGTGTGGAGACCTTAAACATAATTTCATAATGTATCTGTTATTTTGGAAATAAACTTTATTTGATTTGATTTGAAGTACAAATCTAACTCCTCACGCCATCTCTTTTACGAAGGGTTACTAATTCTAATTTGTATGGGATGAGCACCCTGTGCTAGTATATATGAGGCTAGAGAAAAGAGTACTATGCTCTCATTCATTAAATCGAACTTACAGCAAATTCGTATTTTCTTCACACCCCCGATTATTTTGTGGGGTGTCGTTAATTATTCCATTAATAACATAACTAATTTCATTATTTATTTATTTTTTTCTTATGTAATTACTTATATAAATTAAATTGTGTAAGTACTAGAGCCTCTGTTGTGCGTCCGTTTTGGCCCTGGCAGAATACCAGCGTCACAGATTCATCTGTGACATTGCTGAGTCAGGGCCATTTCTCTGCCGTGGTACAGTCACATAACCACACAGCTGAAGATACCTACTGTTTTTGTTGATGTTAATTATGTGTGTGTACCATGTCCAATGAATAAATGAGTTATCTATCTATCTAATTATTAGTTATGTTTCTGACTCTGTATTTCCTACCCACCTTTGTGTATGACCCAACAAGTATTCAACCGAGCCTTCTAGCCCACCCTCCACATTGTACTCCAGTAAGTGCACCATTTATTAAATAAGTTTGTAAGGAAAGAAGCCTCTTTATCGATGAGCAAAGAAAACCATCGTTCCTTTATCATGTTTACGTTCCCAGCGCAATAGAGATCGTGTATAGAAATAACCAATAACCACTAAGTAAACGTTAGCTGGAAAGCTTTAAGCGTGGTGCAAGATAAAGCTTTTTATTAATTAAGCTTTATTCTTTATCTCTGTCTGACATCTAGTTTATATTAAATCCAAAATCCCTTTCTTCTTCTTTTGATCGGTCGAAGCTGAGCTTGCCAAGCGAAAGGTCCCGGGTTCGAATCCCGGCTGGGAAAGGGAGAAAAAAAGTGCACTTGGATGGTTACTACACAGGGTTTCCTAGTGTGGGTGCAGAAGCAATTTACTGTTCCCGTCAGGCATGCATGTGTGGTATTATAATACTTTTGGGCGCGACTGTAGCCATCACTAACACCTCCCACCATCACTGTCGATCAGTGTATTTTTACGTGATGGAAATTCTCCAGTGGAGAGCGCATAGATACATTTTCCTTTGAAACACAACTCACCAATTTACGGGCGGCGGGGGACGAGGTAAGAGAGCTGTGATTGGTCAGCCGCCGCGAAATTGTCTGGCGGCCCGTCATCGTACATAGGTTGCGTATGCGAACGTTTGTTATTCAACAAACAACAAACGTTTGGCGAGCCGCAATCCCCCGCAGGTGCAGTCAATTGGATATATAGTCTCTGGCCTGTCTGTACGTAAATTTTAGGCTAGGTTTTATATGGCCTGCCATACTGTAAAAGTTTAACACATGCACCACCAGACTGGCAGCTAGTTTTGCAGCGCAGCGAATTCGCTTGCGTTTTTAAAGATCTTTGCGGTGGACTTAATGGAATCTCGCTCAGTCCCTTCGGAACCTTTTAAAGAGTTCGTTTAAGTGTTATTTCTGAGAAAACTCAGTGTTTATACACTGTTTACGAGCTGCCACGAATCCATAAGCACGTGGTAGAACCATTAGCCTATTTACCGAGGCTAGATTAAAGGTTAACTCTTCGTTCTTTCAGCCATTCAAGAGTCTTTTAGAAATAAAATACCCAGTATACTAACTAAGTATACAGGTAGGACAGAAAGGTGGCATATTTTAGGTGGTTGTTAGGCATGTCAATGATTTCGAGTGATGTGTGTATGTTTGATTATATTATTGAGTTTGCTCACTATTCCCGGAAACCATTACAGTGAAACAGGCTATAAGTATTCTTATAATGTAACTGAATATTCGATAGCATTGATTTTACACCGCTTAGTTTACAAATTTATTTTTCGCGGCCACTTTCATACTCCTGCGGGGCAACGACACTCACCTCGCGTCGCGTATAAATCAAATGTCAAATGTCACATTTGGCAACATAATGACGTTTCTCCATACTTGCGAGCATTGATTTTGACATTAAATTGCGACAAAATGTGCGACTGAGGTGAGTGGCGTGCCTCATGGTAGCCCTGCATGTAGGTAGCCAGGTGCATTATCCACCAATATCTTTTATGGGAGTATGTGTTAGTTTTTATAAACGGGCCTACCAGAAAGGAGGTTCAAAAACTATGTCAAAAACGGCCTATTGAAGAAGTCTTATTACAGTGTAAAAGAATATTTAGATGAAAAAACTGCATGGTCTTTACCATCTCAGCGCACAGAAATCCAAAGAGGGGCGATGGACTGAGTCAGTACGTCTCTCCTCGGTGTATTTCCTTAGACTTAAGTAGAAATACATAACAATGTATTTTTAAGGCTCTGATATTTTAAAAGAGGTACGGGGGTGATTCTTGCCCTTCTTTGCTCCATCCCTAAGCCCACAACTTCCGAACGGGCGGTAGTATACAAAAATATTAATATTATATTGACGTTGACTAAGTAATATGTATGATTTTATGGTCAATAAAAATTTTGAACTTGAACTATCACTGAAAGAATTGAAAATGTCATGTTACTTAGTTTTACAATACCGCTTGTCTTCATAACAGCTGCTGCACACGTCGACTCTTTTTAATAAGCTACTCAACTGCTCTTGACCCCATGCCCGAAACTCCCCAGTCTTGTACCTCCAAGGGAATGAATATTCCGTCTCATCGGCGACGAGGACATTAAGTGCCCCTCAGCTCCGTCATGTCAAACTTGAGTGGCCCTTCCCTCCTTGGTGTTCTAATGAGTGACCTTATTTTTCGTACGTTGTCATTAGGGACGAAAATGGTGGTTATTATTGAGTTATTATCCAATATTAGTTGGCCTTGTCTTCTATGACGAGTGAGAGCCACAAAATATTCCTGACATGGAAATCCTTGATTAGCTCGGTGAGTGGGAGCGTTGCGTTCGATGTATGACCATGACCACTCAGTGTCATGAACATAAAACATAAACATTTACATACAGGCACATGCATGACGCAACAATCTGATCTTTTACAAGTTGACAGTCGTGTTCGCTATCGGAATTGAACCCCAGTGTAAGCATGGCTGCATCATGCCGCACCATGTAAGAAAACGGTCTTATATTTTGAATCAATCGCTACCGTACAAGCAAAAAAAACAGTCTGGTGCGAGTTGGACTCTCACACGAAGGATTTCGCACCATCGTACAAGGAGTGTCTGACATTTATTACGTGAATATCTTCAATCTTCATCTTCATTCATGTAGCAGCAGCCAACATCTACACGTTTACACATTCTATGAAAATTTCAACTTTCTAGCTATTACGTTTCGTGCGAAAGAGCCCACTGACAGACAGACGGACGGACAGACAGCGGAGGCTTGGTAAATAGGGTCCCGTTTGGCACCCTTCGGATACGATACAGAACCCTAAAAACCATTCGTATCACAAGATTAGTTATAAGTTTAAACAACACCGCCCTCTGTGCTCTTTTCCTGTGACAAACGTGACATAGTCGCAGAATAGGGCCGGTGGGAGCTGAGCACAATCATAAACACCCCATAACTCACTGTGGTCACACTTCACATCACAGCGGTGCTAAGATCATTCTGCAACTTTAGGGCGTTTGTGCACTACAATTAATTTTACTGTCCGGCAGCCCAATTTTTCACGGTCCCATTGTGCCGAACATCTATGTTTTAATCATATTTTCACGTTTTGTTTAGATAAGTTATCGACCGTCACAGATAAGGTTTTCTTTTTTAACCACGTAAGTTTGTACACATTTGTATATAAGCTAGTATTTCTAATAATAAAATAGTTTAGTTTCTGCGCACATCTCAAGCCTTTTACTCTACTCCCGAAGGAGTCAATCATCATTCCTTAATAGGTACAGATTATTACATAATCTAGCTAGGATACCAGCTCGTCTCATATCCTAAATGTAATACAAAATGTCTCATATTTATTTTAGTTGATTCCTTTGTTTGGGTTAGCCCAGATGTTACTGGATTTTGAAAATTGGATCGGGATTTTGAACTTTAAGATTAGTTTAAAATCCTATGAAACAAAATTGATCGTTTTAACGATCGGTAGTAACATTTGGGCTAATCTGTTGTATTGTAACCTCTCGCTGTACATTTCCTGTTTTTTTTTTTTTAATTTGATTGATCATATAATTGCCCCTGGCAAACCGATATTTTATGTTAGGAAATGAAACTAAATGTCAGACAGTAAAATTACGTGTAGTGCACAAACAACTACAGGTTGGCAAGAAAGTCTAGAAATTAAATGATGGCAACATTCACAGACTACTGCGTGTTTTCTTTAATGTCATATTTGGATTGTCTATCAAAACACGCAATAGTGCTCTAATATGTCACTTATGTTGCCATTATTTATTTTCTAGACTTTCTTGCCAACCTGTATATAAATTCATGACGTGCCATATCGGACCGTAAAAAATCGGACTGCCGCCGGACAGTGAATTTACTTATATTGCACAAGCGTCCTTACTTGACTTTGGAGCTTATTAATCTGTGTTGGAGCTCGACTGTGCGACCCCGAGTTGAACGAAACTTTTTTTTTTAAAGTATATCCTTAACATCAGAAACAAATGACAGCGAGATTCCCGTCCTCAAACAAATCAGTAAGGTGACAACCTTAAATTGCAAAATCGTTTAGTGGTCACGTTTTTGAAAAGAGCGCAGAATGCGGTGTTGTTAAAATTATACGATAACTAATTTTGTGATGATACTATTTTTCTGTCGAAACTGTACGGTAGCGATTGATTCAAAATATAGTCTGTTTTCTTACTTGGTGCGGCAGCGGTTCCGGAAGCTTACCGACAGGGAGCACTTATCCAGTGGAGAGCGCATAGATACATTTTCCTTTGAAACACAACTCACCAATTTAAGGGCGGCGGGGGACAGGGTAAGAGAGCTGTGATTGGTCAGCCGCTGCAAAACTATCTGGCGGCCCGTCATCGTACATAGGTTGCGTATGCGAACGTTTGTTGAATACAACAAACGTTTGGCGAGCCGCATTCCCCCGCAGGCGCAGTCGGTTGGATATATAGTCTCTGCCTACCGAGCGCAATATATTTAAATTGTTTTGTAGAGGGGATAGGGACACCTTTTAAAAGGTTGATGATAATGAATTAATGACCCAGTAGCTGGATTCTATATCTTTCTCTGCTATCAAACCACATCGCAATTAAATTATCATGTTGGAGGTTGACAGTTTGAGACACAATTTGGTTTTGAAGTTTTCAAATCGCTAGTAGTGGAAATTTCAAAATAGCAATCAAATGGACGACCTCTGTGGCGCAGAGGTTGCGCATCTGCCTACCATGCGAGAGGTCCCGGGTTCGAATCCCTGCTGGGAACAAGAAAAATACCCCAGGTCTTGGATGTTTACATGTTTGTGGTTTCGCTGTATCTGGTTCCCACGACACAGGGTATCCTAGTGTGGGGCCAGAAGCAATGTTTGAGCCTGTATGTAACTGTTTGTATGTTTATGTTTAAATTCAGAGACGTAAAACATGCCGGAATGGAGAGTTGAGCTACAGTTGGAAACATGATGTGAACAACTATAGATTCTAAGTGGGTTCCACTAAAAATAATGTTATCCAAAACACAAATGTAAAAGGGAGTAAACGTCACAGAAAAAAAAAATCGAAGAAAGTTCTCCAGATAATCCTGGACTCTCTCTCTCGAGCTACTAAAATGAGGCAGTAAGCAATTTTATTAATCATTTACAGATTATATTCTTGCGAGATGGACTATAATAAACTGTCAAGTGCGAGACCTTGCTTTCTGCCAAATTACATGATTGTAGGCCTACGGGAAGTACCGTATAGGTTTTGGGTCCATTGAGATTACAATGAAAATCCAACAATCATCGTAATCAGTCATAGTCGTAGAAGGTTGAATTTTCACAGCTATATGCGACCACAGACGCATTCTTGGTTTAAAAGGTGGTGACACACGGACACGGACGGACGGACAACAAAGTGATCCTGTAACCTATAAGGGTTCCTTTCCAGGGTACCGTACCCGAAGGGTGCCAAACGGGACCCTATTACTGAGACTTCGCTGTCCGTCTGTCCGTCCGTCCGTCCGTCCGTCCGTCCTGTCTGTCACCGGGTCCGTCTGCACGAACCGTAATAGCTAGAAAGCTGAAATTTTTACAGAATGTGTATATCTGTTGCCGCACCAACCACAAATACTGAAATACGAGAGATATTGCAAATTAAAGGGGGCCCCGATACAAGAGACGTGTTTAGATACACTTACGCATTTCAAAATGGAGATCTTGACTGAAACTGTTTATTTATTGCCATAGCAACCATGTCATAGACAATATACTACACATTTAAATATGATAGCATATTTCGCATCAACCCACATGGTTGTGGTTAGCCGGTATGATGTAGACTCTCAATCCGGAGGTCGCCGGTTCAAATCTCGTGAAGGCATGCTGACGCTCATGGGCTCAGATACAATGTGAAGAAAAGTGAATTTATGTTATTCAAGTCGGGCACAAAAACATACTTGAATGTACCGCCAGTCACATTATATACTCCCTTGAATAAAGTAGATAAGTTTAAATATCTGGGCCACTGGGTCTCTGAGGATCTTAAAGATAACCTCGACATGGAGAGGGAACGCAGAGCGCTGGCTGTTCGTTGCAACATGTTGGCCCGCAGGTTTGCACATTGCAGTGGAGAAGCTAAGCGGAAGCTCTTCGGAGCATACTGCCAGTCCTTCTATACCTGCAGCCTGTGGGTCAACTACACGCAGAGGATATACAGTGCTCTGCGGGTCCAGTACAACAACGCGTACAGGGTGGTGATGGGGCTGCCGCGGCACTGCAGCGCCTCGGGCATGTTTGCGGAGGCAAGGATTGACGGATTCCACGCAATCATTAGAAAACGCTGCGCCTCGTTAAAGGCCCGCATCTGTGGTAGTCCCAACTCCATTCTGTGCACGTTTGCTGACAGGTGGGATTCACCGCTGCTGGGGCACTGGGAACGTCTGCACACCTGTCTGTCCTAGCAGTGTGGAATCCCATTCATTATTCTTATTTTTCATTAATCCTAATTTGAATATAATATAATTTAATATAATTTAATATTATTTAATTTAATTTATTAATTTGTGCATGAATTGTGTTTAATTTAATTGTTATTTTAATTTAAATTTTTGTATGGGTCTATAACCTGAAATAAACAAATTGAATTGAATTGAATAAACTTTTTAAATTTTCTTTTTGTTTATTTTTTTATTGTTTTGAGTGCTTTTGATTTGTTGTACGATGGTACGGTACCCTTCGTGTGCGATACCGACCCGCACTTAACCGATTTTTTTTCCTTTTAAGGCTTGGAACCCTAAAAATCATCGTAGTAGCATTGTATCTACATACACTGCGGGAGAAAAATCAATTTTTAATTAAAGCTCGTCGCCGGGCCATAAACAAGGTAGAGCAGGCTAATAAATTTCTACATAAGAGCCCGGTTAATATTTGAGGTGCCTGCGCCATGAAAATATCACCCGCAAAGTGCTAACTTGTAATAGTGGGTAGAGATTTTGCAAGTCCGAAAGTTGCGTCTTTGACTAAAAAGAGTATTCAAGTAATAGTATTATTAAGCTACATTTCTGAAATTTGGTATGGTAAGTAATCTGAGGGGCTAATAATCTAATGTATAGGCCTTTCATTTATGTACGTCTAATACTATGTGAAAGAAAGAAAGAAAGAAATAGCGTTTATTACACAACAGACCATAGGTAGTGAGTGCCGCGTTGTGTTCTTTCCCTCTGCTGTGCAAAAGGCCCTAACTCAGCATTGTGCTGAGGGTGGGGGCCCTCAGCGCTGGTTTTCAGTTAGTGCCAGTGCTGTTCATGTGAGTTATCGAGGGGTCAAAAGTAGCCCGAAATGGTTCCTGTAATATTACCACATGGTGAGTGTTGGCTTTGACTTGGCTTTGCCACACTGCCGTGTGTCTTGATAAGTACATAACGTCACGCCTTTTCCAATACGGGGTAGCAGAGACCCGGAGGAATGTGCCCAATTTTAGCCAGTCATTAAATACTCTATTTTGCGTGACAGTGGGCTAGCCCATCGCCGCAGCTATGGAGTAATGAAGGTTTCTTCACGATATTTTCCATCATCATTAGAACTTCCGTTTAGGTACGTAAAACAAATTACTTACCTCATTGGTACACAGTGACGGATTAACCCTTAATCAAATTAAGCAATTGCTTAGGGCATCACGTCTGAGGGGCACCAGAAGAAGCACAAAAAAAATCCGTCCTTAGGGCATCACGTCTCACTCTCACGTCACCAAAAAAAGTTTCTAGAAAATTCGCGCGTTTTAAGTTGACATGGAGTCCGACCTAGAGTCATAACCCCACTCCCGCTTGCCCACTCGCTGCCCGCTAGTGCATTCGACAATTCGAATGCCCCGGAATTGATAATATTTCAAAAAAAATAGGAGCTGTTTTTATTATCTCATACGAAAATAGATGGGAAACGATGGGACCCGTATTTTTTATTTTAGTGTTTATTCTTATTTTTAAGTTATAATTCAAGATTTTTAGAGTTACTCATTCTAAAAGGGCGTAAGTACAATGTCAGGATTATAAAACGTTGAACTTTTGCCCGTCATTGCATCAATAAAAAATTAAAATGTCATTATTCTGTCATAATATCACCCCCTGTTCCGAGTCACGCCAAAATCGATTACAGTCCGAGTCAGTTTTGGGCTTTTGGCGATACAAAACGATGGCATCTTAGACGCTGTATTCGATTATGGCGTTGACGGCGATGTCGCGGAACGCACTGTCAATATGTGTAAATACTCTTTTCTTGTTGTGCAACTTCGTGACAAGTTGACAACCAGCAGTGACAAAATTTAGATGACAGATGATGACTGACAGTTGCTTTTTTATTTATATCTAGCCTATGGAACACATGCCATAAATCCTGACATTGATAATTTGGACAATATTTCAGTTTTTATTATTTAACTCTTAAATTACTGATCTAAAAATTCTGAAAAAAATATCTAAGAGCTCAGAACACTTAAATCTCGAAATGGTTTTCTAATTTTAGTACCTTATCAAAATGAAAGGTTGTCAATTGCGATCAGCCAATCACAAACCACTCCTTCCCCGCGGGCCCCAAGCCTGGCGCCTCCGCAAATCTGTTTCATTCAATGAAATGTTTTGTTTTTTGAGTAATTGTGCCGGCCGGCTTCTATGCGTACGTAATACAATTTTTGTCGGCAATTCATTCAAGTTCTGTTCATAATATTGTGTTGTGTTCGCTTAGGTACCTACGTAAAGTTTTATTTTGTTTTGTTTTGATAATGTCCAAAGTCAAAATATCTAAAGTATCTTGTTTCATTTAAGTAATTACTTTTGGTTATGTAAATTTACTCAAACCAATCGAAGCTGAAGGTTTCTGCAAGCTCCGAAATAGTTTTTTCTAGGTAGGTAAATTAGTCTGAGTGGTCAATGACACGCACGTCAAATGATACCTACTGAAAAACGACTACCGATATCTAGCGGTCGGGCGTGTTTCTTTAATTTACAAGCTAATATATATTATTGTTACAAGCTTTTACTACACTTTACTTATCATGGGCCAACTTTACTTAGAATAATTTATCGATATTGTACATGGAGTCCGATATGTTAAAAACGTTAGACGTTAATACTATCTTGCGTGAATTCAATGCTCGGAAAAGCCGCAAGGCGCATTTCAATAAATAAATAAATTATGCTTTGGTTTTTATTATTGTCGCACCTACTCCACTTCTAAAGTACGTTACATCTCATCATCTTATTTTACAAAAAACTAATGTTTTTAGGCGGTAAAGGTTTAAAGACCGATTCTAGTTGACATACGGATAGGGGGGCCCACAGGCATGGATTGCTTAGGGCATCTAGTAGTCTTACGGCCGATATTAATAATCAATCTTCCATCCATAATCTGCAGATTTGAGATTGCTAGTGTCAATTTTGACATAAATCCCATAGCGCAAATGTCAAATGTAACACTTAATCTGCAGATCACGGATAGAGATAGGTTATTGGGATCGGCCGTAAATCCGTCACTGTTGGTACATGGTCAGCACCGGGGTTCGAACCTGCATCTCCTGCGTGAGAAGTAAGCTTGAAACCTAATAGACCACGGAGGGTAGGTTTAAAAACTAAAGTAATAAAGTAGGATTAAACTAGGTACTTAAATCAAGATAATTATTAAAATGAATCAAAGAGTTTAAACTCGATGGGTTTACCTTTACATGTAAAAATCCTAGAGTTCCGCTCCGTCTACTAACGTCTAGCTCCTCATCAGATGATGATGATGACATCACCGCTAGGAGACACGAAAGAACTTGTCACGATTAATAAGCCCAAACTCTATGGGTACCTAAGCATTTCCCTCTCCCTACTTCGAGGGTCAACAAAATGTCCATCATAAAATATCATAATGCAAAGTATTTTTCTAACGTCTCACTAAAACGATAAAACAGACCCATCTGTGCGGCCTGCAGATTTATTTAAGTAACTTCGAAGCATTTTTGAGGTGAAGCAACAAAGTGGAAAGATGCAACGTGTGTGTAACTTCACCGTAAAATATTTATAAGAGCTTTATGGTCCCACCAAACTTTGGTTTTATTATTTACTTAATGTATCAACAACTTTTGCGACTGCTGTTCATAATACAGAGCATACCCATCAACAGTTTCGTAAATAGTTTATTCTCAAAGTTGTATTACAGTTTAATCCAACCCGTACCGGCATAAATCCTTGAACACAATTTCGTAAATGCAAAATAATTAACGGTTTGTATTAAACCATGTTTATTTTGCGCAATTAGACGCACAATATGGCTGCCATTTATTAGACTAGCAATAAAGGGTGCCAATGGGACAACAATAAAAATATAATATTGTTTCCAAGACATTAAGTATGTCGATAACTCATAAAGTATGTCAGTGGTCGCCGCTATTGCTTCTGCGACGCTAGCTTTTGTGTTTGACGCGTGGAGGTTCGTAAAAATACTATAACTAACACTTTGTAGAGATGTCACTTTCAGGGTGATTTAGGTGTCGCAAAATGTCTTTTTTCTACTGTAAATGTTGCTCATTAATGTCCCCACTGAGGGGCACAGGCCTATACCCGCATACGTGTAAGATTGAGCCATATTCCTTGCTTTACTGAGATATTGGTATTATTTTACATACCTACTAGAATAGACTCTAAAATTGTACGCGCAGTTCTTCCCCTTACCTCCTATCATCTCCGACTCCTACCCAATATGGTTTGCTGAATGAAATCTCTAATTAGAGATAAGCTCGCCTTTGTATATGAGTTTTATGATAAGCTATCGTCTGTTGCTATATTATGTCCTGTGAGTACAATAAATAAATTAAATTAGGTACTAATTACAAAAAGAAATTGGATTGAGAATTTCCAACAACTTATTTTATGTGGTTGAGCGCCGTTGTTCTTGTTCAATAAACGATCTAGCCGTACAATTAGTTAAACCAGTTAGTTAGCTGGGACTTATAAAGTCTATACACGGTAAAACACGGGACAGAAAGAACAAAATTGTATAATATTTGTAGGAAAGAAAGAACAGAAAATAATATTCGTAAAAATTTTTTTCAGAAGCCCTGAAGAGGTCTCTCTCGGTCGTTTCTCGAACTCTCTTTATCTTCAGCTGTAAATTAGATTTAAGCGATAAACGTGCCACGATTAATGGCCCAGGTGCTATCATCAGCCCAGAGAATACCAGCGATTCTGCACATTTTAAAAACCTAACCTCCAGAGTTGTATTCAGGCTTGACGACGATGACAACATCTGTGGTGTTGCGGTGGAGTCTGAGCTTCCCAAGTGAGGGGACTCTGGTTTGAATCCCCACTGGGGAGAAAGAAAACACAATTTTTTTGTACAATATTCTCATACATACATCTATATATACGGCTATGAATTATATCAGTGGTTTCTAATTCTATCAGACGCGATTTGCTACAAAATTTTCACTGGATGTCTCGTTTTATTATCAGAACCTTCCTACGACAATATGTAAGTAGTTATTTTAATGTATTTCTTGTATTAGGTCAGTATATTAGTCCAAAACTTCATGGAGCCGAAAATTCTGAATACGTCCTCCGTCGTCGCCGAAACTATAAAGTTTCGTCCACAATTTAGTGCCAGTTTAGTGTCGTTTTTATGACAAAATGCACATTTATACCATCGATTTAAAATACAATGTGACTACTCTACTCTGGTTCATTGGTTTGCAACGATTGTCATATCAACCACATTTTGCAACAAAGTCTAATTCCATTTTGAACTTTATTCAGCAAAATATTTTACTACGAGTACTTAACCAGTAGTATTTATACAACAGAGTTTATCAAATTGATCATTGATTCGTTACCTTGGACGCCATTCATTAAGATGAAGATAAGAATATAGATGATGATGGAGAACCTGCAATTGTTTACCAAACAAACCAACTGTACTTCTACCACCTCAAATAGGAAAAGGCTTTGTATCTTAGCGTTCCTTACCCGAAGGGTGCCAATTGACAAACGAGACCTTACTCCTAGCACAGATTAATCTCCTAGGTAGTAGCTACTACCTACTGAGCCTCCACTGTCACAGTCCGTCCGTTAGCCTGTCCACTGTCCGTCAGCGGGCTGTTTCTCATGAACCGTGTAGACTTGTAAGTTTCAAGTAATGTATTTTCTATTCCACTACTGCAACAACTAACATTTTAGAAATTAAATACAACACTATACTATGATTGAGTTTGAGTCCACCTCTCAATTAGCGGATTTATTGCTTTTCTGCACAAAAAGAAGCTAAGGATTCGCCTATCGCCCTCTGCGTAAGAAACGGACGGAAGGCATGACCTTATCCAAGTTTTCTGTCCGATTAGCCTCCCAGGTTCATATCCCGAGCAGGTGGATATTAAAGGAGATTGCATGCGGGCTTCGCACTAGGAATACGCTATTTGGATTTACATATTATTATAATAAGTTCAATATAAGGATTTCTTTCGGTATTATCTGGTTTAAGTGAATTTCCTTTTACCCGTTGGAGGAGATTGTAAGAGGGGAGATACCTGTAAAAGAAAAAATAACCTGTTACTTACGTAAGTTGCTATTCTTTCACTGCTGACGTTGTGCGTGGTTAATTAAAATAGAAGGGGCAAAAAAATAAATCACGTATCCGAGTAAAGGCCCGTGGTGGGGACATAAATGGGATGATAAAGACACTTTGAAATCGAGTTATAGCTGATCCTATTAAATTTATCTGACCCTGACACTATTGTAATCAAATAATTTAGATATTAGGGAAAAAAGTTCAGGATCGTCAAGTCTACCTATAAAAACCTGAAAGTATCGCACGGAACCACGGAACCAAGATTTTTTATAACAATAAAAAATATGACAATGTTATAACGGTATCATACAAAGATCTAAAAATGTAACTTCTTCATCTTCTTCTTCTTCGTGTGGAAACTTGTAGGAAGAATAAAAGTAGATCCTTCCAGTAGTCAGCCACCGCGATGGCTTTGTCATTAGCCTACAAAATATAACTTGATAGCATTCCTAATTACCAGCCAAAAGTACCTACAATCTATTTTAAAATCAAAAGCTGAAGAAGAAAAGGCACATAAAAGGTCCAAGATATTAATTCCTTCCGAGAAATTAGAGCAATTAACAAAATAGTATCCGAAAAGGGTGCCTATTTGAATAGCAGTGTCATCTTCCCTGATTCCCAACGTCCTTTATTCTAGGGCTCGCTGAAATTAGGAAGATCCACTTTAACTTAAGATGGGAAATCGGCCTTATTAAAGTATTCTGGGAAGGTCTTATTTCATTTTGTGTAATGAATAATATTCTTGAATTGCGGTCATATCTCAGGATTCCGGTGCGATATTTGGCTTGGTGCCTCGTTTGGTATTTGTTGGAGTTCGTTGGCAAGTGAACTATCTGCTATACTGCATATAACACTTTGCTCGGTGGTTGGTGGTACAAACACAATAAACATTATATTAATATCATCAGACTGCATCAATTAATATGCTGCTGCTGCGGTTTTGGAACAGCTGCAAACGAGAAGCAATCAGGCATTTTGTTTTCCCGTGAGTTTTAGGCTCAGATATTCAATCTTTCAGCCTACACTTACATTTAGTCTGAAAGATTGAATTCTGTGCCCAACACTCACGAGGAAATAAAGTGCCTGTTTGCTTTATAGCAAGCAAGAAGGTTGAATACAGATGATGAACTTAAATTCGACCTTAATGAACGAAACCTTTTTGTGTGAATTTTCCGAAGATGCGCCAAAAAGTGTCACGTGATCTGAGGTCGCAATGAAATAACTTACTTTTTTATTGTCATTGGAGTTTATGCCTTATTTTCATTGCTAAAAGTAAAATTGTTAATCCTATTGCACGGGTATAAGAAAAGCATGAAAACTCGGAAATAGCGCGATTTTTCAGATCTCGATCGACAACGAACCTAGCTCGATCGATTTTTACCCCCAAAAACCCCTACATTGCAAATTTCATCGAAAATTACAGCGCCTTTTTCTAGAACTCATAACATAATATCGTTACATACAAAAATTCCTCGTTTAAAGGTAAAGGCTACCGCTTGGCTTCGCCTCGCGGTCACCAATTGGGAATGTGATCGATTAAATGACAGAGATATATAAATAAAGAGCATCGATTCTCTGGGATAGGTACCTAAATGTTAAACACCATATTATTATAATGCTATTTGTAGCTTTTTAGGGTGCCGTACCGAAAGTGTAAAACGGGACCCTATTACTAAGACTCCGCTGTCCGTCCGTCTGTCACCAGGATGTATCTCATGAACCGTGATAGACAGTTGAAATTTTCACAAATGATGTATTTCTGTTGCCACTAGTTACTTATAGCGGTAACAGAAATACATCACACACATACGCAAATACAAAAAAAAAGTAAATGTAGCCCATTAATGTCCCCACCGAAGGGCACAGGTCTTTACCCGGATCCGAGTAAGATTGAGCCTTACTCCACCACGCTGGCTCAGTGCGGGTTGGTGGAGAGGTTTTACGACTACTACATACTACGAAGTAGTGATAGTAGCCGGGACCTACAGCTTAACGTGCCATCCGAAACACGGAGTGTCCGATAATGTAGTTAAGACAAATTAATCATCTCATTAGTACATGGTCAGCACCGGGATTCGAACCTGCATCTTGTCTTACAAAAAAGGGCCATTCGGGCTATCTATCAACTAGATGCTAGGCAACCACTAAGGGACAAATTCAAAAATATCAATATACTTACTGTTACCTGTCAATACATTTATGAAAATATCATGTACACCAGAAAAAACATAGGTTTATTTAAGACTTTAGGTCATAATCATAGAAATAAGATTGACTTGTTCAGACTCAGTAAGGTTGCTCACTCTTTTATGGGAGTATGTGTTAGTGCCAAAGAATATATGAGCCAAAGAATTGAATTTAGAGGCCCACGAATGTTTCTCAGTGACTGATAAGATAAGTTAGGATTTAAGTAAAGTTCGCATTTTGAAAAATTGAGATCTAAACCGATAGAGTTGATTTTTGAGATTATATTATGTAAATCGTTGTAGAGTCTACAACGATTTACATTATATAATCTACAATGTAGACGGAGTCCGCAGTGCCTCCTAGGGTTCCATCGTCTAGGTACCAAACATTGAATTTTGAATTAAGATAATGTGGGGGTGGATGGCTAAACTGATTTATTATTTCTTATTTCTTATTCCTTATTTCTTATTTCTAGAAAAAGTTGTCTTTAATTAAAATATCTCTATTTTTCTCTATAAAATTTATTATTCAAGCTGTTTAATGCATCCTAAGCTGTCATCCTTTGCCTGTAGTGGAAAAAAAAATTAGGTGCAGGGTGCAGCTTACCAATGATAGCTTGGCACGTGGTAACAGGAGGTGAAGGTGGAACTAAAGCATGACTAACCTAATGAGTCATAGCAGAACACAACTCAAACGCGGCATAACCAAGACTAATGTAGCGTATCTTAATAGGAATCTTGGTCCTATAATGTCCAACTCATCAGCGTTTTCCGAAAATACCCCTCTTTAAGTTCTTACCCCAGCGTTTGTAGATGGAGGCTTTAATAAGACAATTAGGACTATCGCGAAGGTTCTTTTTCTTCCTTTTTGAAAGATGATTTGACATTCACGATTGACTTTTTAAATATCGAACCTCCCATAACCAGCCATTGCTTCAACTAGAGACTTTCTCGATAAAGCGATATTCTTCGCGATTGATGGGACTGCTAAATAAACTACCTAGCTGAAAGATTGATTATCTGAGCCTAAAACTCGCGAGGAAAACAAAATGCCTGATGTTTGCTTCTCGTTTGCAGCTGTTCAAAAACAGAGCAGCATATTAATCGATGTTAATGCAGTCTAATGATATGAATACAATGTTTTATTGTGTTTTTACCACCAACCGCCGAGCAAAGCTCGGTAAACAGATTTTTTGTATTTACTCAGAACATTTCGGGCCTAGCGCCACCTAATGAAAGTTGCTCTGATTAAGTCGGACCCAAAGTGAAAGTTGTTCAGAATGATGTCCCTAACAACCCTATTTCGGCTTGTACACCCCTTTTTGTTAGACCCTGTATATACCTACGTAGTGCATTCAAAAAGGTCTATCACTGCTGAATTGTGCAAAAAGCACAAAAAATACGTTTGAATAAATAATACTTTATTTTATAACACAAACCGCTGGAACACCATGTTCATCGCATTATTCTAGCCATGATCTTATCCATTTCTTTTCTGCTTCAAAAAAGCCGATGACACGGGGCGAGTTAACAAGCTGCTAGCGAAATCGCTGGCTTGTAGCTATAGATGGGCGGCTAGGAAACTTTCCGGGGAAAAACACGGATTGCCCGGAATCTTCCCCGAAACTGAGAAGAATCAACGGAAAGATCCCAAATGGTGGGAAGATTCATTTTGTTTAGTTAGTAGGTTATCACAAAACTTTCTCTAATCATTACCAAACTTAGAATAGCGATGTGATGATGACATACAATAATTGACCGAGCGAGCGAAGCATCCAGTTTCGACATGGCCACAAATTAATTTGTGTCTGTCTGATCTCGCCTAAAGATCACATTTTTTAACCGAATGCGATTTTGCCGAAAATTGTCACACAAGTTTTTAACTTACTTAATAACCGGCCAAGTGCGAGTCGGACTCGCGCACGAAGGGTTTCGTACCATTATCTATAAAAAACCGCAAAAAAGAAAAAATTGTATGTGAGCCCCCCCTAAATATTAATTTAATTATTTATTTTTTAAGAAAATGATATACTCAATATATTGTGAACATTTTAAGCGTCTACCTGCTACCATTTTCAATGTCGAGCAAAAATGAGCAAAAAAATCACGTTTGTTGTATGGGAGCCCCCCTTAATATTAAATTTATTTTGATTTTTAGTATTTGTTGTTATAGCGGCAACAGAAATACATCATCTGTGAAAATTTCAACTGTCTAGCTACCACGGTTCATGAGATACGGACGGACGGACAGACAGCGAAGTCTCAGTAATAGGGTCCCGTTTGGCACCCTTCGGGTACGGAACCCTAAAAAATACTGGCAACTCTACCGTGTGTCGAATCTGTCGAATAGTGATGTGACTGGATGTGACGTCATCACAGATCTCATTGTTGCGAAATTGTGGTTTTAGTTTTTGTGAAAAATGTTTAAAAATAAAACTGCTGAAATTATACAACTCTGATAATGACGAGCCGATTTGTTTTTAGGGCTTCTTAGTCTGACTTTATAACTATTTGTTCTATTATTCATGTGATTTGATTTCCCTATTCTAATGGTGGCCAGTGAACGTTATCGTTCACTGATCGTGGGTGGCACAGAGAAAGTAATCACTACGTTTCACTACGTGGATCGTGGCACAAGTGCAGCAAATCAAAGAGCAACACGGCGGCGCCTCCTTACGGACAGCAGATTAGATTAGATCGCACGATTAGATTTAAACACAGACTGTGGATGATTTAAATTTCAGTTCAGGTTCAAATTTTTCCCTCCGTTGATGTTGTCGGTAAAGCAGTTCACTCAACAGGTCGAAGGTAGTGACATCTAGTAATGAGTTTTAAAACCTTTTCGTAACGTCGTAAGCTAGTATTGCTTAAGTATTGCTTTTCCGGTACTAAGGTGAAATCGCTGTGTAAGTAACTGTTACATGCAAAGGATACAAGCTATGTTATGTCTGATAAATATCATGACCACCTAAATGCATATTTGAATTGTCCTTTTGATCTGTACCTCTACTTTTATTAAAAGTGCGTGTACTGACTTTGTAAAAAGGGAGTGTATGACTGCCATCTGTTGACCTTTTTGCGCGAATTTAATGCAGTTCCCTTTTTTGCCGGCGGCGCTCACAACCCAAACAATAAAATTCCAACATGGTGGAAATGTGCTACACAGTTTGAAAATGCAGGCCGTGTCATGCCTTGAAAAAAAACATTTTATACTTGAATTTGGTGGAAAATGTCGGACCCTAAGCGTGCTACGTTTACAACAGTGTGTGCTCCAAAAAGTGCAAAGAAAAGTGTGACAAATACAGTGAGATTAACTATAAATTTGGTCGAAAGCAACGAAAGTAAATATACCGAGGTGAATTACAACCATCTAGTCCGTGCAGAAGAAGTAAGTTATAACAGAAAATCATAGCAATTTACGCAACCATACTAGTTTTCTGGCACATTATACCCTAGCCAACCCTGTGATAAATAGGGACACCTTCAAACTTGCCCCCCCAACGAAAGGATTGGACTCGTATGGGTCAGACTAGATTTCGCTGAGGATATTTTTTGCCTACGTTACACAGCTTTGTTAGGTCTGTAATGTGAATTTGCTGCCTACGGGCTGCAAGGGAAGCACAGATAGCGGTCGCCATATTTGCAAGAATCTCTCAAAACGCGTTGTCAACTTAGGAATTTGAGCTCAATGTTTTGATGACCTAACACCTGGACATAACCTTTGTTTATCATGTGTTTTAGCCCAATTCGATAGTGAATTGCAATAATGAATCGTGTCCTATGTAGCTGACAAAAGATCTATCAGCCATAGTAAAATTCGTGAAATTCTATTGATCATCTTGTCAAGATAACCGCGTTTTCGACAGTTACATACTAGTCCGGTCATAGCAACAAGGTCCCAAGATTATTTTATTTTTCTTGCATTTAGCTATTACGCTAGTAAATAGGTTTGTCCGTGTAAGTATATAGGCGAGGCATATGCCCTGTTGTACATAAGGAGATACTTTTCCTTTGCATGTGTGTGCAGCGTATGTATGTAAATAATATAGCTGCACCGTTCTCTCCCGGTATGGCTTGTAGTAGAATGGGGTTTCCGAGATATTTTTGCAAATTGGCGTTTATTATCAGCTGGGGTAGGGCACAGAAGTTATAATTTATCGTGCTTGTACATTTATCTTGTAAGTGTTGTGTAGCGAATGCTGTTCGCGCCAACTCAACGCGTGCTATTCCACTTTAGTCTTGTTTTGTCGTCGACGCGTATTCCGATTTGTGGTCACTTTATTGATTGTTCTATTGTCGTGCTATGTATGTGTATTATATACGCTTCGTTTGTGGTTTATATACCCGCGCGTGTGTGCATGCAGAGTGACAGATGTGAAAGTTATTGTCATTTTTATTGCTTTTGTGTTTAGATCTGATTTTGCTTGCGTTTTTCGTCGTTTTAGGTTACTTTCTCGATTTTGTTGGCCCGTATTTATAGACCGCGCGTTGCAGCCGGTTATCTGTGAGGTCAGACTTTGGAAATTGATTCTTATCGCAGGCCAAAAGCTATTGATGATGACTCATTAACTAATTGGCAGTAGGTATTTGCAGATTTGGCTTACCATTGTATTTTACTATCTATGCAAGGAGAATAAATACCTAAGTAGGTACTTACGTTTAACTTTTTTGTTATTTGATTGTTTGAATAGGTTAGACATGAGAAATGGATATTATGACTATTTGACATTAATTTCTGTTACAAAGATAACAAATTCACATTTAATATGGTTCAGTTTCTGTAAGATTTACAATGTATTTTTTTTTATTTTCCTTTTTGCAGAGAAAGAAGAAAGCTGAGTTAGCAAACGGCAAGACTGGGCTGGATCCATTCTCAGACAATGACGAAGATGTGGAGAGAGTCGCCAAGAAGTTTGAACAGAAATATGTGAGCACATTGATTATTTATTTATAAATATTTATCTGTATTGGAGTAGCTAGAAACTTATTTGAGGAGCTCCGGAACAAAAGCCAATAAATCCACTTTTAATATTTTTACAGAAATCACAAAAGAATGATTTATACAATGAATAGTTGTTTTTTCTCGAATACTGTATGTACCTAAGTAAGTTATGTGAGTGTAGTGTACAAAGGCGAGCATCTCTAATAGGAGGTCTCTTCCAGCAAATAAACTCTTTGATGTAGTGTAGATAATATCTAATCTATCTATCTACAAGGTGTAAATGAATTACTTAACACAAAATTGAGAAACTAGGTACTTTGTTAGGGACATCATTCTGAGCAACTTTCATTATGAAACCGATTTGATCAGAGCAACTTTATTTTTTACTTCTCCATACAAATCGGCCACACTCAGGCCGAAATGTACTGGGAATTGAAAAATAAAGTTGCTCTGATCAAATGGGTTACATAATGAAAGTTGTTCAGTATGATGTTCCTGTTCGCTGACAAAGTAGTTTCTCTCATTTTGCGTTAATTCATTTACACCTTGTATATCTACTAGATAATGTATATGATAAATAAATAAAATAAATAAATAAATAGAAATAAATAAATGATATATGGTTTCCTAAATATACTGTGGCTGCTGAGAGAATGCAATCCCGACACATGTATATGTCCCTGTCCGTCCCATGCTACTTTTCAGTCCTTCTCACTCCCACAAGTGTGATAGAGTGAAAAGTAGTGCATTCTCTCAGCGGCCACAGTTCAGTTTAACTTCTTACCGCAAAGCCTGGATAAATGTCAGTATTATATATATATATATATTATAAAAAAAAAAAAAAATGCTTTTATAGACTAAATATTTTATACAGAATCAGAGGTTTTATTAGTGAAGACATGCGAGTAGGGCTTTGTGAGTCGTTGATCATGTCTAAACTCAACTACTGTATCACAGTGTACGGACCATGTTTGTACAAGCACACTGAGCGTTTAGTACAACGTGTACAGAATGCTTGTGCTCGCTACTGTTTCACCGTTCCTCCTCGTGCCCGTGTTACACCATATCTTAATAGTGCAAACATGCTGAAAATTAAGGGCAGACAAGAGTTGCAGTTAGCTGCGCTTCTGTTTGGTGTCATCGGAAAAGGAATACCGGAATACCTCTTCGAAAAACTAAAATGGAGAGACTTACGTCACCACACGAACCGCAGCACGACCAGCGTCCTTTCCATTCCCCGACACCGAACTGCTGCTTTTAGGGGCAGCTTCAGGTACCTGGCCACGAAATGCTGGAACAATCTCCCACCACCAATACGCGACAAAAAAAATTTAGCCAGCTTCAAAAACCTATGCAGAGATAGATTGATGGCCATTCAAAAGTCGGAAATCTGTTAGTAACTTCTGCTAGCTCCTAGGACCCTATTATTTATTATTTATAAACACTTTTACGGCTTTATAGTATAAAATGCGTAAATAATAATATTTTGTCTAACACTTTTATTTTATTTTATATTCCCTACCTAAATAATTAAAGTGCATACCTTCACATCAACCGCAATCTATTATATTAACTATCTAAGTACAATATTCTATCTTATCTATATCTAGTAGATTAAGTCAACACCAACCACCTATATACTACACTCAAATCACCTGGTTCCGACAGAATACCAGCGCTATAGGTCTTCCTGTAGCATATGCTGAGCCGGAACCGTTTCACCGTCGCCGTACACAATACATTATAATTATTATCTCTGGCACAAATGTGCCTCTGCCGCGCAGTAGTAGAGCGGACACGTTGCTACAACTAATCTTATTTTGTATAAATTTATTTCTCTGATCCTTTCTATTTCTGCATAATTTCTTGTCTCTTTTACTTCTGCTTTGAACTGTGTTTCTATTTTGTGTATTGTGACGTCTGAATAAACGCTTATCTTATCTTATCTTATCTTATATTTCGGAATATAATAAAACGAACCACTAAAAAAATAACTGAGCGACTAAATTACTGACTGAGCGACAAGTCGCCCAGCGACTTGTCGCTCAGTTAGTAATTTAGTCGCTCAATTAGTTTTTCGGTTAGGTTAGGTTAGACTTTTTTTGATACTCGTTTAAATACTACCCTTATATTTCTTGCCTAACTATTACATATAACTGGTACATGGTCACCACCGGGATTAGAACCTGCATCTCCTAGGTTAGAAGGATTTTAGCATAATTTCCTTTAATTATTGCTCTTCTATTCTTCTGTTTTCAGGGTGGCAACAGCACATATGGTAAAAAGAGAACAACAACTCGGGACGAGTTTGCAGATATTGGAGCCGGATATGATGAGAATGATTCCTTCATCGACAATACTGATGGGGTAAGTAAGATAATGTTTATAACAACAAGTATTTGAATTTTAATCCACACTATGAATTTGCTTGGTGCATTACTGAAATGCATTGTATATATGGGAATAGGTAGGTGTGTGCTAATAATTTTCACACACCAATTTTCACAGAACAGTAGAATTCGGGCCCTGTATAATGTAATCAAAGATTATGAATTACTTCATGTCATGAATCATGATACTTTAATCTAATCTATTCCAACTTTCAGTACGACGAGATGATACCACCAGAGTATGACACCCTGTATGGTGGGTTCTACATCAACAGTGGCTCGCTGGCGTTCAAGAATGTCCCGGAGAACCATCTACCGGAGTCGGACGGCGAGATGGTTGGCACTGCCAGGAACAAGGTAGGGCTGTCAGACTATGTGATTGACGGGGTCTTCATTAGCTTTTAAATTGGGTCTTTTACTTAAAACAGAGTTTTGTAATATCAACACCCATATCATGCCGAGTGTGCGGGGAGCTTTTGTCGCGGAGGAACAGAGATTTGTAAATTGTAAAGTGCGTGCTCTGTCCTTCACTCTCGCGCGCCGCGATGCATGGGTGCAGGGAGAGGGACAGTTTTCAGGGTTCCGTACCCGAAGGGTGCCAAACCCTACTCCACTGTCCGTCTGCCCGTCCGTCTGTCTGTCAGAGGGCCCTTCAGCACGAACCATAATTGCTAGAGAGTTGAAATGTTTTACAGAATATGTATTTCTATTGCCGCAACAACAACAAATACTGAAATACACGAAAAAAGGGTGTCTAGTATTAAATAGTACGTATTAAGTCAATTTCAATACAATAGCGCCTGACATTTTTTTAATAGCAAGAGACGACTGACGGCGGGATTGAAGGTATTGCCGTCTTGCCGTTTTAGGCGACGCAGACGACGATGGTGCGCAAGCCTTTGTGTGCGAGTCCGACCCGCACTTGACCAATTTTTGTTATTTTAAGTTATGTTTAACTGTATCTCTGATAACTAGAAATCTAATCTGTATCGCGATCAATAACGCCCATACTCCATGACTTTGTAGTTGAGAAATAATTTCATCAATATACAAACCATCAGGGCCGTTGTCGGCCCCTTGGGATGAATGAATGAATGAATGTTTATTTTCATAATTAAATTACATTAGCATTTCTTAAGTTGTATTTTAAATTATATCATTTATGTGGATGGAGTGGAAGAGGGGGAGAGAGGCCTTTGCCCAGCAGTGGGACATAATAGGCTCATAATAATAATAATAAATGTGGTCTCGTTGATCCATACACTAGGAAGACCTGTATTGTATGGAGCAGCGTTTATATATGTGTATCTTATATAATACTAGCTGACCCGGCGAACTTCGTACCGCCTAACAGTCAAATAAATATCGTGTTAACTTTAGCTAAACTTAATTTAGGTTTTCAATAAGGTGATAACATTAATACAATTTTTTATCACAAATACAGAATTTTTTTATTGCTTGCCATTGCCAAATTGAGATGTTAAATATTCACAGTTTTAAATGGCAATACCTGGTATGTGTACTAAGTATACAATAATCTTATTTAAACATCTTGAGCCTAATAGTTAGGTACAGTAACAATAAAAATTAACTAAATTGTGGTCATTTTTACATTTTTTTACATTTTACACATTAGGCCTCTTCTCTGTAGCGTCAATATTACGATACTGCATTTTAAAGCACTTTCTGATACACAACATTTTTTGTTTTGTTATCCGGCGCAAGAACAAATAATGCAGATGGTTTTCCGACACGTGAACATGCCACATACAATTGACCATGAGAAAAACATGCATTTTCTAGATTTAGACCACAAACACCCAAGGATTGTCCTTGTGCCTTGTTAATCGTCATGGCGAATGCAAGACGGATCGGAAATTGAATTCGCTTGAACTCAAAGGGTAAATCGGTTGGGATCATTGGAATCTTCGGAATGAGAACTTCCTCACCTTTGAATTTTCCTTTCAGTATCGTCGCGTGTATCACATTCACCATCAGTTTTCCAATCACCAAACGCGTACCGTTGCATAATTTTGGTTGGTTTAGATTTCGTAGCATGATGACTACTGAGCCAACCTTAAGTCGTAGATTATGCGGTGGTAAGCCAGGCACATCCAAGGAGTTTAAAAATTCAGTTGGGTAGTTGGTAGCTTCGTCTACATTTGTTACACTGTCAATAGATTTAAATGAATGCAACGTACCAACGATTTGATTCTGAATTTCGACATTTAAGTCATCCACATCTTTGTTCTTTACCATCTTGATATTGAAGTGATATCCATCATCTCCTTGCCAAAACATCAGTGGGTATTGCAACGCATCATAAGAAGGGTGTGTTTCAGATATTTGTTGCAGTTCCCCAGTATCGCGACGTGTAAGTACAATATCGCGAGATTCTAAGTTTTCACCAACAATCACAATTGCAACTTCATCTATTATTGGAGCGTTAAATGTGCGTTCGTGTGTTCCAGCTGGACGTTTATCTGCTCTGATCACGACTTTGTAGTCATCACTTGGCATGCGCTCCAATGCAGTCTTTAACTTCTTGACCAATACATGATGTTCATGAATTAGCTGCTGCAGATCTCGAAGAATTGCTCTTTTCATTTCTGCGTTGATCTCTTGACGCCGATCAAGTTGCTCCTCCATATTTCCAATGAAGTATATTTGTAAGAATTTATGCTGCGCATCTTCAAGAGGTAGCAATGATCCCATTCGATGGTGAATTTGGCCTTGAATCTGTAAAGTCGAAATAAAAAATAAGCACACATTTTAAATGCCATGCCTTATTTATTCTAGGCATAAATTTAATACAGATGAAACAATATAAACATAAATTACCTTGAATGTCGGATTAAAACCATGTTCTCTGATAATGTCAGCCCCAAAGGAAGTCATTTGAAAACATCCATTGTATTTTTGAGTGTTCGCCAGAAAATGTCGTGATTCTGGTGTTTCGCCATGCAGCAATGAATTCAATGGCTCAGGTGGCGGAGTCAATGACGGCAATTTCACTTTACCATTAAGGCAGCACAATCCAGGTGTTTCTGCAGCAAACTTCAATGCGCCACAATGCTCACAATGAACATTCATTGGACCTATGCTAACGAAACGATGCGAGCTGTAATCAATTGTGCAATCGTATAGAAATGCTGCACGAATCAAATCAACACCTGAAGCACTTCTTCTTGCGCTTCGAACAATATCTCGTTGTTGATCTGTGCGAGAAGCTCGACGATTTCTCATCTCCAACCGATCCGTTTCACGAATTGCTGCTCTTTGCTCTTCTGTTTGAGAAGCGCGAACTCGGGCCATACTAACGCGCCTCTGTTCTCGTGCGATTTCTTGGTCTTCTTCAGTTGATTCATTCGCCCTGTTCCGCAGCCTAACTGCATTACGGCTTTGTTGGGAAAGATTAGATCTTCTAGGGCGCGGCATTGTTAATTAGGTACTTTCCCAAAACAACCAAACAAACCGACCGACCGGTACATAACCTCAATCAATCCATACATTCTTTTTCAATTTGACGGCTGCAGGGCTAAGTTCAGAAACATCGCACCGAGTGCGATTATCGTCGGGCGGAAGTCGCCCGATGACAGATCTATGATCGCACTGGCTTTCTGAACGGGCTGGTGCGTCGGCGGGCGTGAGCGAGCGATGTTTCTGAACTCCTTTGAGATGTCAAATTGCATTGCGACTGTGGCGCCACCCGTTGATAGTGGTAGGTTTCTTTTATAAAAATACGTAGTTTTGTCAACAGATGGCACCACATGCTGTTTGCATTCATAAAATTAATTAATTTATTCATTGTTATTCGATAACTTATCCGATATTTTATTACTTATTCTGCTATTCGGAGCGCAGAAGAACCCACCAAAAAAGAGATAACTAACATCGGTTTAGCCGATCTTGAGTTATAAGTGGTGTAACTAACACGACTTTGTTTTATATATTTAGATAGGTTAATCTATAACCTGTTCCACAGCGGCGGATATCGTCGAGCAGTAGCGAGAGTGGCTCGTCAGACAGCTCATCGGAGTCCAGTCATGATGAGAAGGACACCAAGACCGCCAACGGAGATGTCGATCTACACAAGACTGAGCATAGGAAGAAGGTATGTATGATGAGACGAGACGACCTCTGCGGCGTAGCGGTTGCGTATCTGCCTACCGTGCGAGAGGTCCCGGGTTCGAACCCCGGCTGGGGACAAAAAAAAACCCCAGGTCGTGGATGTTTACATGTTTGTGATGTCGCTGTTTCTGGTTCCCACGACACAGGGTATCCCAGTGTGGGGCCAGATCCAGAAGCAATGTATGTGCCAGCCTGCATCTAAATGATGATTCAGTTGGCGTCTCTCTCTCTCTCGCTCCCTCTCTCTCTCACACTCACTCTCTCTCTCTCACTCTCTTTCTCTATCTTCTCTCTTACTTTATCTTTCTTTTTCCCTTTCTTCGTTTCCCTCTCTTCCTCTCCCTCTCTCTCTTCCTGTCCCTCTCTCTCTCCAACCTGCATGTCTCTCTCTCCCGCTCTTTCACACCACACCTATATGAGAAAGAGACGTCACAGAGCGTAAGAAACTATAGTAGGATTAAGTAAGTAGGTACTTAAACGAATGTAAACAAACGAATGATGAACAGTTATCAAAATTCCTAAACCCTCAAAACAATTACATCATTTTGTTTCATAGAGTATACTATACTTAGCTTGTTTACCTGCGGAATCGGCTAGCTGTCGTCTTTTGTCCGCCTTGGCTGAGCATACAGAAAAATACAGTAATCATAAAACTATTATTTTCAGAAGAACAAGAATGATAAGAAGAAAGCAAAGAGGGTCAGAAGAGCCGATTCCTCTGCGGCCACTTCCGGGAAGCAGACTTCAGATGGTGAGTCAAATTGTTTCACACTTCTCCGGCGACCTACTACTACTGTTAAGTGAAGAGCTTCACTCCACGGCGAAACCTGAGAAATGTCTTTGTGTGAGTGTTATCTGTATAAGACATCGACGAAGCGTGAGAAGTGTCTGTCTATGTCAGGTTCGGTGTAGCCTACTCTACTCTACGGCCCTTTGCACGCATGCAATCTCAATTCTTACATGTAATAAGGCTACAGAAGCAATCTTCTTCATTCTAGTCCTTCCTCGTGGCTGAGGATCGTGACTGTCATGGTTTTTGTTTCGTTTCTTGAAAAGGGATCTCCATTTTGTTCTGTCCTAGGCGTATTGCCTTTGGTATTCCTGCGTGTACTGCACCAGTGGCCTGAGAGGTCTAGTTTTCAGCTCGGCACGAGTGGAGATTTCCAATACAGAAGCATTGTAAACACAGTGCAGGAGATGCAGGTTCGAATCCCGGTGATGACATGTACCACTGAAAACCAGCGCTTTGAGATGAGAACATGTTTGTGCTACTCACAGCAAACGCTGAGACCGTCCCTTTTTTGTCTTATTAAACTAATGTACCCTATTTAACTGTACTTTTTATGTATATTTTTTAAGGCAAAATAAACTATTTCTATTCTATTCTATTCTACCAATGAGACAAATCATTTATCTCAAGTACGTTATACGGACGCTCGGTGATGGCAAATATCGTGAGGAAACCTTCATTATTCAATAGCTTCGGCGATGGGCTAGCCCCCTGTCACGCAAAATGGAGTATTGAATAACTGGCTAAAAGTGTGTGCCTCTGCAACCCCGAATGGGAAAAGGTGTGACGCTATGTATGTAATGTAAAATTGTAAACACAGTATGTATAGTTCATTAATTTTCAACCGACTTCAAAAAAGGAGGAGGTTCTCAATTCGACCCGTATGTTTTTTTTTTCTATGTTTGTTACGCGATAACTCCGCCAATTATGAACCGATTTGAACAAATCTTTTTTCGGCGTATAGGTAATACCTCAAGGGTGGTCCCATTGACACCAGGTCAGGATCTGATGATGGGATCCTGGAGAAATTGAGGGAACTCTTCAAATATTATAGGCAAACCTATAGTGATTTTTGTGTTTTTCATAATAACTCGTGCAAATGCACATGGTAAGCATAATATTGTGATGCGGAACTGCTGATGAAGACCACATATGGCCACCAGATCTGCTCAATACTAGGTACAAATACAATGCGTGGCTGACGGGCAGGCAACGCATAGCCTAAACCGGTGGACCTAGAGCCATGAAACTTTGTACAGAGGTTCCTTAGTAGCGTGGGGTAGCACTGAGATGGGATTTGACAAAATTAATTCCCCAAGGGTGGGGGGATAAGGGGTTACAGTTTGTATTAAACTCAATCTAATCAAATAGGGTTAGTGGAAGTCGGTTTTTTCTAAAGTTTACTTTTTGTTTCAATTATCTGTGTGTCCTTTGATCTCGACGCCCCTTGCCACCTGCCGTCTAATTTGAAAGAGCGCCGACACTCGATCAAATAAAGCCGCTGCGCAAAGGACACACAGAAAATGAATGTTTGTTTGTCGCGCAGACAACGCGCACGGTGACGGCGAGAGCGCCGACTCGAGAACCTCGCAGTCAGACTCGTTGACGTCCAAGCCGGCGCCCAGCTCCGAGAATGTCGTCACTTCTGACAGCTGCTCCAGGTACGAATCACTTGAAATATAACAAAATTACAGGACAATATGAAGGGAAGTGGGTCTTTCGATTTCGCTGTCGGACAGTCTGTCTGTCTGTATGTCCGTCTGTCACCAGGCTGTATCTCATGAACCCTGATAGTTAGGCAGTTGAAATTTTCACAGATGATCTATTTCTGTTGCCGCTAAAACAACAAATACTAAAAAGCAGAATAAATAAATATTTAAGGGGGCTCCCATACAACAGACATGTTTTTTTTTTGCCGCTTTTATAGATAATGGTACGGAACCCTACGTGCACGAGTCCGACTCGCACTTGGCCGGGTTTTTTAGTACAGACAAATGAAACAAACTAAAGCGTTTAAAAAATAAAATACACCTGATACCTACAATGCAACAGCACTGTTTTTAAGCCTACCAAATTAACGGCGAAGGGTTTTTTAGGAAACGCACAATACTGGTCTTTAGCTCAATCGGTACAGTCTCATAAGGACATAGGCCGAACAAACTTACAATGGAGAACAAAAGACGTCGGATCGAGAGGGTAGAAGGAAGGTGGTGACGTCAAATTGCCGCCACTCTGACAACAGCGTGTTCGTATTACCGCCGGCCGCTTGGTGTGAAAGGACACTTCATAGAGTTCCTTATGGTAGCCCCACACTCAGGAAGCAAGGCGAGGCGACGCGAGGGGGATAGTGTAGATGAGGCGCTCGCCTCCGCTCGTATTACCTCGCCTCGCCTCGTCAACGCTCCGTTTGTTGTCGGTTTTTGAGCCGGGGTCAAAGGTGCGAGCGGCGAGCACACCAACCATACTCATATTCATACTCTTTATTGGACAGTAACAATAATAAAACTTAAATAACATAATAGTGCGCAAAGTTAGCTAGAATAGCGGACTAGTACCGACGAATAAATGGAGTGTGTGGAGCCTCCGCTCGCCGCCGCTCGTGCGATAATTTTTTTGGGGTGTAGAGAACATTATTCTGAACAACTTTCACTATGAAAGCGATTTGATCGGAACAACTTTTTTTGACATCTCAATGCATATAAGGCCGAGCGGTTATCAAATCATTTGTATAGAGAAGTGAAAAATAAAGTTGCTCTGATCAAATCTGTCGAAAGTGAAAGTCCCTAACTCCCCAAAATGTTTTGTCGCTCCACATTCCAAACACACCCGGTATTTAACTGCCGCCCCGCTATCAGCCGGTGATATAAACACAAACATTTACATACAGGCACATACATTGCTTCTAGCCCCACACTAGGATACCCTGTGTCGTGGGAACCAGAAACAGCGACATCACAAACATGTAAACATCCGAGACCCGGGGGGATTTTTTTGTGTCCCCAGCCGGGATTCGAACCCGGGACCTCTCGCATGGTAGGCGGATGCGCAACCGCTAAGCCAAAGAAGTCGTCATATGCCAAAGACTTACTGAATGTAGCATTTCAATTCCTCAGAGACGCTGTCGAGAACAAACCGGAGCTGCCGCCGTCGGTACACAGAGTGGTCGAGGAGCTCGAGTGTCACATGGCGCGGCTGCAGCTCGCCTCGCCCAACATCGCGTTCAAGGACGTCGATGCGACCGTCGACCCCTTCCTAGTGAGGTGAGAGCTCGAGCCAGGTGGCGCTAGTGAAGTCTGTCTGGAGTCATAGAGAACAGTCCAACGAAGCAAGACATAGAAAAAAGACGTAAGAGTGTCCGCGCCCTGTATATCGCTTCTATACATAAAAAATTTGAATAAATGATTTTGTATTTGTATGGAAGGGACATGTCTGCGCCCCGTCTGCGTCTTACGTCTTTTCTGTGTGTCCGGCGCCATAGTCTCAAATGGTTGCTACTCTGAAAAGCCAAACGCAGATAGATGCCGCTAGTTCAGTTTGGAGTCCTCAACTGTCAAGCCTAGAACAAGCAGGCCAATAAATGTCTCCACCGACAGGCATGGGTACCAGGATACCAGGGGCCGGTTTCTGCGAAATGCCGGTTTGTTTGTAGCCGGCGCGGCACGTCTCGGCGCCGTCGACAAGTAAAAACCGGAATTTTAGCGCCCTCGATATAGCAATTGTCATGCCATTCGTCTGCAGAATCACCGCCGAGTAACATATCGCCACTCACCATTCTGACTCAGTGCGGGTTCATGGAGGTGTGTCTCGTTTGCGCTTCTAAGAGGGAATTTTACCAACGAAGAGTCACTTTTTACTCGAGTGTCTTCTACTTTTTCATAGAATGACCTCATTTTGAACTGTCATTGTCATACAAATTATCCCGGGATAGTTATAGTTATCGCGGGCTGGGTTTCCGTAACTCGACGACTGTAAATTGCGCCTATTTTGCGTGATGTGGGTTGGGGGCACTACTCCTGCCAACCCAGCTCCTGCAGGAAGTCTAGCAGACCCTTGACGTTGCCGACGACTTCCTGGAGCGACCCCGGTGATCCGAGGTGTGTTGCCCGGTAGGTGGCCACACCAGAACACTCCAGTAGGACGTGGGTGGCTGTCTAGTTATTTTCGCATAACTTTTGGTAAAATCCAGCCTAGACGGCCTAACAAACCTGTCCTTGTGTCCACAGGCTGGAGCGCGCGCTCTCGTCGTGCGGCACGCTCGTACAGAAACACTCGTGGACGCTGCTCGCGCGCATACTCAACTCGACACGAGTGAAGTTGTACCAGCGGGCGAAGCGGCTGGCGGCGGAGGCTGCAGGTACTGTCGTTGGGAAACCATGCGAAATAATATCGAACCTTTCTAGCGGCGTAAAATATGTTGATGTGAATGATTTCGCACAATGTACTGACTGCAAAAAAGTTGATTTGGTGAACGAATGAATGAATTATAATAAATAACAGCAAAAAACACGCACACATTTAACTAATGTAATATCCATAGTAGAATCTTTACAGTAAGTCATCCTTACATCAACTGAAGTCAAAAATTGAGAACGCTATTAATAAAAAAAATTCAAACCTTGAAACTTCAGCCTAACCAATAAGAATAATCGGCAAGTGCGAGTCGTACTCTCAAACGGAGGGTTCCGCACCATCGTACTTAAAAAGTAAGTCTTTAATTAGGTATGTGTAAAACATGTTCAAACTATTTGTGTTTGATTCTAAACTACGCTTCTTATTGCAGCGGCATCTCAGCCAAATCCACCCGCCGTCACGACAACAACAATCACAACAGCAGCCACAACAACAACAGCAGTCGCAACAACAACAACAGCGAACAAGAGAAAGCAGAGAGACGAAGAAGAGGAATTAGACTTCTCTCGTCTGTCGCCGAAGGAGAGAGAGAGTGAGATTGTGGAGACGCTAGCGAAGTTAGTTGAATTAATTTACTACTTACAGTTCATAATTCATGATTTCTTTATTGCACTAAATATATATATATATATATATATAAAAAACCCGACGAATAGTAAACCTCCTCCTTTAGTAAAGTCGTTTAAAAAATTGCTCAGAATGATGTCCCTAATAAAGTAGTTTCTCATTTTGCGTTAATTCATTGTATATTCTTTATTGTACAAAAAAGTTAAATAATACATGCTGGTTAAATCATACATAAGATAAAATACACATTATATGCAAAGGCAAGCTTAGCTTATCTTATCTTCATAATATGCCCGACCGAAATTCGGTTGTATTTTCGGTTCAGTCCGTTTCCATTTTTAACCGACTTCAAAAAAGGAGGGAGTTATGAATTCGGTTGTGTTTATTATGAAAACTGAAATGAAACTGAACTTATGAACTTTACTTACTCACAACTTTACTTTTATGAACTGATTTCAAAGAAATCTTTTATTCTACGAAAAATAAATCCAATACTTTGGTCCAATGTTTTGAAAATCAGAAATCGGTCCAGTAGTTAGGCTCCTACAAGAAAAAAATGTAAAGTTTAATTTGGTTTATCTGGATGACATTATACATACAGCCTTTCTGTGACTTTTCGGTATTTATTTTATAGTCATTGCGATGAGATAAATTCTGGCTGTTAAGATCGTATATTCGTATATATTATGTAGAACGTATGGACCTCAATGTCAGGAGACAGATTTGAAAGTTTGTTTTCGGGTGTATTGACGACACTTTTAAACAGAGCGAGGAAGACTAAGTAATAGGTCATGAAGTCGGTTTTCTAAGTTTTTTACTTGGTAAATTATGTTTAACCCCTTCACTCTCAGAAGCACACCGCTCGAACGACCGAAAAATGGCGAAATATTGTTATATAAGATGTGTCGGCGAACCAGTTACAAACTATGATTATCGCATTTCAGGTTAAGTGCCGTCATCGAAGAGCGGAAACCGTCCATGATAGCCAACTACAAAGCGGAGTGCGCTCGGGTGCACGAGGAGAGGTCAGTAGAGTACTAGCACGGAGACTATAATATTATACTAATACAGATAGACCACCTAGAACAAAATATGACACCGGCGTAAACTGAGATGCTACGGAAGCTTCTTTAGTTCGAGGCCATTATCGCTTGATGCAGCACCATCGAAAAATTGCAAATACCACGAGATGGCGCTAAGATAATATAGGGTTGATTCTAAAATTGGCGCCACCTAGAGAAGTATGTTAACTGAAACCATGGCGTTTAAAGTACAAATCTTACTCCTCACGCCATCTCTTTTTTACGAAGGGTTACTAATTCTAGTTTGTATGGGATGCGGAGCACCCTGTGGTACTAGTAACAATTTTCACCGAAATCGGTTCTGGCGCTACAGATAGAGTCAGAAGAGAAGAAAGTGAAGCATGCATGTCTTGATTCTTTCCCGTTCTGTTACATGTTTCTAAAAATGGGACACCTATTATGGGTACGTTTCACAGACTTGAATAGTATGGACAGGGCTTGAAAGCCACTTCTTCTGTGGTCGGGTACGAGTAGGGACCACAGTTTTCCCTCAGTCACGCGCAGAAGGTGAATACGATTGACGTGTACATGTGGTAGCCATATCGTCGAATATGGCCAATTCCAAACGTGAAATATCATAAAACGATGAAATCTAAAGGAAGGAAGGTGAAGGGCGGCGAGTGCAGCGAAGCCCCCGAATAGTCTTCGTGTTAGTTTGACATGTATAACACAAAAAACATCACGTAGTGCTGAATAACAATGCTTTTAAAAATACATGTTTTCATTAAAACTAGCCATATCATGATATGGCCAAATTTGACGATATGGCTACGACATACATATGACGTACCGACAAATTCCGACAGAGGTATTATTTTTTCTGGCCTCAAAAGGGTAATAAGTTTAGTACGGGAGGTCGCATCCTTTATGTATATTAATGGTACGTTCCTAAATAACGTTTGACTGTAATGATGAGTGGTTGTGTCCGCTGTTGCAGGAAGCAGGCGCAAGCCGCTGCAGAGGGCGCTCCGCACGCCGAGAAGCGTCTGCCCAAGCGGAGGTTCCCGTGGTGTCCGCGGAGCCGAGCGCTGCTGCACAGACTGACGAGGCTGGCCGGCGCGCAGGTAGGCCTAACATAGCGTCACGGCTGTACTCTTACGGGGTGGCACAATAGGCTTGTGGCCTGTCAAGTCAAAATAGATACTTTTTATGAACTGTCAAAACGGAACTTTTGTTCCTGAGTTCTATGAAATAACAACAGAATGACGATGTAAAAGTGCCATCAAATGCTGTCTTTTTTTGCACAACATTGACTTTATAAAATATACAATTCTGAGAATGTCAAGCCTTTTTGTACATAGTGCTTCAACTTTTCCTAGATTTATTGGATTACCTTGGTCACAAGCCTATTGTAACCGCTTTTAGCCAGTTATTCAGCCAGAGTCTATACAGGGTGTAACAGAAAGGTGTAGTCATATTCAAGGTGGTTGTTAGGGAGACCATTCTGAGCACCTTTTACTATGAAACCGATTTGATCAGAGCAACTTTATTTTTCATTGCTCCATATGTTTTGGTCCGGGCTGGGTCAGCTGATTTGTATAGAGAAATGAAAATTAAAGTTGCTCTGATCAAATCGGTTTCATAGTGAAAGTTGCTCAGAATGGTGTCTCTAACTGCCCCCTTAAATATGTCTACACCTTTCTGTTACACCCTGTATGACCCTTGACTGCGCCTGCGGGGGAATGCGGCTCGCCAAACATTAGTTGTATGCAACCTGTGTACAATGAGGGGCCGCCATTGCTTTAGTGACAATTTTCAGCTGCCTCCACGGCAGCTGACCAATCACAGATCTCTAAGTTTCCTCGTCCCCCGCCGTACATTGGTGAGTTGTGTTTCAAACACAGATACTATAATATTATACTAATACAGATAGACCACCTAGAACAAAGTATGACACCGGCTTAAACTGAGATGCTACGGAAGCTTCTTTAGTTCGAGGCCATTATCGCTTGGTGAAGCACCATCGAAAAAATTGAAAATACCTCGAGATTGCGCTAAGATAATTAGGATCGATTCTAAAATTAGCGCCACCTAGAAGTTTTTTAACTGAAACCATGGCGTTTCAAGTACAAATCTTACTCCTCACGCCATGTCTTTTTTACGAAGGGTTACTAATTCTAATTTGTAAGGGATATTAGCTATGAAATTCTGACAAGCACCACCCAATTCAGCAAGGCAATTTAGATAGATATAGCAACTGACGTTACACGAGAATGCCAAACTTAACTGACGCAGCACATTAGCTTTGTCGCGAAACGATCGATGTCGTATGTAGCTTAAGTTCGCTTTATCCTACTGAAATGCCTACCCGCTATGTTTGCAGGCCGCGGCAGCCACACTGCTGGCCAACCGAGCTCTGCCGCTGTTTCCCAAAGGATTCGTGCGAATGCCGACCCTGCTGAGGCAAGCTGAGTGAGTATGAATCTACTACAGTTTACTATGTTCATATTTCATAATTTCTTTTTTGCACACAGATAGTTGAAAAACCAAAACATATCTAACAACTGTATACAAAAGTGACCTTATCTCTATAAGAGTTCTCTTCAAGCAAACCATAGGACCAATAAGAAAGTTTGAGGGGTACATCTATGTGTACAACAAACTAAGCATATGAATTCAATCTATGTTGTTTGTTATGTCAGCAAATGTAGGGTGCTCAACACGACGACCGACAGCGGAACATCTGCAACAAGCATCTGAACAAGCCAAGTCGAGCAAAACATACGGGCGCAGCAGTAACATCCTTTACAGGAAGCCATTCAGAGCATATTTGACCTACCTGTTACTCCGTTGTGGATAAAGATAGAAACCTGAATTCCCGGCGGCTAAAAGGCACCATGTCATAAGACATATTCTCAAAATTTCAATAAATTTGAACCAGTAGAGTTGAAGGTGCAGCAATTCAAAGTTCCTCAATTTTGACACTCACTGACTCACTGATTCACGATCATGAAAACTCTAAAGGTTACTTCTAGCGAACCCACAAGCTTAAAATTTTGAGCATGGTTAAAGTTTAGCCTGCAAAGCCAAGGAAAACTCAAACATTGCGCAATTTTAGCCCCAATTTCATAATATATTAATTATCAATAAGCTCAGTACACGACTACTTCGATTCATCGCTATTCCCCATTAGATGTCGCTAGGTGTGCATTTCCTGAATCGCGGTATGGTTTGGTTTGAGGTATGATTTATATTTATATAATTCACCGCCCAGACTTGTCACAAATCGTAACATCAAAGCCACAGAGAAGAGCCCATAGAGATAGGTAGTGGGCTTTGAGAAAGTCGGTAGCTAACGCACAAGAAATAGTACCCGAAAAGAAAAAAAGGAAAGTTACTTACAAAAAGAAATGAGATCCCAACAAAACATGCATACGCATAAGCATATACAAAAACGCCAGTCTCGCAGCCTGCGCAGTTTATTCTACCGTAAAAAGTTGTGAGATCTAATTTTAAACCAAGTCGGATAATTTAACCAGTATCTGTGTATGGTAGAATCTTTCCAACAACTTTATTATCGTATACTGTTAAGTAACTACCTAATTAGTTAACTAATAACATTTATAGTGATCGGATCAATATAAGACATCTTTATTTCTTCAATAATAATTAGAATAACTTGGCAATCGCGCTCAACTGACCACTCTATAGCACCCAGAGCACAAATGAATATTATTACTCAACACAACACATCTCTAAATAAAGATAAACTTAACTAATAAGAAAACAACGAATTATTTCGGAGCGAGAGCAATAGGTACATTACGTTGCACACACGGTCCTATAGTCGACAACTTTTCTACGTGCGATTGCCAAGTCATTCTAATTATTATTGAAGAAATAAAGATGTCTTATATTGATCCGATCACTATAAATGTTATTAGTTAACTAATTAGGTAGTTACTTAACAGTATACGATAATAAAGTTGTTGGAAAGATTCTACCATACACAGATACTGGTTAAATTATCCGACTTGGTTTAAAATTAGATCTCACAACTTTTTACGGTAGAATAAACTGCGCAGGCTGCGAGACTGGCGTTTTTGTATATGCGTATGCATGTTTTGTTGGGATTGCATTTTACCTTTTGCTTACTTTTGTAGGAGTAGAGCAGGAAAAGTTTAAAATAATGCGACAAAGAGACTTTGTGATAACTTGGTGAGAGTTTTCTATTGAGATTTTTATCATCTTTCGCTGCCCCAGCACAGTGAAGTGGCGGGGGTTTGTGACAAAAATACATGGCGTTGATAATGACGTCAGTCAAAAGTCAAAGTCAGCTTTCTATACTTAACACTAACGCTTAGGTTGGCGTCGATTGCAAATTACTGCCGAGACTCAATCACCTCTTTCCGATTCCAGAGTCAAAACGAGCCAAAGCGACCTGAAACGTCCACGTGTGATGTCCACCTCTCAACAGCCGCCCAAGCCAGCCTCGCCGACCTTCACGGAACCCATGCAGTTCCCCAGCACACTCACCGTCACAACAATGCTCAAGACAGACAAGACAGAACCCTCCAGTGAACCCAAACACAAAACCAATCACGTGAAAACACCTACCGAATCCCCATTCGGAAGCATACTCAATACATTCTCAACGAACAAGAGCAGTAAACAGAGTGTGGTTAAAACAAAGCCAAAAGAGACTGTTAGACCTCCGGAGAGCTATATACCACCAAACAGCATAGGCAGTATTACAATAACACCAGTGAATAGCAATCCTAAACCAGAGAAGACACATGTCACAAAAGCATTGAGTAATTCAGTGACAATGTCGCTGTATGAGAAGCAGAAAGACTCCGGAAAGATTCGGGTTAAATCACCAGCGACTCTCACTAAAGAAGCGAATGAAATTGCAAAAAAGGATAAGGATAGACAGGAACACAAGGAGAAATCTCAAACACACTGTAAAGACTCGCAATCTAAAAGGACTGATACCCCGTTACAAATAGAAACAAATTTCCAGCCAAGAGAGAAGCCAAATCCTAGTCCGAATATGAAGAAAGACGAACAAACCCAGAAAAAGCCAGAAAAGCGGCCAAATGAAGATAAAATCCCTAGACCAACGTTAATACCTGTGCAACACTCACCAACGTTTGCGAAACCTGATAAAAGAGCAACAGAACCGAAGAAAAAAAAGGACCTTGAGATAATCTCTGACCTAGACCCGTTAGAAGATATGTCCGAACCTGTAGCAATAGACGATAGTAGCTCAGATGTGGAAGTTATTGAAGTGAAAACCGACAAAAGTGAATCGAAGACTCAGGACAGTGTAGTGAAAAAACCAAGTGATACAGTGCCTTCGAAAGAGCCAAATGTGGTTCAGTCAAAAGACAGTGTGCTTCAGTCAGTGGAGGGGAAAGTGAAGGACAGAGACAGTAAGAAGGAGAAACCAGTGGAGAGAAGAGGGGAGAAGATGGAAGTGGATGAGATTGATAAAGTGATGCGAGATCTTAGGGAAATGCAGGTGAGATTTGTTCCTGTCTGTCTTTAGCTAAAGTTTTCGCTAGCAATTTCTAGTACAGTACAGTAGATATATGATTGCCGTTAGCATGTCATTCAAAAGGACTTTGTAAAATTATCTTGCATTGGTTCTGATTCTGACAGCAGATCAGGTAAAAAAAACTTCTGTTTCAGGATTCTCAGGAGCCAAATTATCATAGCAACGGTTTCGCCGACGACATCGTTCGGGGTAAGTTTACATCTTATATTTTTACTTTACACACTTCACTTACCTACATATACATAGATCAGTTATCAAAAGCTGGCTTGTTCAACACATTGACATGTGCTTGTACTGTACATGTAGTTGTAGTGTCGTGTGAATAAGCGTGCGGCATGACGTTGCACTGCATGGGCATCAAGAAAAGTCTGTCTGTCTCTCCCTCGCGCGGTCAAACTTACAAGTATGTAGGAGACAGTTATTATTTTGGTTTTCAACCGACTTCAAAAAAAGGAGGAGGTTCTCAATTCGACCCGTATGTTTTTTTTTTTCTATGTTTGTTACGCGATAAGTCCGCCAATTATGAACCGATTTGAACAAATCTTTTTTCGGCGTATAGGTAATACCTCAAGAGTGGTCCCATTGACACCAGGTCAGGATCTGATGATCGGATCCTGGAGAAATCGAGAGAACTCTTCAAATATTATAGGCAGACCTATAGTGATTTTTGTGTTTTTCATAATAACTCGTGCAAATGCACATAATATTGTGATGCGGAACTGCTGATGAAGACCACATATGGCCACCAGATCTGCTCAATACTAGGTACAAATACAATGCGTGGCTGACGGGCAGGCAACGCATAGCCTAAACCGGTGGACCTAGAGCCATGAAACTTTGTACAGGGGTTCCTTAGTCGCGTGGGGTAGCACTGATATAGGATTTGACAAAATTAATTCCCCAAGGGGGGGGGGGGATAAGGGGTTACAGTTAGTATTAAACTCAATCTAATCAAATAGGGTTTGTGGAAGTCGGTTTTTTCTAAAGTTTACTTTTTGTTTCAATTATGCTTCTGCCTATAAATATAGAGTAATATTTTTTACATTCGTGTGAGACGTTTCAATCGAAAGTGTTATTATGATGTTATGATTACATGTTTCGAATTTTAAACATTCGTTATAGTGAAATTGCATTAGTGTGAGTACTGTGAACGTGCCAGGTTATAATAACTGACCTATATTGTATGAAATTTTTAACCAGAATTTGATGTTTATCGATTATTTTTTTTCGAAAAAAATGATTCTTGTGGTGCTAAAACTCGCTGCAACATTTCCTAGTTCCGCATACACAAGAGAGTTTGAATTAAGCTTCGGCAAGATATTTGACATTTATTTCACCTTACGAAAGGACATCTCTGCCTCCGCAACGTCTTTTAGCCTGAACCACTTTTGATTAAAATTAATTTGATGTTCCGAGCAGCGAAGCATTCCAAGTCTTCCGTCATCAGAGAGCGCCGGCCAAATAAAGATAAGCTGTAAGTCCGATTTTAGACCACCTGCGTACTATCCCGTGTAGTCTATTAAATAGGTCTATAGATAAGTTTACATTGGTCAAGGACAGTGGGTGGACAGTGGACAGAACAGTGGTGTAAATCGATCGGACAGTGGCGAGTCAACCTGCCCCCGCAGACAAGATTCAAAACGCTATTATCGTTCTAAGTCACGCTAAGAATATGTATGCGATTTGACGTTTGGTCACGCTACGCTAGCGTCACCAAATGTCTAATCGCATATATTTTGAGTTTTCGTTTCGATTTCGTAGCGTTATTAACCTTGTCTAGGCCTACTGTCCACTGTCCCTGGCTAATGTAAACTGGCCATTAGATTCTACGGCCGTGTATGATTGCGGATATGTTTTCGTGCGGGTGCAGACTTCAGTGTGGGGTCGGCGTACCACGTGACAAGGACAGATCTTGATTAGCTATATCTGTTAGACTGGTTGGACCGACCGCGGCGCCTTCGAGCAAAACAAGAAACCGACACTCGGTGGCTCGTACCACAGGATCCCATACAAATTAGAATTTGTAACCCTTCGTAGAAAAGAGATGGCGTGAGGAGTAAGATTTGTACTTTAAACGCCATGGTTTCAGTTAACATACTTTAGGTGGCGCTAATCTTAAAACAGGGTGTAACAGAAAGGGGTGTACAGTACAAGCCCAAAGAGGGTTGTATCATTCTGAACAACTTACACTATGGGACCGACTTGATCAGAGCAACTTTATTTTTCACTCCACCATACTGATCAGCTGACCGCTAGGCCCGAAATGTACTGAGTTAATAAAAATAAAGTTGCTCTGATCAAATCGGTCCCATAGTGAAAGTTGTTCAGAATGATGTCCCTAACAACCCTTTTTCGGCTTGTACACCCCTTTCTGTTACACCCCGTATATCTTAGCTCCATCTCGTGGTATTTGCAATTTTTGGATGGTGCTGCACCAAGCGATAATAGCCTCTAACTAAAGAAGCTTCCGTAGCATCTCAGTTTACGCCGGTGTCATATTTTGTTCTAGGTGGTCTATCTGTATTGGTATAATATGATAGTATCTGTGCTCGTACCCAGACCCGTTCGCTCGCCCGAGAAAACGCGCGTGCTTGCCTCGCGAGTCCGCTCGCTCTGTGTGGATCCGCCCATTGAATATGTTACAAAACTCAACCGGACCAAAACGCGACGATGTTTAATTTTAATGTAGCCGTTTCAATGTCTCGATGACGATACCGAAAAAATATCAGGCATTTGAAAAGTGGTATACGCAAGCATTTTTCTACGTTGTTTTCCGGTTATTCAGTCCTTGTCACGTAATGTCACCCCTCCCGCACCGCTGCGTTGCCGCAGGCACAGACTCTACTTGACCAATACGCTTGTAACTTTGCCTGTTTTAAATAAAACTATGGTCACCATTCGTAGCGAGCTTAAAATTGATTGGCCCGGGGCGTCTCAACTGTTGGCTGCAATATGGTTGATTTAATAGACTATACGGTGATATCGTGCGCTCATCGGCACTCTTATAGCGTTGTTTTGCAAACTAAAACTACTTCACTACACGCGAGGTTGCCTCTTTCCAGCATTTGAATCACGCCTGTATGTTGTTTCATTTCATTCAATCTTGGACAAAGTCATACGATCATGAAGTCATTTCCAGTGCTGTCCATAAATCTATCATGCCTTCCCGGACTTAGTGCGAGTCGACATCATAATCATGTTAATATCATGAAAATTCGTTAATCATTATCACATTCATCGTATTTTCCTGAGCATAGATGTTAGAAGCAGTAATTAAATTAATAGTTTTGGTGTAGAAAAACAATGTAAATAATACTTGGTGTGGGTTTCGGTTTAGATAGCATTATAGTTGACCATAAAAGGGCTTATATAGGACTTATAATACTACTGGACCGAAAGAGTAAAGAAAAGTATCATTTGCTAAGGAAGGAAGGAACTGTTTAATTTTTGTCGTTCGCGCATATCAATAATGATAATTTTCTTTTAATTATAAGTAATAGCTTATACTTTTCTGTATTAATTTGGCCCGAAACGTTTTCGTATGAATCTCTACAGGTTGTCATTTGTTTCAGAAGATCGGACATCTTTAAGCAAAATGGATGGATGTAGCTCTTCAGAGGTTAGTTACTATATTTTTGTGCAACTATTTCCGTCTGTGTTTAAAACCTGCAGTAGTTGCTCCTGAATCCAATTGACTGCGCCTGCGGGGGAATGCGGCTCGCCAAACGTTTGTTCTATTCAACAAACGTTCGCATACGCAATCTATGTACGATGACGGGCCGCCAGACAGTTTCGAAGCGGCTGACCAATCACAGCTCTCTTACCTCGTCCCCCGCCGCCCGTAAAGTGTTTCAAAGGAAAATGTATCTGCACTCTCCACTGGATAAGTGCTCCCTGTAGTACACACATCCGTAACCGCACCAAATATTTGGATCCCCCGCCTTGCTCGGTCCTCTTGGTACAAATCACCGCTAATATTTCCAGGATCTTTTCTTAACAATTAATAAATAACGGGCGGCGGGGGACGAGGTAAGAGAGCTGTGATTGGTCAGCCGCTGCGAAACTGTCTGGCGGCCCGTCATCGTACATAGATTGCGTATGCGAACGTTTGTTGAATAGAACAAACGTTTGGCGAGCCGCATTCCCCCGCAGGCGCAGTCAATTGGATATATAGTCTCCAGTGTACTACTATGTTCAGGAGTGATTTCTTTGAATAACCTGGAATATGTATGTCGGCGGTCGATCGTAGAATTGGGCACATCATCTTGCGCCCAAACGTGAAATATCAAGAAACATTGAAATCTCTTAAGGCAAACACTACGGTATAGGTACCGCCGTCCACGATGACACGTGACGTAGATATTTGCATCTTTATCTCTCAACAGAATGCCCCGATGAAAGAGAGAGAGGCAAATAGCTACGTCACGCGTCGTCGTGGATGGCGTTACCTACAGCTTAGGTGAAGACTAAAGGGGGCGAGCGCAGCGAAGCACCCGAATAGTCTTCGTGTTCGTTTGACATGTATAACACAAAAAACATCACGTAGTGCTGAATAAAAATGCTTTTAAAAATACATGTTTCCTCCTTATCATGATGTGCCCAGTAATTGCTTGGGCATATCATGATGTGCCAGATTCTACGATCGGCCGCCGACATGTATAATTATTATTTCAGCTACTTGAAATTCTAATAACGCTTACTTACCCTTCCAGGTGGACGTCGCGTGAAACCTCAAGACACCAATTAGTGTAAAACAAGAGATGTATGTATCAAGAATATCGTACGAGGCCGTGTAATGCAGAACATTTATTTCTACTTCCTAAATATTGGTTGATAACTTCTCTAAAGAAAGATAGGGCTTCACCGCCATTAACTCTGGTAACAGCCACGTAAATGATTGACTATTATTTTGGCCTTAGTATGAAATGAGCAATAACTGTAGCTTTTATCGCACCGAGTTTGCACGCTAGATGTCTCTGCCGGTCTGAGCATGGAGAGATTATCTATGGAGAGACTCTAACCAATAAAATACAATTTGATTCTGTTTTAACCATCTTTATTTTTATGTTTTTAGGTAACTATTGTAAGTATTATTTCCGATAGATACCGACCGACTTCAGGGACTAATGAATAAATAAAAGCATCACCTGTTATTGAAAGGAAATCCTTTATTTTATATGTTCGCTCTTATTCGGGACAAGGTTGTGTCGATTTAGCCCATTAATATCCCCACAAAGGACACCGGCAGAACACAGATACGAGTGAGATTGAGCCATTCTCCATCGCTCTGGCTTAGGTTGGTGAGGGTTGTATGACTACTACTAGGAAGTAGCTATAGTGACCGGGACCTACAGCCTAATTAACATGTTATCCGGTATACAGAAGGTTATGCTTATCTTTATTCATTCGCTCCAGTCGTAGTCGGTAGGTATTATTTTCATATCGCATTTGTTCATCCCGATCTAGTCCAACCTTAAAAACTTTGTCACTTGCGCTCGATAATTTAATTTTGTGTTCCCCCATTTCCTTCCTGATACAAGACTCGTTTTCCTTAGCTTCGGTAGTTATTGTATAGATCGCTTGTATTTTGTGTGAAGTATTAGTTTGTATTATTGTCTTTTCTTCATGGAATAACCCTCTTTTAAAACTGTACATATTTAGTCACCAAATATAGAAATCTATTGGAGTCAGTTCGATTTAACACTGAAATATCTTCACAACACTACATTGACAACAAATAGTACTGTAGCCTGTATTATAGATATCAATCGCAAATGTCAAATGTCAATGCTTGATTCATCGATAGAGAAGACTGAAGGGTCGGAATTTCGCAATCAGAATTATTTGCTATTAAAGCTACGTTTGTGGAAATAACACCAGTTTTTGTTTTATTGTAATAGTACCAGTATTAACGAACTTATGACCAAAAATCTATCAGCCATTTCCGAAACGCTCCGTATATTTATCGTAAGGAATCTACGCTTGTGATGACGTAGTTATCCGTCAGACCGTATCTATAGAGATACAGACTGTCCAGTATGGCGCGCTTGAGCTGAATGCATAGATTAAAGCCGACGACATCTTGTGACAACTGACGTCATCGCAGATCCTACATGCTATGCTCACTGCTCAGTTTCAAAATCATTTCGCGGGGAGTATAACTTAGAGCTTTAATATCTCCGTTATTTTTTAGGGATAGAAAAAAAAATACAACATTTTGTGTTATTTTTTTCTCATTTTAATATGTTCAAAGAATTTTTGCACTGATATACTTATTGTATAAACAAGCAGTCCTGATTATTCGATTATACAACTTGACATGTTATATTAGCGATTGATATTGGAAATCATAACAAGGCTACTGCACTCCAAGTTTGAATCTTATTATCAGTAAAGTTGATAATTGTTACTCACAGCAATACTGCCGTAACATAACATAAGCCCTTTTATTTTAACGGAATTATTTCTAGAAACGTATAAATTGATCCAGTAGACAGTAACTTTATACATTTTACTTCTCTACGGAGACCCCAATTATGAGGAGCAGGTCCAAAAGACGGATTTTTACTAAAATGCGGGACTCTAACGAAATGGCCATTAATTTTTGTACATTGGGAATTATTTTGTCCAGGTAATCATGCCTATGGGTACATACTTACTACTACATACGAGTATAAGGCTGCTCCTCTAATATTATCTCCGTGAATCTCACTGCCATCTTCCAAGGTTTGAAAAAGAAGGGAATGCTCAATTTAAATCACTGGTTGTAAAGTTGTAATTTAATATTATATTTTTTATGAAAGTTTGTTAGTTGTTTCGGCCTGTAATACCTATGTATTTTTTTCTACATACATACATGTGTTGACAAAAAAGTTAATCAAAAAGACAGTTTTGTCGAACAACCAATCAATCGGTCTTGCCCAACTTGTGCTTTGCGGCCGTTTTTTCAATCCTCAAATTTGTACCTATCTGTCTATATGTTTATCCAGGGATTGGAAAATCGCCCCGTGGATTACTAGAAAGAACTACCTGGCTACATAGTAATATGATGGAATTATTTTACCGTAGGTTTTTAATGTTTTTAATTGCGAGAAAGTGATTTGTGTAATGAATGCCCGGGATATTTTATTGTAAATCGCGAATGCGGAGATGATTTTTATGTTAGTGATTATGTTGAGGAAATAGTTGTGAAATCCAAAATTATACGCATTGTAATAATTATGAATAAATATTTATAATGAATAGATATCATGTTATTGTTTTTTTCAACGAAATTCACGCTTCTGTCTCTATTTCAAAACCAGCCAAATCATTGGTCTTGGTTTGAAAATAAGAGGGCATGCATGGCTGGTCTCGAAAATTGAAAACTAGTTAGCCCAATAATGTCCCCACCGAGGCGCATGGGCCTTTACTCGATTACGAGTAAGATTAAGCCATATGCTCCACTCCACCTCCCAGGCTCAGTGTGGGTTTACTAATACTTTTTTTAAAGTATAGATATTCAGATATTACTCCTGCAACAGTCTGTTGCCCTGGTACTTTTTGGGTGTTCCACAACAACACACAATTAAGTGACTCGCTTGAGTGCCCTGACTCCTCTCTTAGTCGCATAAGATAAGGTGTGGTGTGTGAGTGACATGACAGGTCGTTCAGACAGAACCAAATAAACGTAGCGCGAACTTTACCTTTTGTATTTTCTATTTCGAGTGTTGCGAAGGTACAGTTCCTCCAACTCCTTTCATTATATTAGGCATTTTGACATTTGATTTATTATACTTGCCTATAATTTTATATTTTTTTGTTTAAACTTTATGCTAGGTAATAAAATCAAACACATCACAGAAATATCTTATTTTTTATTAATTTCCACAAAAAATAATAATTCAAAGCCACAGTCTGAAGGCTTTCAAGCTGTCAAAGCATAACATTTGTCCTCCATTTTGGATCAACAGTGAGCTAGGAAAACAGGTATTGGAAAGCTAACTAACACTACGTATTACAAACGTTTACCATTAAATACTTATAGAAAATATTGATGTACTATTTAACTTGATCCAAGGCAGTCGAAGCTCGCAACGACGAATCTATTGCGTTAAGTACATACATATTTTATATGATGAGTGTGCTCTGACTCAAGAACTAATTGGAATGCAATCGAAAATTTATTTTCTATGCTCGGTCACTATCATATTTTACGCAGCATATATAGTTTTTGATTGCGTTAGAATATTTGATGAATCGCACTATACCTACAGTTTTCACGAAATATTTTAGGCAATTATAGCATATCGATCGCAAATTCCAATAAGGTATTATGAGTATTTACACGACTGGTAGATGAAAAATGTGTATAAGTACTTAAGGGGAATTTCACCATGAAATCTGAGTGTATCGTTTCTGTAAACTAATTACAATAAAATAAGTGATAGTTATATATCCGTTATTATCTTTGCTCATATTTATGTCGAATGATTAAATACATTTTGATTTGAGGAAAAAATAAAACGGGGCGTGTGAATAGGTCAGTCAGCAGACTTCTTCCCGTCATTTAAGAATAATATTACCTGATGACATAATAAATAATACATTATTCTTACATATTTTAACGTGTGGGTAACACTATTTTACGTATAATTCCGTGTTTTGTCTTAAATACTGATTTACCATACAGACAAGAAGCGACACTGATTCTATTTTGGAATATACTTTCACGCTAGTTTGTTGGTTTAGAGATCAATTTCTTAGTATCTAGATTTATTTGTTATTTTTATTTGTAAACCTGACTTTTACTAAACTTCCAGCTTAATCACCATCAAAAATCAAAAGTCAATGTATGCAGTCGCTTCATGACATTAATTTACACGAATATATTTGTCAAATACGTATATAATATAATATAGCTAGGGATAAAACTGATCTTTAAGGCAAAGCACCTCTTTTCATCGACTGTACTTGTTCTAATCATTTAGGTCCCAGTACACATTCGAATTTTTGTTCTTGCAATACCATATATATGTTTTTCTTAGTTATTATTATGGCGTAAAAATATATATTTTTAGAAGCTCAATGTGTTGTCTAACACCCTTGTTACAATGAGGTTTCTGATCTCTTCTAAGTGACGGTGCAAGGAATCTACCGAAATTAGTTAGTCGCAAAAAGTAAATTTAAACATTTATTTTTAAAAGCTTAATATAGAAATATGGTACAGTCGATGAAACATGAACAAAAACAAGGTTTCAAATATAAATGTGCATGAAAGTGTACATTAATATCTGAGCAGATTCATCAATAAAACATATGTGAATCTGCTCAGATATTTATGTACCCACGGAACAGAAATCCGTGTATGTACCATTCCATGTAGGTACATATATATTTGAAGCCTTGGTTTTTCTCATATATTAATGAACTCGACTGTACATACAAAATAGAAACTTCTTTTGCAATTTAATTTACATTACAACACCCATTATTCCTTATACAAGCTTCAGCAATTCTTTATTCAGAGTGCCCTATCCAAATGTTTTATACTAAGCTGTATATTTTCTTCATTTTATTGATTAGAAAAGGACAACTATACGCCAATTTGCTAGACCTAATTGTTAAACTAATTCATACCGTGCTCAACTGTCGGTGAATTTTGACTTCAATTTATCTGAGATACATCAAAACTCGACTAAAGTATACTTTATAATAAAATCTTGATCTTTGTAAAACGCACCTGTTTAATACTTACATAAGATCAAGAGTTTTATATCTTCTACTGTCAACCACCATCCGAAATCTCGTTCTTATTTACAGTATTGTGTACGAGGCGTCTTCAAAACGCCTAAATCTATCCATTTATTTAATACTAAACCATTATTATTATTATGTTTCTAATATTACATCAATTCTATATATTTATTTTTATTTCAAACCGCCATAAGTAAATTCTCTAAATAAGTAACCGCTTCAACGAAATAACCCTAATTGTATCTTTAACAAAATTATATTATGGCAGCCATTATCAAAAGCTTAAATTAAACTACCACAGACTAGGATTCATATTATGAAGATCGAACATATAAATTAAAATACAGTACCTAGAGAAAACAACGAAAATTACGAAGATAGAATAACGAATTCTTAATACTATGAACTTAGACGTCCTATAATAAATTATATGTGATACTGTAACAACATACATTTTTAAGATTGAGATTAAAATCAAAATGTTGCAAGAATGACAACATACAATCAATCAAGTTCCCAAAACTGAGTTAACTATCTAATTCCTTAATTAATTTGATTATTTACTTCTGTAAGCTGCTCTGGAGTGGTACTAGCAATGACAGTGAAGTGTAGAAAAACTAATAGATATGTAAATGCAGTCAAGACATTCTATTGTCTTATTGAAATGAAATAAGTAGGTAACCTTTGAAAATTACAATAGACGATTAAGAAAATAATTCAAACTTAAATATCAAGCCCATTGTAATATTACAAACTATATTTTCCAAACACTACCTCTAGAAATTGAGATCCATTTCTCCAACACTAACAAAACAACTGCTGCTTTCCGAAATACGCTTCAATAACATGAAAGCCAATAGATAAACTAATTAACTTATGTTAAAGGCTCTAATTCGAGTATAGCGGTAGCGGCGTGTTCGAACTTCTAATAACTCACTTCGTACTAAAAACGGATGTCAGTGTACAAAAAAATTACTGTACTTACCTATGCGATTTCAGGTGACTGTACCTTCTCAATGCCAATTATGTGGTATCCGTGTAAAATCCGCTACTCACTTGCCTGCTCCTGCGGCGATCTGGGAAGGGGGGGCGATCGGAGCTGCTCTACACACATGCCTGTGCAAGGAAGGAATCGCTACTTCCGGCACTTAAAATTCAACTCAAAGTCTAAAAAAGTAATTTTTATTTCGCGAGATTGTCGCTGCTCCTGCCGCAGAGCGAGCCATAAAAATTGCCCCTGCATGCCTACTCACTTCACAATCAAGGAAGCAATTCAAGGTCATCCCCACTCTTTGACCGCCCCCCTTCCTAGATCGGCACAGGAGCAGGCAAGTGAGTAGAGGCTTAACAACTTTTATCGCGCTAAAGTACGGTATCCTACACGGGCAATTTTGCGAGCAATAATTGCCATTGCCCGGCAACTAATTGATCAAACTGTTAATTGTTCCTTTTTTCCATAGTGCTCGATTTGGTGTGGCGGTATCTGTAGCTACAATTGCTATGTAGTTATGTTGCCGTTCATTCAGTGGCGTGTCGTTATCACACCGATACAGTTGCTTGGAAATGCGCATCTTTTATTTCACATTACGTACTTTAATAGGTGAAGACACTAGCTAAAAATAAAATATGATCAACAGTGTCCAAAGAGATTTTTCAGAAATATGATTAAATACAAAGCTTCTAAACAGCCCCTTACCCCCGGATCCCGAGACGGTCAAAGGTCACTATTCAACTAATCGATGATTAATTCAAACACGTGAGATTGACTGATAGCTGCACGTGATTGGCTGATATTAGTTGATCACTCTGTTAGCTAATCGTAACCTTTGACCAGCGTCTCGGAAACTGGGGGTTAGTGCCACCAGCTAGAACGTGAGTTATAACGCAGTAGCAGTCAAAGTTGACTCGAGTTGAGCGTAGCAACAGCTCTAATCTGGGGCCGCGATTCTGTACGCGAATCGCATGACAATAGCTATAGCGAGGGCGCAAATAACCGGCCAAGTGCGAGACGGACTTGCGCACGAAGGGTTCCGTACATATCTATATGGTATCTATAAAAAACCCCAAAAAAAAAAACACGTTAGTTGTATGGGAGCCCCCCTTAATATTAAATTTCTTTTGGTTTTTATAGCGGCAACAGAAATACATCATCTGTGAAAATTTCAACTCTCTAGCTACCACGGTTCATGAGATACAGCCTGGTGACAGACAGACAGACAGACGGACGGACGGACAGCGAAGTCTCAGTAATAGGGTCCCGTTTGGCACCCTTCGGGTACGGAACCCTAAAAACGGCATTTTGCGCCCTCGCTATAGCTATTGCCATGCAATTCTATATGCGACTCGCAGCCCAGAAATAAGGAATTGCAGTGCTCTTACAGGGTCCATTCTCAGGACCTCAAAATTTTAAGAACTGTACAACCACAATGCAATAAATCATTTGAATCGAATTGGATTGGAGTGCACAGCAGATGGGGTCGTTTGATACAGCAAGCGATGCGATGCGGAGCGAGAACGAAGCTACTCGCGCCGCGACTCGGTGGGAGAGTGGTCCGGCGACGGCAGGTGCCGGTGCCGGATTATCTGGGGAAAACGATAATAAATAATATGGAAACTAGTTACCAGTGGGTCTGGTCAACATGCAAAACGATAATAACGTTCGCACGAAACGCTAGGAAAATGTTTGCGATTTGACATTTCGAGACGCAAGGTAGCGTGACTTGTCAAATCGCATACCTAAATATTCTTAGCGTTTCGTGCGAACTGTGTTGTGTTTCGTGCTTGTGTGTGTCCTGCTAGTCGAAATAATGATTTTTTAATCACATGATATTAGGAATAATGGACTTATCAAATTGCCCTAACATACATCCTGCACGTTTGTTTGTTTTTTAACCGACTTCCCAAAGGAGGAGGTTTACAATTCGTCCGGATATTTGTTTTTTATTTATTTTTTTTATTTTTTATGTATGTTCCCCGATAGCGCCTAAACAGATGGACCGATTTGGAAAATTATTTTTTTATTTGAAAGGGTTTACCTTCCCATTGGTCCCATTGACACCAGGTCAGGATCTGATGATGGGATCTTGGAGAAATCGAGGGAACTCTTCAAATATTATAGGCAGACCTATAGTGATTTTTGTGTTTTTCATAGTAACTCGTGCAAATGCACATGTTAAGCATAATATTGTGATGCGGAACTGCTGATGAAGACCACATATGGCCACCAGATCTGCTCAATACTATGTACAAATACAATGCGTGGCTGACGGGCAGGCAACGCATAGCCTAAACCGGTGGACCTAGAGCAATGAAACTTTGTACAGGGGTTCCTTAGTAGCGTAGTAGCGTTAGTAGCACTGATATGGGATTTGACAAAATTAATTCCCCAAGGGGGGGGGGGGGGATAAGGGGTTACATTTTGTACTAAACTCAAATCTAATCAAATAGGGTTTGTGGAAGTCGGTTTTTTCTAAAGTTTACTTTTTGTTTCAATTATGTTTATTACACGGGGGAATATTATTTAGAAAGTAAATAGAGTTTAAAGACTTTGTCAGATAAGGACTAAAATCAGTGCCATCATGCCTTGAGCTTTTGAGAGTAACCGTCATTTTTGTGGTCTTCGAATACGCTATTATCGATCATGGCGCCGCCTCTCAAAAACCGAAGGCAGATGGCGCTGGTGTTGATGGCCACTCACCTCTACTCGATCTTCAATCATCGGAGTCGCGACCTCTTCACCTCAGGAGGCGCGGCGGCCGGTCAGCGACCCCACGAACGACTTGAGCGTCTGTCCGATACTAGCGCGGGCGTCGCCGGCGGGAGGAGAGCGGGGGGCCGGGTAGCCGCCGTGCGCGTCCAGGCATTTCTGGTAGCGCAGCTACAATAAGAGGCCGAGGTTTATTGGTGGAACGAATTAAGCAACTCAAATTAGAACTTCAAGGCCGTGAATCGTATACAGGGGGCCAATTCTGGCGCTATCGAGATCATGTCCATGGTTGAAATATCGATTTTGAGATACCGAAATCTATCAAAAACAAGAAAAAGCTATTCTTACGACTAGCCTTTCGACCAACCGAGATATCTCGACCCGATTTTGATCTAAATAAATATAAATCGAGATCGTTTTCGACGGATTTAGGCGGTATCAAAACCGATATCTCGACTGGGGAGATGATCTCGATTCCGCGAGAATCGGGGGCCTGAATTGTAACGCAATAGCTAATAGCGAGGGCGCAAATTCCGGTTTGTTTGTAAGCCGCGTATCCAGCCTCGGGTCGAGCGGCTGCCGCGCAAGTGGAGACGCTGCCTCAACCTGAGGCACGCCGCGACACGAGGCAAATTCGTCGCCGCGAGCCGAGCCATATTTTGTCGGCTTTTTGCTGTGCTCAGAGGCGCCTCAGTCCGAGCCGTGTATTTGATGGAGACGTGCATTGTGTTTTGGCTCTACACCTCCGATCATATATACCCATATATGGGTATATATGATGGAAGCTCTGCACTGATACGTTGTGGATCAAGCAGAGGCGTGTCGCCTCGTATTGATCCGCAACGTGCCTCGAGAGAGCGAGCAGCCTCAATCTGAGGCGCTTTGCTTTAAGTCGAGGCTGCTCTAATGGATACGAAGCTGTAGACGGCGCGGCACGTCTCGGCGCCGGCGCTGGTCGCCACGCCTAAATTCTGCTCCTTCGCATATATATATATATTCCTATAGCAATTGCCATGAAATTCTTTTGTAGAATCCGGAGCCAGGCACAGCTTACCTATATGATGACAACATCACTAGAAGCTATGAATAGAATGAGCTCAAACTATGGGTTTACAAGTAAGTACGCACGTTCGTCATCAGATCAACTCGATAGTAGGTACCATATTATTATATTGTCAACTGAATGACAAGCAATACAGAATAGTCAGTAGAAACATAAGTTTATTTGTGTAAGGCCATGCAATATCCGATTCATGCTAATTTTTATGTAACCAACTAAAACCAGTTTGACGACGTCTGGGGAGTTGCGGTTGAGGCTGTGCTTACAAAGCGAGAGGTCCCGGGTTCGAATCCCGGCTGGGGAAAAAACACCCCAGATCTTGGATGTTTACATGTTTTTCGTGCCGCTGCGCGCTGTTTCCGGTTCCCACGATATATTCTAATTTGCAGCCAGAAGCAATGTATTGAGCCAGTAGGTAGGTAAAGGCCTGCCACTGTTAAGTTTCAAAGGAAGCCAAACTACCAAATCCCCCATGCATTCCCAAACCACATACCTCAAAATCCACAACCAACAGTCGCAACACAGCAAACAATCTTCATACTCACAGTATATCTGCGTACCTTACAAGCGGCCTCGATAGTCTTGCAGAGTGCGCCACTGGACGGCTCAGTGTGGAAGCAGTGAGCCACGTACATGTCCTGGGCCGTGTGAACGATGAAGGCGCAGCGACGCACGTCACGACCGATGCCCAGGAAGGAGAGGTAGCGCACGCGACATTCGACTGTTGGGGCTGACTCCTGTAGGGGAAGACGGGTGGACTAGTTTTTAACTTGCGCTGTTAGGGCAATAGGTTGGTAGTTTATCACTGGAATTGCTACGTGAAATCTTAAGGGCGGATTAACAAAGCTATATAGCCTGTGTATAGCGAATAGCTCTGTCCCATTCACTTTTAAGAAAACTAGTGTTCCTGTCCGACACTGCACTCCATGACTGGCATTGAAGACGTAGAGTTGCAGACCAAACTGAAGCCGGCCATGTCTGCCGCATGCACCCAGACAGATGGGCGAATATCGTCAATGATGATCCACAAGATGGACGTCGGTGAGGGGCAGACCGAGGCGGAGATGTCGGGACGACCTCGATAAGTTTCTGTCGGTTTGGGCGTACATAGGATATGGAATTGATGCAACATAGTCAACAAGATCTCCTACGCTATGAAATGATTATTGACAATGAGCCTTACTCCTTCCTCAGTGATGGTAATCATGGAGGGCGCCACAGCAACAGCGACGGGCCTCCACGCCGACGGGGGCCGTGCCGCCGCCAGCCGCTCCAGGGCGTCGTTGAGGACGTCCATGCCGGTCGGGCGGGGCACCTCCGCGCTGCCGAGGTATCGTGCGCGCACGGTCTTACGCGGCTCTTCCATCGGGGTGGGGAAGGAGGCGCCTGGAAGAAAGCATAAATGTTGTCTTTATTACCTATTTACAGTACGGGGACATTGTTTTTGCACGGCGGTTCTCGTCTCGCTCTGTCTCTCCCGCCAAGTCAAACGCCGAGTATCATTTATTTATTTATTTATCAAAGTATATCTGCGTACATCATACACGCACCGCCCGCCCGCCCGCCCGCCCCGACGACGTTCCAAAACAATGGCCCGGTACTGTAACAGGTAATGTAATGAACCTGGGTACTGTTTCCTCTATTCACATTCCGTAATCCGCTTACGATCGATAATACGATGATGTTCAGTGACGCTCGGATGGTGACCATTGAATCATATCCGTAATCTGAGATTCACTGTAATTAATCAGGGTCCAGATGTGTTTTTTGTCCGTTCCGTTTCGGCGTCGCGAGTTGCGGCTCAGGATCCAAAAACTCTGATGGCCACCCACACCCATCACGCTGCTCCTGCGATCACGTTCAGAGCGTAGCGTAGACGTAAAATATTATCGTAGACTATTTGTGTCTACGCTTTCAATTCACATGGGCGGGACTCGATATCGGTGTCGATATCCATATATCGAATGCGCGAGAATCATGCCCATGTATCGCATCGCCTTTGTACGGGGCGAAACGAACGACTCGCGATGGTTCGGAGTGTACCTGTACCACCCAGAGACTATATTATATCCAATTGACTGCGCCTGCGCCGACGTTGTTACGAAACGGAGGTACGGACGGAACGGACAGGAGAACATATTTGGAGCTTTAGATAATATTCATAAGTATTCATATATTTATTTGTAAACACGTTCTTAGTTGGCAGCTTATTTTTATTTTGTATATTATTGTAAATTAAAATCGACATACTAATATGGACATTTTTGTAGATTTCTAGTTTGGGTTCCGGTAATATTAAATTATTTTTCCGTCTAGCGTTTGTGCAGTATTGATATCTTTCGGGATGTTTTTTTACGTAGGTGGCTATTTCAAATATGTACAGGCATAGACAAATAAGGTATTTGTAGCATCCCCCATAGTTCCACAGTTCTGGATAGTTATTTTAAATAGTTCCGTTAAAACATCCCTTAAAATCGAGTTTATATAAATGAGATGCTAACTTCGCGTAAGCCAAATTTCAAAGGTTAGCATCTCAGCATATTTTGACTGATTCTCGTGCATCATGCATAGTTACAGAGTATTGGATAGGAAACAACAATAGTTCCGCTTAAACAACCCTTAATTTAAAAAAAAAAAACAAAAATGAGATTCTGGACGTGTGAACTTAGCATCTCATATATCAGCATCTCAAAATCTGACTTCAGCAATAGCAGTATAAGGCATGGTTACACAGTATTGCATAGGTCCCATCAATAGTTCCGTTAAAACAACCCCATAAAAAATATTTAATAAAAAAACTAGAGTCAAGATGTTATATTTTTGGAAGTGGATATGTTGCAGTCAGAACTCTTAATCGGTCAAAAGTACTTTTAACTAAGAAAATCAGTTAAAACTGCTTTTGACCGTAGCCTCTAGTTCACTTTTGACTAAATTTATTTCGCAACAAGACGCATCTTAACTTTGGTAGGGTAATAAGCAAACAAATTCTGTTTTGTGAAACTACATGGAGTCGCCTCGCTCTGCTCCGCTTCGCTCGGCTCCGGGTGGTTCATAAAATTGTGACCTAACACAACCTATCTTTAGTATTGGCACAGAAAGTGACCTAAAGCAACCAATTCGGTTTTGTAAACCAAGAGCGCCACTCAAAATTACTTTTGACCACAAATTAGCAGTCAAAACTACTCATGACTAGTCAAAACTACTTTTAACCAACCCGCTTAGTCAAAAGTACTTTCGTCTAGTTTTTACGGTCGAAACTAGTTTTGACTGATTAAGAGTTCTGACGGCAACAGATATACTCACCAGACAGCGGCCTAGGACGCCTAGCCGCCGGCAAGTCAGTGGGCCTCGGCGGCGGCTGCAGCGACCGCTCGATCATGATCCTTTTGCAGATGTCCCGCAGAGTGTTCGCGATGGTGCGCGCCGGCGCGTCGCAGCGGAACACGTGACACATGTGTTTGCGGGTGGCGCGGTCGCGGGCCACGTACGCAAAGTCTCTGGAAGATGTGTGTAAAATGGTGGTGACGAAAAACCGGGGAACGCAAGCTGATGCACGGTGGGTTCCTTACTTGGTGTTTTAAAAAGTGTAACAGAAGGGTGTAGTCATATTTTAGGGGGTTGTTTAGGAGACCATTCTGAGTAACTTTGACTATAAAACCGATTTGATCAGAGCAACTTTATTTTTCATTGCTCCATCCATACGTTTTGGTCCGGACAGTCAGGGGATTTGTATAGAGAAGTGAAAATTAAAGTTGCTCTGATCAAATCGGTTTGATACTGAAAGTTGCTCAGAATGATGTCCTTAACAACCCCCTAAAATATGACTACACCTTTCTGTTACACCCTGTATGTTTGTTTATTCATAGATCCTTTCACTGATGTGATGATGGTACATCGAGAACTTCATGAACATTAAATTCATAAAGGCCTTAAAATAACGTTCAATCGGAAAGGAATCATTGATACCTGGTTTCAACTTACAGCCGGAAAGAACAAGCAGGAAACACTATCAGGACAGGAGCTAATATTTGTACGCGTTTTACTCTTAAGTGGATTTTTCTCCTACTTTATGGGCTGACGGAAAATTGCAAGTCTTCCAAGAAGTGGGATTGCCGGAAGCCGGCAACTAACCATGGATTGTCAAATGTTACATGTGTAAATAAAATACCAAACTGGTAAAAGGCCCAAACTACATGATATGAAAGTAGACTTACCTTTCACTATTCCATGAAAGACGAGGAAAGAAAATTATAAATTAGCTTTCCAACATAGTGTAATAGCACAGATAGATACTACCTATAATATTATACCAACCAGAACAAAATATGAAACCGGCGTAAACTGAGATGCTACGGAAGCTTCTTTAGTTCGAGGCCATTATCGCTTAGTGCAGCACCATCGAAAAGTTGCAAATACCACGAGATGGAGCTAAGATTTATAGGATTTATTCTAAGATTAGCGCCACCTAGAAGTATGTTAACTAAAACCATGGTGTTTAAAGTACAAATCTTACTCCTCACGCCATCTCTTTTTTGCGAAGGGCTACTAATTCTAATTTGTATGGGATGAGCACCCTGTGGTAATAGTAAATATGTAAGTGATATCCCAAGAATTGTTCACGTTGATAGGGTCGACGGAATTAGTAATAGAACTAGGAACATGTTACTAATAATATTCCTTCCACATCCTGGTATTTCGCTGAAAGTAGCTCCGGGTTTTAATCATCCATACATAATACATATCCATAACATTAAAAGAGTTGCAGCTCCTTTCAGGAAAACAGAAAAGAGTTTTTGTATAGTGTTTACTTCCCTATGCCCTTGAGAGTCATATTCTTGGTATCAACTCCTTGGATGAAACTCACCGTCCATTATCCCTGCCTACCCCCCAAACGCGGATGGTGTGGATGGGCTGGGTGTGCAGGGTGGTCAGGCTCTCAGGGTCGATCAGCTTCAGGGCTCCGTCGTCCAGGTCCATGAACAGGTCTTTACCCTGAAGAAGAGGACGTTATCAGAATTTCAAAGATTCCTGTGAATTTAAAGATGGGTATGTATGACGAACGAATACGGCTAGTTGTATTGTTACTTAGATGGGTGCTTCTGAGATGCATATCCTCAATGATTGATCAGGATCAGGCTGTGCCATGATTACGGCATGATTATAATTACGAACCTAACACAATTAATTTACTCCTAGGAGACCAATACATCTAATAAACCTACTAAATATATGCAAACCTCCAACTCCTCTAACTCAGCCCCGACTGAGTGATGGTCTACTTGTCATGTTAAGTTTTATTTGTTACACTGTTCTGCACTAGAAGGTTTGGTTGATGGTCGCGCGAGAAAAACGGCACCATTTTTAAGCATTGGCTTTTGTATGGAGTTGTCGAACTTTACCCGAGTTTAAGTCACGTTCTAGCTAGGTACTACGAGGAGTACTCACATCACCCCAACGGCCGACTTGGTCCAGCAAATCGTTCCGACCCAGACTGAGGTCCACGATGCACTTGTTCACGGCCCTGCTGGACCGCTCCGGGGTGAGGTCCGATTCTGCGATCTCCACCCAGCCGAGCGAGCGGACGAAGAATCGGACCGCGCGCCCGTTGTCCGGCTCGGGGCGGGCGGGGAAACTGCGGCGTCTGGATGTAAACCGTATACTTAAGGGGCAACCCACATGTACACCTGGATAATACCCAGGGTTATAACCCAGGACCTCGCTCAAGGGGCCAGGCACTTTGACCCCATGAAGAAGGGGAAATCCACACAAACTAAGTATAGGACAGGCGCCGTATCCGTATGCGTACATTATTCGTTGGAACTTACAAGATACTTGGGCCCTGGAAGAAATTCTGTTAAAATGACTGATGAGATTAACGCATGTCCCGTAGATGTAAACGGCACCCAAGATTTGAGTTCTCTTTTGCAATTACGGGCACAATGATAGACAGTTGTAAAACGCTCTCCCGTAACACCTGCAGAAAGCAACAAGGGCGTCCTATTTCCACGTGTCCTCCTAGGTGAAATCTTTTTGGGAATCCATCATCTTCCCAGATACCCCTTCTCTTCATGACTTATAACAACTAAGTTTGCAGTCGACCCAAACATATCTAAAGATTCTGCAATACTTACTTGTAAGCCATCTCCTCCTTCCGTTTCCGCTCCGCATCCATCGAGTCATAGTCCAAGGCTCCACTGGTGGTACTCCTAGTTACGGAGGTGTTCATGACCCCCTCGTACTTGGCCACCTCGGACAGATTCGAGCAGTCCCTGACCATGGAGATCCGGGACTCCTTGGCCTCGACCGGAGGCATTTTTGGGATCTCGCGTTGGATCGTGCCGCTTTTTATGTGCCAGTAATATGGGCCGTCGTGATCTGGGGGGAAGTTGTTAGGTTAGTTAGTACTAGCACTTGATGTTCCTTGAAGAACGGATGGAAAAGCAACAACGCAAGTCCAAGATGAAGATAGACAAATAGATATATGGCAAATAAGATCTGCTATTGCATTGGTAAACGCCACTGTCGGTGATACGCTTGGCGAAGAACAGAGAGAAGTATATGGAGAGCCAACCTCCAGCAATGGAGACGTACTATCCGATAAAGATGATGAAGAGGCATTTCGTGTCGGTATTTCCTAAGACATAGGATACACGTATAAAATAAACCAATTCTCGAAGTAAATTCGCCACAGACCCATACGTAACTACCCGATAGCCGCGAGATCGATCTATCGATTACTACGATACGAATCTACTTATCCTATAAGCAATGAATTTGAACTGCCTCGCTGGCAGAATTCCTAAACGCGACCAAAGAGGTATTCATTACAGAAGTGAGCTGATTCTGATCCCGAAAACCTACCTTCATGCTTCTCCCATCCCGGTGGCAGCTGTTCCTTCTTGGGCCTCAGCTTCACCGGTATAGCGTACAGGTCCTCATTCGGTCCCTCCGTCGAGTGCGGCACTGGCTCCGAGTGCCCCTTTTCCGTGTCTTCTTGATCCGCCCGCTCCTTCTCCGGAGGGGGGGAATCGCCACCTCCGTTTTGTGGGGGCGTGAGGAGGCCGGTCTTTTCACTGGAAATCAAGTAGAGTTTGAGATTAGATTTTGGGATGCTTTACCACTTGTTTTGTTTGGAGGTCTACTTATAAAATGCATGATTTGTGGCTTGTATTTTTGTATTGTTTCTTAGCTTATTTACCGCATTATAAGTATATGAATTATCTCCATTAGCGTCGTTACTTTAGTACGGACGACTACTTGCTCAAAATTAATCAAGTTTGACTAATGCGTCAACGCCATAATCATTAGTCGGTTTTGCAATGAAATATAAACTTAATCTTAACTTAAAAGTGCTGTATACATTGCTTATCAAATATCAGGCCCCCGATTCTCACGCTATCGAGATCATCTCCCCAGTCGAGATATCGGTTTTGATTGATACCGCCTAAATCCGTCGAAAACGATCTCGATTTATATTTATTGCTATCGAAACCGGGTCGAGATATCTCGGTTGTTTGTTTTCTTATTTCTTATTTTCGTTTTCTTATTTTTGATGGAGATTTCGGTATCTAAAAATCAATATTTCGACCATGGACATGATCTCGCTAGCGCGAGAATTGCCCCCCTGGGCGAAGAGGTAGGTCGGGGTAGGTGAAGGTAATCAATGTCATTCTATGGTGGTGTGATGTGAGCCAGCTTATTTTGCAGAATATATGTAGCGTTTTGGTTTTTGACAATTTAGAGGTAAGGACTAATAGTGTAAGAACGTAATTAATTTAATTCAAATAAAAATATGCTTACTTTGTTTTGGTGACTGGTGAACGAGCCTCATCTTCAAGTCTGAAACAAAAAACAAATTCGTTTTAACCGGCCCAGTCACTTCTGGACAAAAGAGTCCTTTGACTTTGACAGTGGGTACCAAGACGTCAATTAATGTCTATTGCAAGGGGATGAGAACTTGATATCCCCTAATTTTAATGTCATTTTTTTTCCTTTTCGGCCAGGTGAATGACAATCTCTCGACTGAAAGGGGAACATAGGTGATGGTAAAAAAACATTAATCCCATAGACGAATAAATTCTCATCTAATGCACAGGCCCCCGATTCTCGCAATATCGAGATCATCTCCCCAGTCAAGATATCGGTTTTGATACCACCTAAATCCGTCGAAAACGATCTAGATTTATATTTATTTTGATCGAGAACGGGTCGAGATATCTCGGTTGGTCGAAAGGCTAGTCGTAAGAATAGCTTTTTCTTGTTATTAATAGAGATTTCGGTATCTCAAAATCGATATTTCGACCATGGACATGATCTCGCTAGCGCCAGAATTGCCCCCCCTACATCTAGACTTTTTGGGAGAGATTCTAAAAGGTCACTTGAATCACAGTCTGCATTAATCTGTATCGCTTTCATGAGGCCGGCCACATGCAGCCGAAATTTTTCCGATTCGGAATTCCGAAACGGGATTCAGTCCCATACGAAAATGGCTATTGGAGAATTGTTTTTATTCACTTCAGGAATTTTTCACTTTTAAAACGGGATAATACAAATTAATAAACGTGTACATACTTATACTAAATATTTGCATGCTATTGACTAGCTGTTTAACCCTAGAAAGATAACCTACGTCGCAAAGGCGCCCACGCTGCTAATATAGTGTTGTCTTTTTCCAATCGATGCGCGTATCAACTGGTCCTTCAGAGCCAACTCAGTCGTCGGTTAGCGCTGTAGCAGGATGGCTGTTTCTTCGCGGTAAGTACTATAATTTCATAGGTATGACCAGTGGATGCTCTCTCGAGGCGTATGGTTATAAGACTGAAATTGGTAAAGACTGTCTGTAAACCAGGTTGTTGTAGGTAATTCTATTGTAGTTATATTGTCAACTTATTTGCAAGAGAAAAACATATTTTTTTTGTAATAATTTACGGGACTACCCCCATAAAAAGAAGGATGTTGATTTTATTTTTATTTTTCGTAGAGGTCTAGTGATTTATGTTTCCAAACTCTTAAAATAAAACAAATTCTTAAAGTAACGCATTTTATTTTTAAGTCTATCCCGGATTATTAAAATAAGTATATTTGTTCAGGCAAATATGCCAAATACACCATTAATTAGACGCATTACAAAATCATGCGCCTCTGAAGCGTATGGTTATCTTTTAGGCAAGTTTTACTATGGTTATCTTTCTAGGGTTAAGGAGCTCAATTAATGTACCAAAATAATTACTGTACAATACCCTTTACATCGCAAATAAATTTCTTATTTCTTACGAATCCGCGAAAATTCCGAACGGAAAACTTCCGTATGTTTGTGGTAGATCCATAGATTTTTATGTGTTTACTGCGTTCGGGATAATTCCGTTACGGAATTCCGACTGTATGTGGCCGGCCTTAAGGTCACAGGACTCTACTGAGTACTAGGGCTGGGTATAATTAAAGTCTTATTGGTGTGAAATGGGCTACAACAGGGTACTAAATGAAGCTTAATGATGCCAATAATACCTAAGTGAGAATTCCGAGACATATAGGTATAATACAGTCAGCATTTCTGCTGAACTTTTCCATTAGATGACCCTAGTTGACGGAATATCATCGAGTCGAAATGGAAACAAACCACTTGAAACAAATTATTCTGAAAACACCCGTCTTGGGACTCAGATTGTCGATTATCGCTCCCTTAATAGTACCATAACCTTGCTGAGCACGTGCTATAGTTGAAATTTTATTAGACAATCTAAAAACCAATCGCCGCCAGACAGTCAAAAACCTTAGAATGTTCTGCATGAAACTTCACTTCAGACCTCAGTTGCTTGAATGTACCAACACACTGCAGGTTTGCTGTCCTTGATGGACAGATATAAGTCATGCCCTGTCCCCTGTCCCATGCCAAGTAATCCTGCCCTGTGCGTTGCAAAATAATTTCCACGCGGCCTGGGGCCCGATGCTGCTCTGAGAAACGCACTTATATTGGAACGCTGCCACTTCTAAAACACTCAAAATGGCGTCATTTGGTATGCTCCTAAAGAATCGCAAATAGATCGTAAATAGATTGCAAGCAAGCGTACATACGGTACGCGGTAGCAGCAAGCGGTAGCGTTCCAATATAAGTGCGTTTCTCAGAGCAGCATCGGGCCCCTGCTTCGCCTGAGTCTCAACATATCGCTTGAACCAGTTATACTTTTAATTTTAATATAAACATTCAATAATCCCTTCGCTGAAAAATAAATAAATGGCTTTTAAACGTATATACCATGCTGTAAAAAAACGCGTAAAGTTTTTTTTTTTTTTCAATAGGTAGAGGTATCTGCGAGCAACCATCATTGAGCTCGAAGTACCTACCTAGGGAGGAGGGAAACTTGGCAGATATTCGCCAAGTTTGAGCCATTTTCACTTCATTCGGCAGAAGTTTTGGTTCAGTGATGGCGAACTAAGCCTTCTGATATTACATTTGGTGTGCTCCCGCCAATTTGGATGCAAATGGCGCTAATTTGCGCGGCAAGTGTGCCTTTTAGTTGGCGAATGTTTTAAGTGTGTTACGAACTGCTTTTACGTATAAGTAAGTATGCTGTTCTGTGATGATCCAGAATAATTGCTATGACTCAATTTATACCATCACGATAGTAGTATTGTAAAATATTACTCAAAATATAATCTTGAATCGATCCGTACCCACCTTACAGGCCCAAAAGGCCTAAAATTAAAATGCAAGAGAAATTCAAAGCAGACTTAAAATTTTCTTTATATTTTCTTGCGAGAAGCAGATGTTTTTAAACAGCAGTTGCTGCCTGAAATATACATTTTACATAAGACCTAAACACTGGCACGTGTAACTTTGTGTTTCAAAGGTCTCATAAAACGTGGAAGTAATAAAACAAGGAAACACTTGTTACATTTTATAGTTATAGACTGCCTGGGAATTGAGCTGCAACTTCTTTCAGTGTTGCAAGTTGACCATATCATTGATGGTGTCTTTGGTGTCTCACATTATTCTTCAACAAAAAAATATAGTTAGAAGACTGTTTTGTTGTTAATATTACTTAACTATTCAATATAGTAATATTGTTTCCATAATTTCAAAAAGCTCGTATGTGATGATTATTTCGTTCATAAATTGAAACTTGATCCAGCAGATAGCTCACATCGGTGGGCTAAACCCGAGTCGACCTTGCTTAGGTAGTACCTGCAATATTATTGACCCTAGTACATTGAACTCCCTTAGTAAAGTAACTGTGTAGCCCATTAATGTCCCCACCGAGGGGAACAGGCCTTTACTCGGTCCGAGTAAAATTGAGCCATACTCCACCACGCTGGCTCAGTGCGGGTTGGTGGAGGGGTCTTTACGACTTCTACATACTACGAAGTAGTGATAGTAGCCGGGACCTACAGCTTAACGTGCCATCCGAAACACGGAGTTGACGGAGTGTCCGATAATGTACTTAAGACAAAATCATCTCATTGGTACATGGTCAGCACCGGGATTCGAACCTGCATCTCCTGCGTGAGAAGCAAGGTGAAACCCACTAGACCACGGAGCACTCCCTTAAACAACAGAATAATCATCTAGGTATTCCGACTTCGGTTGGCCGCAAACAGTCGTACCGGCATTTTGGATACATATTGTAACAAGTTTAGGTTGATTTATGAATGTTTCATAGGATGGCCGTGAGTTGATTTAGGCTAGCACTATCTCAAAGATGAATAAGTCAAAACAGCTTTGTATTAATAATGAATAAAATATTAATTTTATTTGTTGTTTTAAGCCTTACTGTCAGGCAAAGGGTTTTAGTAGATATTTATGTTGTAAATAGTACCTTTAACCCTCTCGCTCCGAAAAGTCTATTGTTCTCCATTTTGTAAGTTTGTTCGGCCTGTCTTATGAGAGTATACCGACCAAGTTTGTGGTAGAATAGAACACGATTTATCTCTCACATAGGGCTAAATTAAGAAGTCGTCAAAGGTCTAGTGCAGAGCTATGAGCTGGCTATATTTGTTGAGTTTAGATTACAATTCCAATATAATTCGTTGCATTTTTTTTTATTAATACGTTTATTGGACCTTGCCAAAACGTCCGACATCAAAGCAGAGAGATATAGAAAGAGACAGATACATTACTGAGTTCATGTAGCTAGTATGTGTACGCAAGGTTCATGTAGGCTTTATTGTTTCGACTATACAACAGCTACCTACACCGATCTCTGTACTACCTATCAGTAATCAATCAGTATTGAATAGTAAGTAGTGAAATTAGAAAAACCGTTTTTCTAAACATAGTATAGAACTAAATCTATACCTATTGCAAAGTAAACATCGGCAGAGAGCGTGACTGGCTGCAACAATATCTAGCGCGGTAAAGCCCCCGCCAAGTCAAGCAAAGGCACATTTTATTTTCCAGTAACGTTTGAAAATCATGTAACTCCTTTCAACAAGGCTGTAACACGTACCGCCTTTCTAAACTGAATGGCGTACGTGCAATTTGTTCGACTCTTTCAAGTTTTCACTTAGTTCCTTGGAGGATTTTCTTTTATTTACAACTCTACTTTGATTACAAATACCGACCGGGACCGAAAACTAAATTCAACCAACTGTTGAGTAAAGTTATAAAGTAATGTCCTTCAAAACAACATCCATTAGTTAGGCTAAAACAGTATCTACATATTGTATTTTATCTTTAATTCTAAAATCACCAAAAGCTTTATAATACTTTGTAAATAGACCTAATAGAAGTAAGTAGGACTTGCAAATTGATTTTTATTTCGTCTTTGTAAAGTTCAAAGTCTTTGCATTTTGACGTACTTCTGAAGGTCTCCTTGATGTTCATTCAGTTCATTGCTTGAAGAAAATGGAGAAAAGCTATCGAACACTCCACTAAAATGAGCTATTAGATATTTTCAGCGAAAGAGTTTCACAACCTGTTGAAAAAATATTTAATGCTCTCTGAAAGATTTGATTTTTTATTTTAAAACCAAAATATAGTACTGTAGTCGCTTCGTAGTGTGTTTTAAATTCGGTTGTATTTTTTGATGTAAGGTTTTTTATTTACCTACGTTTACGAGTAATCCTATGAAATGGCAAAATAAAAGGAACAATCCTCCGAAAGCTTAGATACGGTACTGCATAGAGTAAATTATATCTTGATATTTACTGCACAGTACAGTGAAAGTTGGTAATAATTTTGATATTGGAAACTGTGCGAGCTTATTTGATTGTATTTTTCAGACAGAAACAATCCTGCTAGGTATTTTCAGTAGTGTTATTGTCTATAGACTAACCAACACACTCGTGTAGTTCAAGAAAACTAGATTCATATGTATGGAAAATTTGCTCTACTTTACCTAAGTACCTCAGATTGCAACACAATCTAACTTTAACGTGTATGACTTTATATCTATATCTGCAGGCCTTTCGGTTTGCTGCGATTATCTCTTGCCAAATTACAGTCGCTTTAAATGGCAGCTCGTGCGGCATACTCGCGTTGTTTCTATCGGGATTGCCTTCACAAAACCTTGCGAGCCAGTTTCACGCCGTGTAGTCTATGAGCACAGATTGTGATGGTCACGTAAAGCATTGTGTCTATTGCACGTGACTACAGGATACTGGACTCTGTACTGGAATAATGGATTTACAGTTGAGGCTTTATTCACTGTCTTTGTTATGATTGTGGTTTTCAGCAGAAAATGGGTATTACAGGGTATTAGAATTTTATTTAAACATTTATTTATTTAACACAAACATATGTAGTTACATAATATAGGGATCCTTGACCCCTGAGCTAGGTTTATCACCTGTATTTCAGAGGTCAGGGCTCTTTCATATATAAGGCTCTGTAATATAACTACTACTATTTAAACATTTGGGGAATTGGAGATGCCAGTTTACAAAAACAAAAAAATATATATAAATATAAAAAAAAGAGTTAACAATGAAACATAATGATAAAACATATTTAATTTTAAACCATTAAGTTTTTTTTAAAACGTGACGCTTTTGAGAAGCAATGAATTGAAAAAGCCTGAAGCATACAGCTTACTGCTCGCATCAAGATCTGACAAAATAACAAATGATAGTGTATTATTTTACCAAAGCACAAATGTCTGTTGTGTACTATTCCAGTTTTAATATTCCAGAGAATCATTATTCACCCAATAATCGATTTGTTTGCCAACCTCCTTTGTTTAAAAAGGACCATAATTTACTGTATTAAAACAACATTGAAACAGCAGTCGTTTGAATTTAACAAAACAATTACCATTTATTTGCAAATTCAATTATTTAATGTATTTGCGAATAAATTATGAAGCAGAGTCCTAGCTTAAATGTTTATGTACTCTCGCAATTGCTGTGTTTCGTACTGTGTTGAATTGTAATTAATTATGCATAATATGCGGAAATATATACAATAAGGGCAAATGCATAATTTCTGATAAATCCTTAACTCGTACTTGTTCAAATATACAAAAAACTTGCTGGTTTTGCTGATTTGTTCAAAACAACGTAACGTCTCGGAGCTCGGAGCGTCGGACCGCCGGGCCGCCGCCGCCGCCGCTCCGAAAACTCTGAAATTGCGGCGGGGCGGTGACGCTCCGATCTCCGAGATGTCCCTTACCATAAGGAGGAGTAAAGTAAGGTGACTAAGGTGATTTAGCTAATACCTCTTTAATTGTGTTTTTGTTTCGAATATCTCGTCACCGTCAGTCATAGGGGTAAACACAGAATCGCAAACGTATTCCTTCAGGTTCAAAGATATTATATCTATTTAGACGCCAACATGGCAAATTCTAAAATAATGTACCTAGTGTTCATACTGTTCATATAAATTCAAGTAAATTAAGATGAAATTTTCACCAAAACTTTCCTCACGTAACTCACAAAACACTTTTCATTCACAATTCAAGTCGAACTCTAACTAAACATCAGGTCAATTTTCCAAGCCGTCAAAACTTTACCATTTCAGAATGCAATCGTACGAACTGAGAAAATTGGATGGCTTTAGTTTAGTTTTACTTTACTCTCCAGTATGGGCTGGTTTATACTTTGGATATACATGGGCAGAAATCCAATCCACAGCATAATTGACGCAATGTATGTAAAAAGTTTAATTATTGTTAGTGAAAATATTATGGGAACATATTATCCACTTGGAGGATGGCACTGCCGTGCTGACAGATACAACGAGGCTTTTTCACTAGTAATCTTTCTATCGATTTATGGACGTGTACCTAATTTAAAGATAACTTCATAAATGGTACAAAATTTCCAGCATCTAACAGATTACTACTTGGTACTTTGGTACCTATATCCTATCTATCTTAGTTCAAATTTAATTTAACTGTATTTTCTATCTGTGTCTGTATGTTATATGAGATTCTGTTTAGCGCTAAGTATCTTCAATGTTTTATGTGTGTGTGTGCGTGTGTGAGGGTGTGTGTGTGTGTGTGCGCGCTTTGCAAATAAATAAATAAATACGAAATGCGATTTTACTTATTTTGTATGCCAAAAAAACATGCTAGATGCCTTCTTAGCCCAAAAGCTTCAACACTGACTGAGCTGTTCTAATCTCACTCAGTTTTTCTTGACCCGCTTTCGTTTTAGCACGCATTAGCACATGTATCGTTATTTAGTTCGTTATTTAGCACGCCCCAGAAAGTTCTAGACTGAGCAGTTTCTAGAAAATTAAGGGGAAATCGACGTCTTTTTCTTTCAGTCTTGGGTTTTGGCTTGGCCACAGAGCAGTAAACTCTGTAGACGCAGCACTCTGAGGCCCTTGATATTAAAGCTGAAGCTGCTCTTGAGGCTCTAAACTCGCGTGATGATCATCGATTTGTGAAGTTGAGACCACTCTCAGAGCTGAGTGCGATTTATTATGCCTTTGAGCATGAGCTTCTAAGTTAGATTTGCTTTCGCAAAAACTTAAGAGTAGCAATGGGTAGATTTGATGTCGTAGAGGCCAATGCTAAAGAAATACATAAGACTTGGGTCAGAGAGCGAAATCGTCTGGCACAGGTATCTTCATACGGCTTCAGCTTACATAATGTTAAACTATAAACATTTTGATTTGATTTGCTTTGATTTGACATAGCGGCATAAGTACACAGGTAGGTACTAGGCGACATGCTTAGGATAATATGAGAAATTTTGGTCAGTACGAAGTCATTTGGTAGGCGACTGTAATTTGATATTTTTTCAGGGTTCCGTACCCAAAGGGTAAAAACAGGACCCTATAACTAAGACTCCGCTAGAGCTGCACGTCCGTCTGTCTGTCTGTCCGTCTGTCACTGTGATGGTAAGAAAGTTAAAATTTTCACAGATAAAAGCCAAAAAGAAACTCTACGCAGTCTGAAGGAAGCACAAAAGTCGCCAAAATCGCTAGGTAAGCTAGTACTTCCTGGACCGCGATTCTAGTCCCTATGTGTCTGGGAATACGGGTGACCTAGAGCCGGGTCGTGACGTCACGGGGAGTGCAAGTGCAACGACCCCTGAACTGCGCAGTTGCAAGCATCGATCGTGCATTGTGGGGTGAGTCGGGCCAGGGAACTAGCGGGACTACTTCGTATGATGTACACCCTGGCAAAGATTGTAAGGCGTTTATGTACCATTATTTATTTTTGTGTGTAACGCATCAGGGGACAGTACGTCTATAGGTTTCATACATATATTTTTTTCTTAATGGCTATTTCATCTCTTGCCAAGAACAACTTTGCCAGCGTCAGGTTGTCATTTAAGTGGTATGGTGAGATTGATATTTATGTGTCGTAATTTGTAGCGATGGCTTCTGATGCGACGCAAGGGAGGGTTAAACCACGTACCTAACCAGGGAGGGATAAACTGCTTTTGATTAAAGCCGGGTGTACGCCTGTCCGACGTGATGTGCCGTGAAGGGTTATGAACTTATGACGTAATGGCTAGTGTTAACATCTACTAGTATTAGACTTTATTACCGAGCGATAAAGTTGGAAATTGGGCGGTCACATTCCCTCTACCTGCAAAAGGGTTTTCGCAACATACGTTTTCGGTCAAAATTATTTTGTATAGATATTATGTAATTTCCATATTTGACTTTCGTAAGCATTCTTGGACGACTTGCAACATAGTTTAAGCACAACTGAAATACACCACGTCTTATCTCATTCGTCAGTTTTAGTGCGGACTTATGTCAAATTGACGTCTTTTTTTGACTTAATGACGCCTGAAATCCCAGTTTCGTGGCCCCAAACTACGATCCAATCGGAACAAACATCCGTTCCGTAACTCATAGTAATATTCATACAGAGTTGTCACTACATCCGTTACACACCAGTTCAGACTTTATAGCAACGTAATTGAAGCGATTTTATAGATATGCATCTGAAACAGACTTTGTATTATGGTTGTAGTGTTACTGTAGTATTATACTATTATAGTGTCTGGTATTAGTATAAAAGTTCTCGTATATTTATTCAGAATATGGTAACGGACTGCTATTCAAAATAGATACTTTTTAGGATCTATTAAAACAGTAATTTTGTTCATGACTTGTATGAAATGGATGACTTCATAATTAAGTTCTGTCTTTTTACAAAAAATATTAAAGGAAATATATTTAACTTTAGACAAAATCCTAGATTTTTATCGGACGAAAGTTCGTAGAATGAATGAATCATTGAATGAATGGATGGAATGAACAAATGATGAATCAATGAACGAAATAAAATAATGAGTGAACGACTGAATGAAAGCATATCTGTACGAATAAGAGATACCCGTGTCATAGTCGTCAGGCAAGACCTTGTCTTCGTGCATGTCGTAGAGATCACTGTAGATGGCCGACACTAGGCGCTACTCTAGGCCCACTTCTTGTAACTAATTATCATGTTTTGTGTACACAAATCTAGACATGGCACTTACTTCTAGATAATCTATCATTATTTTGATTAGTGGGTTGATGTAGGCTGAGCGAAAATGAATGAATTTATCAATTATTGAATGAATGAAGTAATTGACAATTAATTAATCTTTGAATTAATGAGCGAACGAAATAAATAATTATGAATGAACGAATTAAATAAGGATGAATGAACATGAACGTCACTCACCTCCTATTGTCGAGATACCCGTCATAGTCGTCAGGCAACTGTTTGTCGTCGTGCATGTCGTAGAGGTCGCTGTAGATGGCCGACTCTAGGCGCGAAGGGTCCATGTGGTAGTTCGGGTTCTCGTACGAGAGGAGGCCATTCTCTGTAACAAAGGACAGGGTAGGTTAGAACATTTACATAACACTTATCAACCTAAAACAGTTTTAGACATCTCTATCAAGGGCGATATCTACAGGATGTAACAGAAGGGTGTAGTCATATTTTAGGGGTTGTTAGGGAGACCATTCTGAGCAACTTTAACTATGAAACCGATTTTATCAGAGCAACTTTATTTTTCATTGCTCCATCCATACGTTTTGGTCCGGGCGGTCAGCTGATTTGCATAGAGAAGTGAAAATTAAAGTTGCTCTGATCAAATCGGTTTCAAAGTGAAAGTTGCTCAGAATGATACCCCTAAAAACGCCCTAAAATATGACGACACCTTTCTGTTACACCCTAAATTCAAGTCTCTACGTTCAGTCGTTGACGAGAAGTCCTGGGTTATGACTTATGTGTGACATCGTTTTTTTGGACGAAATGGGAACACAAGGTATACGTCATCACCTGCGGCGAACCTTACCCTAAAAATCAGTCAAGTGTGAGTTGGTTTCACATTGTGTGTGTGTGTGTTTCATTCAACTCTCTACCTATGTGATAGACCCGCAGACAGGCAGGCGGATGAACCGACGGATATCGGACTTACTAATAGGATCCTGTTTGGCACACTTCGGGTAAGGAACACTAAAAGACAATTTTACCTTAGATTAAAGTGTCATAGCACACAGTATGCTAATTTAGTAAGAGGCCGGTCTAGTTTGATTGGAGTTGCACGAAACGATTTTGATTTTTGTCATCTTACAGATTTATGGGCGAGAATCTCAGATTAAAACTTGTTTCTGATGTTAACCGGTTGACTCGAGTCATTTTTTTTATTTTTTTTGTAAAAAAAAGAAATACATTAAAATTAGTTTGACAGTGGGTACCAACGTCAAAAATTAGACATTCATTGACGTCTTGGTACCCACTGTCAAAATAATTTTAATGTCATTTTTTTTTTATAATTTTAATGTCAATATTGTTCCAAGGACTCTTTTGTCCTTACGCTACCCAGCGTGCTAACTAAGTACCTATATCTAAAACAGTTTAGTGCAACTCCCCTGAGTTGAGAAAGGTATATTGAGACTATAATTTAGCCTTTCGTAGGAATCGATATTCGATATCCATTAGAAATGTTTTACTAGTAACTAATTACGTTACTTGGGGTCTTTCATATTTATCTAAGTACCTAACGTAATTACGAGTAAAACATTTCTAATGAATATCGAATATCGATTCCTACGAAGGTTAAAGTAACGAGTCTCTAATACCTTTCTCAAGGTAACCTTACTTACTTAGGTAACATATCACCACTCCCTCCATTAAACTTTTATAAACACGGCCACTCAATTCAATATTAGGTTACTGACCTCACGAAGATATACGATACATTATGACTTTGCGAGAGTCGATTTTCTACGAAAATTTCAGCCAGGGGATCTCAAAATGTCGCACCCACTCAACATCCTCTCATCACACGGCATCACATTTCAAACACTGATTGGAAGAAAGGGATGTCTTCCTAACATGACATGACATAGTCACGCCCACGTCACGCCTTTTCCCGTACGTGGCAGAGGCACCGTTCACGTTCAGCCTCGCGGCCCCCCCCCCCCCGCACCTATAGTGGATTTGTGTTTGATTTTTTTCTGGATTTGGGAAGTACATACGTGTCTCATTTAGCTGGAATATCGATTCAAAAATGGGCAATCGACTCTACTGATCCCTTAAACCTTGAGGGATAGGATTCAGAACGAGAGACAGCGAGTGCAAAACTTTGAGTGGCCATTTACATTGATTTGCAGCAGAAGTCACTATTGTCGTCGTACTTTGGTATTATTTGGTAATACACAATACTGATGGCGGGACTTCGAACCAGAGTGGGTCAATCCAGCTCTGACTTGAGATGTGTGGGCTCGAAATGGCCTCCCCTTTGCCCGGCAGTGGGACACATGGCACAATATAGGCTATGTAAAAAAAGTAGGTATACGAAACTAAAAATATAAATAGTATAAAAAATATAAGTAAATCTATGATCTTCACAAGCTCTACATAATGTTATTATGTTATTTATTTTTACATAATTACAAGTTTATATACATTTCAATTAAAATAATAATGATTTAATGAAAAAGTTAATTTAAATAGAAAATTTGAGCCAGATCATTGCCGCCGTCGCTGGGCAAGGTGCCCAGAAGACTGGCGGCGTTGCCTCGCTGTATGGCAAGACTCAGCCGTTGCCCAAGGTAGGCTCCAGCCTTCCGGTCATTTGAGGCATCGACCAGGCGCGATGAGAGTTTGTTTATTTTTTGTTTGTTTTTTCTTCTTTCTTTCTTTCCCGCTCTACATAATATACACCTTGAGTACGTACTCTACGAAAACTAACTTGTACTCGTAGCAACACCAACCAACTTTGAGAAACACTGGTGGCGTTAGGCCTTCGTACTGAAATCGCTGTTTAATATATATTCTAAGGCTTCGCTTTCACTTTCTGGAAGCCCCACAAAGTCCGGCGCGGGCCTTCGCCAAATGTTTTTATAGGACTCCACGTAAGGTTGTTTTCGTTAGAGATTTTTTGGACATTAATGTGAAAACGGCGAGTGGACGTTTTTTAGGGTTTCATACCCGAAGGGGCACCCTATTACTGAGACTTCGCTGTCCATCCGTCCGTCTGTCTGTCTGTCACCAGGCTGTATCTCATGAACCGTGGTATCTAGACAGTTGAAATTTTCACATATGATGTATTTCTGTTGCCGCTATAATAACAAATACTAAAAAACAAAAGAAATTTAATATTAATGGGGGCTCCCATACAACTAACGTGTTTTTTTTTGCGGTTTTTATAGATAATAATACGGAACCCTTCGTGCGCGAGTCCGACTCGCACTTGGCCGGTTATTCTAGAACCCTGAGTCTGGTGTTAAGCTGATTTTTATTAGCCTTGGGAAACTAAACGTAATTGTTGAAAAATTGTTTGATTGATTATTTTTATATTGATTTCGATCGAAATATCTCGATTGGTCGCAAGGCGGGTCGTGACTCGTGAGAATAGCTTTTTTTTTGTTTTCGATGAAGATATTCGGTATCTTGAATCGATATTTCGACCATAGAGATGAACTCTATAGCGCTAGAATGGCCCTCGGGTTATGACTGCTCAAACCGCCTATTATGACTAAGATGCCAGCTACTAATCGGTACTAAATAAAAATGCACTGTTAAATACGCATCTGCTGATACAGGATGCCCTAAAACAGATACATGACCGAGATGTGCGCGCATGCGTGACCGATATACATGCGTGTAATAGCATCAGAACGCATTACACTACCTATACTTTAGTAAGGTGTAAGAGGAGGTACGGTTGCGTAAGTTAGGCCCAGTTGCGTCATTCTGTTAACGTAGAGTTAATGATATATCTATATCTGTAACTATTGTATGTAAACATTCTATAAAACCACATATAAAATAGTAGATTGTACAACAAGGGCATAAAACGCACCATTTTACCCGAGACGTATATATCCACCCGAGCCGCAGGCGAGGGTGGATAGTCATGTCGAGGGCAAAATGGGTTTTATGTACGAGTTATACAATCTGCTTTTCACTTCGATTGTGAGGAAATTAAACAGAAATAGTGCAAAAAAAGTAAATTTTATGAAATAATAGCAAATTGAAATTACCGAGAATAAATAAGGACTTCCCTTCCATTAAACTTTTTTTTTGGACGTGCCTCCGCAACCGGCTCTGGCCGCCGGCAGTGGCACTTAGCATAGGTGTATGTGGCTGTTTACCTGACGACCTTTGTCAGAGTCTGAGATTTAGACGAAGATTTTACTTTATGCTCTAGAACATAAAATTTGATTTTATGCTGGCTATACCCGACATAAAGACGAACTTTACGAGCATGAGAAGTGAAAACTCTTCTTTGTTCATTTACCCTCGGACTTGTATTATTGTAGAGATTGTTGTCAAAATTGCATTCAAAATGAATTCTTTGAGGACGCCTTGACATAAAACCATGTCAAGGTACTGTCAAGCAAATAACTAAGCATCGGTTGTTATAACCGAGTTATTTAACTGGTTAGCCGACACTTTATATAACAATATTTCGCCATTGTTCGGTCGTTCGAGCGGTGTGCTTCTGCGAGTGAAGGGGTTTAACTCTTCGCTAACGGAATGACGCAAGTAGCCCCTTACACCATACAGGTGTAGACAAATTTTAGGGGGTTGTAGGGATATGCGCAGGGACAATTCTGAACAACTTTCACTATGAAATCGATGATCAGATCAACTGTTCATAAAATTCGTAATTCATAATTTATTCAGGTAAAAAGTTAGGCACATAGTTGTATGGATCCCAGTCTCCTAAACTAGGTTGATCACCTGTATTTCAGGAGGCAGGGCTCTTCCATTACTTTTTTGAACAAGTTTAATTAAATTAATTAAATTAAATTAAATCAAATCATTTTCTTCTTCTCAGTCGTATCACTCTTGGCAGAGTGGTCGTGGTCGTCATTTCGGTCGGGTGACCCGCCTTACAATTCGTCGCCATTCCTCCCTGAGGGCTGCTTTTCTGGTGCATTGGTATAGGGGCATTGGCAATCATTTTATTTCCAGACATAAAGTCCAATAAATCCAATACAAATTATAAGTAAAATAGAAAGTAAAATTTCAATGATAAAATAATCTTAGAAAAACCAAAATAAATGTCAACTTAAGAAACATAAAATGAAAAATAAAAATAAATATAAAAAAACTACATTAAATCATCGGTAAGATGTCAATCATCATCATGTTACTATAAAATAATGTCAATAGAATAAAAACTAATTATAATTATGAAATAATTCAATGATTTGACGATTAAGTACATTCTTGATTTGATATGAATAATGAATTAATAAAACACCATCAAAAATCTACTTTAACCGTATGGAACAAGCTCTATTCTTGTTGTTGTAATAAGTGTGTTATCAGACTGTACTGCCAAAGCACAATAGGATACTGTTATGCCCGACCCAAGTATACTTCCGGTCAGACATTATACTTAATGGGGCCACACACGGCTATATAATACGAACCCAACGGGTCATTCCCGACCAGAGACTATACAGGGTGACATTTAATTAGCAAACGAAAACATTTTTTCTCCCATAGTAACTTAAAATCAGCTGATCGGGGCAATGTACTGGGGAGCGAAAAATTTTTTTCGTTTGCGACTATATGTTTGATGGGGAAAGTTGTTCATAATGATGGGAATGGGACTATCATTCCCCAAAATATGGTCAGCTAATTAAATGTCACCCTGTATATCCAATTGACTGCGCCAGCGGGGGAATGCGGCTAGCCAAACGTTTGTTGTATTCAACAACGTTCGTACGCAACCTATGTACGATGACGGGCCGCCAGACAGTTTCGCAGCGGCTGACCAATCACAGCTCTCTTACCTCGTCCCCCGCCGCCCGTAAATTGGTGAGTTGTGTTTCAAAGGAAAATGTTCAAATTTATCGTTGTGCACTTATGTAGGTCTACCTTTCATTAAATTATCCTCTCCATCCTAGGTTTGCTGGAAGAGATCTCTTATTAGAGATAAGCTCGCCTTTGTACATGTTTTTTCTAATATTAAGTGTCTGTATTATATGTTTTCTGTGCAATAAAGTATAAAGTATCCATGCGCTCTCCACTGGATAAGTGCTCCCTGTTCCCGACCCGCTCATAACACCCACGGTAGCGTAAGGACAAAAGAGTCCTTGGAACAATATTGACATTAAAATTATAAAGAAAAAAAAATTACATTAAAATTATTTTGACAGTGGGTACCAAGATGTCAATGAATGTCTAATTTTTGACGTTGGTACCCACTGTCAAACTAATTTTAATGTATTTTTTTTTTTTATAATTTTGGAGAATGACAATGGCTCGAGTTAACCGGTTAATAAACTACTGATCCCTCATGGTGTCATGGTGTTGGGAAGGCACATAACATAACGTCACGCCATTTCCCATACGAAGTGGCAGAAGCACAATGTGCCCACGAATCCAATACTACATTTTTGCGTGACGGGGGGCTAGCCCATCGCCGCAGCTTGATTGAAGGTTTCCTCACCGCTCTCAGCTCTAAGAGTTGTCTAAGCTATGTCATAATGATGGTTTTACCTGAGGGTTTTACGATATGTTTGTCAATTTCACGCACTTAAGATAGCTTTCAGAGCAGAGAGCTGTTTTTATACTACGTGCCTAAGTTCTTTTCCAGACATATTGAATACATCCAAAACTTTATACTTTCTTCTCTTTCCACATAATTTCCTACGAAAAACAAAACTTGTTAAAAAAGTTTTGTTGTGTCGCGTGATCAATACGAAAATCTTTCGACAGTTCTGATGCATGTACAAAAAGGTCATAGACCTCTGCTCTACCATATTTTATGAGTGAATTTATGAGAGTCATTCAGACTAATGACATACTACATACATATACATAGGTTTCCCTCCATACACAGTACACATTCCATGGCATGTGATGTATGGTTGATGGTTCTATTGATCTACTTGTACCTTCAATACAGGAGCTTTACCAAGCTACAAATCACTAAATAAGGTATAGGGTAATTTTACACTACATCATTAAAATTATAAGTATTTTTTTATACATGTCCATTATTGTCCATCAATATCAATAGACTTTATTGCACAATATTATTAAAAATACTATGGCAAGTGGAGAATACATGACAAAGGCGAGCCCTCTATCAAGAGATTTCTTAAACCATAACTAAACTAGCTAAACGAACAACTGTATCTCTGCCACGCCGTATGGGAAAAAACGTGACGCTATGTTATGACTACAACCAGCGAGTTATTAACAAACTACAAATAACACGAGGAACGTCTGAAGGTCGCACTGAATCAATACTGGGTCGCCAGTGATCTTATGCTACGTAGTCTTCATTGTAATTCGGTCGAGGTTCCGCTTCCTCTGTAGAGTTGTCAAGACTACTCGAGTTTAGCCTTATCTCACGTTCTAGCTAGGTGGCACTAGCGCCCGGTTTCCGAAAGCAACATTAGCTGTGACAACTTGTGAATCATCATCATCTCCTCATGTATACGCCATTCAACCCGGTCCCGTGCAACCCGCGTCCATTGCTTTCCTGTTATCCTCGCTGTGTCTGCTAACTTGTTAAACTCTTGTTAAATTGATTAAAACCAATCCGGTACCGCTATTTTGAACTAATCTCCGATTAATCGCCTGTTACATTTGATCACCCTTTTAAAAAGTGGGCGTAAGAATGTTCACACTTACTTTCTCCTCTGCTCAGTGTGTTCAGCCCCATGTTGTCTTTGTTCACACTTGTTCACAGCTTTGTTCACATACTAATACTGTCGCTAGTTTGACACTTTGACACTTTTCACTATTTCGCGTCGTTACATCACTATTCTGGAACTATAGTGGTTTTGGTCATGATGATACAAGCATATTTAAGGTAAAAAGCGGGCCAGTATTGGCTAGGTTTATTTCCATGCATCGTTGTAAATAGCAACTAGATTTTAAGAAGTGGCCAATCTATTTCGTAATCCATTTGACAGTACTAAAACCGCTGTACCAGGTATGCTTGTATAATAGTTTTGGTTTACTATTTAACTTAGAAGTACTTAGATACTTGACAAACGTTTGATGCTGAATACTTATAAAACGATCCAGTTATTTAGATACTACTTACTCTACTACGCTAACTTTACTCTCTACTCTCTACACACACAAACAAACACACACACACTCTCACTTACATACATACACACACATGCAGATATTTATAAATTATTTTAACATATTTAAAAGGGGCCAGGGCTACATATTTGTGCCTTTTGGAGTCGAAACTCTCGGTCCATGGAGCCCAGAGGCGCGAGTATTGTTCAAAGAACTCTCATCGCGCCTGGTCGATGCCTCAAATGACCGGAAGGCTGGAGCCTACCTTGGGCAACGGCTGAGTCTTGCCATACAGCGAGGCAACGCCGCCAGTCTTCTGGGCACCTTGCCCAGCGACGGCGGCAGTGATCTGGCTCAAATTTTCTATTTAAATTAACTTCTTCATTTAAAATTATTATTTTAATTGAAATGTATATAAACTTGTAATTATGTAAAAATAAAATTAATGAAAGACATATTTTAATATATCTAATATAAATTTATACTAGTGGCTCTGTGAGCTGTAGACCTCGCGAGTATGTCGGTGGGAAAGCTGAACTGCTAACACACATAAAAAAATAACCCAAATAATTTTCTTTCAATAACACATACAAACTTATGAATGTACCTGGTTACGTACATGCAGTATGAAAGTAGCCGCACCAATAACTTTGTAAACTACATTTCGCGATCTTTAATACAACCTATTGACTTTTTACTAAAATTATATAGTCTGTTTCACTCTCATGGTCTTTACGAATCCAACGACACCTCATTTGTTAATATCCATCGAGCCGTTTGGGTTGTAGCGATTTTTTTACATTTTAAAACCCCATATCTCCGCCATTTTGAAAAAAATCTAAAAACTGGCTCGAGTAAAAAATTCTATTTATTTTTCCAACCTGCTCACAAAATTTCACGAGAATCGGTTCATAAATGCGACCTGTAGAGGAGAACAACCGGACAGACATACGAAAGCATTTTTGCCCAAACCTGAAACGGAGACGCTTCGCTCGCTTCGCTCGCTCGGTCAATAATAACAGTAATCTCATTGTTAAACTTAAATTCAAATTCAATTTTATTCAATTTTCATGTTATCGCCGCAAATGAGGATTGTCAAATGTTTATTTCCTCCCTCACAAGACAGGCTATGCCTAGTGTGAGGGTCAGCATACCTGTGAATTGTTTTCCTTATGGCAATAAACGATTTTCATTTTCATTTTCATTTTCATTTTCATTTTCATTTTCATTTCATTTCATTCATTCACTTGCTGCTAATCCTTACAGCTCTATCATTGCAGCCAAAAAAACACTATTAAGTTTTTAACATCACAGCCTAAAGTAATTGATTCTCAAAGAGGTAAAAAAATATTGTAAACTGGCTTGATCGTTTCTCTACTGTAATTCTCATCGAATCACATAACAAGTCTGGATTGTAATCAAACAATTACTAAGCTAACTTAGCATAATTGCTAAACACATTCTCGCCTGCCAAACACATTGTCTTGATGTGAAATCTTGTGGGGAATCCAGTTTTTTTGTCAAAATACTTTTTCTTACAAAACTCATTAGCTCTTGATGAGACGGATCTCACTTTCGTTTGCGCTAGTCTGCCTAGATTTACTTAATCTGGACTGGAGGGTTCCGTATCATAATTACAAGAAATCATCTATTTATTGATACTCGGATTAATTTTCCACATGGCAATGGAGTATGGAAAAACTGGCGCTAAGTAGGCAAAATTGTTCCTCTGCCACCCTGTCTGAGATGCGGCGTTATCTTATGTTATAAACAATTTATATTTCCAGAGCTTTTGTTTAGTGCTTTTTTGTAACCTGAAACGGAACCCTAATCTAAAGAGACGAGTTATAGTTTCTTATTTCCACACACTAAATTATAGAATTAATTGCTATTTATGCTAGCTTAATTTTAGTCTAGATTCATGATAGACATCTTTTCCTGGATTTTAATGCATTGTATAATTGCCTGACGAGTTTTGAGGTCAATTTGGGATTTGTCTGTGATAGATAATTGTTACACAATATAATGTTGTTCATTTAGTCTGGCGCGTAACAGTTTCTGTAAACTACTCAGACATACAAAATTAAAAAGTGATTTTCGATTACATTGAACTAAACAGATTGGCGTTTTTTAACTGAATAACATTACGAAAAACAGAAGGCGCCATCCGTGTAGTATATAAATTCATTAGTACCGATATTTGTCAGTATTATCACGATCACTTTAATTATTACGGTTCTGTCGCCATAAATTAAACTTTCATCTTCATTTAATATTTTTGATCTTGCGTATTCTGAAAGTGTTTCGTTCGATCTTATTAAACTCTTCTTCTTTCATGTCGGAAATATTTTCTCTGAGATGCATTTCCAGAGTACTTTGGATTACTTAAATTCGTTGGGAGGCCATGTGGTTTCATGATTATAATTTGACAAGCTACTTGAAAAGCCATTAGACATTTTTGAAAAATAGCTTGTTTATTTATGTGGAATAGAGACGACAGATTGACCTATTGCAAATGGATGAGACAGGTAAGTAACAGTGAATACCCTTTCATGATGCTAGACGAAGATAGACAAAAAAAATGTATGGATCAAAATTACTACCTAAAACCTCCTCAGAATACCAAAAATCAAACAATATGTTTTGCACCCATGTGGCGACTATGTGCCCGAGGAGGATAATTAACAACCCTATTAGCTCACCAGAAATCTATTACGCTAGTAATGAAAGCAGGTCAGTGAACCGGTTGCACAGGAAGAGGCCTGTGTCATGCGCATACGCATGCGTTGCACCAATTGTGTTGAAGTATTGCCCAAACAAAACGTTTAGGTTGAGTGGTCAGTTGCGTCAGCGGAATCGTCTGTACGAGTTTCAAAGTATACCCACCAAAGGTTTTTGAGCACTGCAATCTTTATTGTTAATGGCCGTTCCAGTCCATATGTTTTATTTCTAGTTACTTAACTCGAAGCACGGCTAGTGGCAAAACGGTAAACAATGGCCGGCCGGACTTTGACTTTCATATCATATGTTTTGACCACTGTTTATCTTTTTGCTATGAGATTGTTAATTCGAGTATAGTGATGAGTGAATACCTGCTATTTATTTATGACTTCTTTTGTGAAAAAATATAAGTTATATTATTTTCCAGTCACTAAATAGCGATTTCAAATATCACCTTGCAGAGCAATCACAATAATTGTTACCATATTAGTCGTGATGTTCGTTCCAATTAGCGATCAAATATTAATATGATTGTGAAACAATATACGATCGTATCTTCAAGTTCAGCAGTTGTGGAGTTGTCAGAAGACAATGGTCAAGACCTCGTTCTGTAGTATTCATGTCAGATAACATTTGCGTGTAATAATTAAAGATTTTTCTTCATGGCTGAGATTAACTGGTTCGCCCACACATCAAAAACAATAGTTCGCCATTATTCGGTTGTTCGAGCGGTGTGCTTCTGCGAGTGAAGGGGGCGCTCTCCACTGGATAAGTGCTCCCTGGATACAACCTATTACTTTAAATATTCCCCGGTAGGCAATTAACTAGTAATTATAACTAAATATATGTAACTTTTGGCAAGATTTCTGTTTACATGCGTCATAGAATTTAACGATTAAGTCCGACAAGTCATCCATTTGATGTTGATTATAACGTGTTTATCCACCTACGTGTTTATTTTCTTATTCTGTCTCGCTTCATTTACATTCTAAGCTATCTAATATAGCCTATCCAATATAACAGCTAACTTGACAGCTAACCTAAAACTTCATAGAATCCACTTTTTAATCACTAGGGATGTTACCGAAACAATCGGAATGAATCGAAATTGTTTATTCAGTTGAACTAACACAAGAGTTGTCATCGCCATCACTGCTATTAGCACTTAAAGATATTATTATTTCATTTTCAACCATATTAAGGTAACTAAAGAATTAAAAATAAAATGTTAGACAACTTTCCGATTCACAAATGTTTAATGGGTGTATCGATTCCTTTGATTAATCGATTTATAAGAGCAATATCCCCTTACTAACAGGCTAAGACTGACATCTGTCATGTTTGCTGTTATATTGGATAGGGTATATCTATTAAACATTAACAAGTATTTTGTAAATTCGACCTTATAATAAGGCGCTGGGTATCTCAAGGGCGTGAAAATTATACTCACCCTCAGAACTTAGAGTGGCTTGTTATTACTGGCCTAATGCATGTAAAGGTATTATTTCATTTGAAGGGAACCGAAACGCACCGGATGGTATGATACAATTTATCCGCTTCGATGGAAAAAATAATGAGCACTTGCATCAATGCAATGCTGATATTTGCAGAATTGTGTAAGCTCTTTCTTCACCTCGCCCGGGTACCGTAAACGTACCCATCTCTAACTCAACTACTTGATCATTTTAGAGCCCTTACACACGACGTTTTTTTACGCTCGTTTGTATCGAAACCAATAGACCACGGAGCTCTTTCAGTACACAAACTCTAATAACCGCTTTATATTTTGAATAGAGCCTAATCAAGAGCAGCAAAGAAAAATATGAAGAGAAAACTGACAATTCCAAGCAAAACGTAAACTGAATACAATACGCACATAAAATAATAATAGGTTGAGCTGAGCGCGAGTTGGACTGTCACAGGAAAGCTCGTAAAAGAAAATATACAAATAATAATCGGTCAAGTGCGAGTCGGAATCGCACAAGAAGGGTACCGTACCATCGTACAACACAACTTAAGCACTCAAAACAATAAAACAAAAATTAAAAACACCTCTCTTGTATGGGGACCCTCTTTAATTTGTAATATCTCTCGTATTTTAGTACCTTTGTTGTTGTGGCAACAGATATACACATTCTGTGAAAGTTTCAACTTTCTAGCTATTACGGTTTGTGCTCTAGGACCGGCTGACGGACGGACGGACGGACAGACGGACAGCGGAGCCTTAGTAATTTGGCACCCTTCGGGTACGATACCCTAAAAACGATTCTTGTATGGGGACACCCTTATTTGTAATTCAGTATTTGTTGCTGTAGTGGCAACAAATATACACATTCTGAGAAAATTTTATTCCTCTACCTGTTATATACCGTTCGTAAGATAGAGCCCGCTGAACAGACAGACAGACAGACAGACGGACAGCGGAGGCTTAGTAATATGGTCCCGTTTGGCGCCCTTCGGGTACGGAACCCTACGAACGATCCTCTAATTCTGCCAATTGCAAGCGGTTTCTCCCCAAGGCCCTGATCTTATGAATGCGTGGCAAATAAGAACATAATGTATGTGTTTTCCATTGCAAAGTAATGAGAAAGCCTCACTTGAGTTAAATATTCAAGGCGTTCGTAGGATGGAAATATATTGTGAGAAGAAAATCGATATTCTCAGAATTTTTCGCTATGTGTGTGTCTCGGGTTTTAGGGTACCGTACCCTAAGGGTGCCAAACGGGACCCTATTTCTAAGGCTACGCTGTCCGTCCGTCCGTCCGTCCGTCTGTCCGTCAGCGGGTCCTAGAGCACGAACCGTAATAGCTAGAAAGTTGAAATTACAGAATGCTTATATCTGTTGCCACAACAACAACAAATACTGAAATACGAGAGATATTACAAATTAAAAGACATTGGCGCAATGAAGGACGTTTTTGCATAAGTCCCAGCGATTGGAATTCGAGAAACGTATGCTAATTTCCATTTAGTTGTATAGACATGAGACATGATTCATGTTTAACTAACTATGGGGCGATTAGTCAGTCACACCCACCAGATAAATAAACAAATAGAGATGCACCGGGTACCCGGCTAGGATCCGGCAGTTTCGGCATTTTTTCATGATCCGGCCGGATACCGGATATTGATGCCGGGTACCGGATAATGCCGGTACTACAAAACACAATAAGAAAATCTAATTTTTTTTCTAGGTTTTAAACGCTTTTATTTTTATTTATTTTTTTATTTCAATAATCACACTTCAAGTTTGGCAGATTGTGATGTAAAATTTTATTTAGTTATACAAGTTATTCATCACGCGTAAGATCAAGACAGTGTCGTTTTTTTTCATAAATTAATCTAGCTTCTGAAAACAGCCGTTCTTAATACACGGCTGGAAGAAGTTCATAGTAAGCTAGCTTGCATTCCTCCCCTTTCTGCCTCGCCACGCACTGCTGAGCCCTATCATACGGTGTTTTTAAAAAAGCTGGATAATTTTGCCGGGTACCCGGCAGATCCGGCAAAAATTATGCCGGGTATCCGTTACCCATTACCCGGCAAAACTAGGATCCAGCCCATCCCTTCAAATACAATCCAATTGAGTATTGAATCACTGGCTGAAAGTGGGCACAGTTGTGCCTCTGCCACCCCGTATGGGAAAAGGCGTGACGCTATGTTATGTAAAGTGTTTATGTGTTTAATTAAATATACAATCCACCAACGATCTTTTGGCACTTGTGTGACGTTTACAGGGGGCGCTAGTTCTACGCAACTTAGCGCAACTAATCTGTTATCATTATCAAGCGTTAATTCCTTGTCTCCGCGTGCCAAAATATCGTTTCATAAAAAGGCTGTTTTCTATGATATCTCATGTATCTGTGAAATGACAAATTCCCTGATAGACGAACGGAAAACATTATTAAACATAAAAAATCCGAGTATGGAAATAGATTTGGAATAGGTTGTCAGTTTTATTCGTTCGTTGATTAGTTATATTACCTCTAAATATCTGTGTACTTTTCTGAAATGCTTGAGGATTTTTGTGTAAAAGGGTCAACGGCCACACAGACAAACAAACGCTCTATTCTTCCCCGAGCTATTCCCCCCCGAGACTTTATTACTGCAGTCGGGACATTGCCGACGCGCCCCGTGACGTTCAGGGGGGCAATTCTCGCGCTGGCAAGATCATGTCCATGGTCGAAATATCGATTTAGAGATACCGAAATCTCCATCGAAAACAAGAAAAAGCTATTCTCACGACCAGCCTTACGACCAACCGAGATATCTCGACCCGTTTTCGATAATATGAATCAAAATAGTTTTCGAGGGATTTAGGCGGTATCATAACCGATATCTCGACTAGGGAGTTGATCTCGATAGCGCGAGAATCGGGGGCCAGGTAAAGCTACCCAATGTAGTGCTATAATAACAGACCCTACACACGAGTTAAGGAGGCACAAATTCAAGTATATAATAGTGAACGAAATGCGATTGGTTCCTTACTTGCGTTATTTATGACTTTATGAGGTTATGTCTTGGACTTGAGAAGGATTTTCTGTTTTGACGTTTTGCGAATGAGCACGTTCGAATACGGGAGGAGAATTGGGGGAAAGTCGGCAAGTTGCGAACCGAACGGCGCGGCGGCGTGCGACGTGTGGCAGAGCGGTTGAGGTATAGGCAAAGCAATAAAAATAAACGGCCAAGTGCGAGTAGGACTCGCGCACCAAGCGTTCCGATCACACTTGGAGAGCGTAACATGTGTAATTAGGTTTCTACATAAAAAAAACTACAATATTATGTAAAAGTCAAATAAAGGATAAAACAGGTTATAGTGCTGGTGGCGTAAACATTGATAGGTAGGTATATTTTTAGACGCATTAGCCACGGACCATAACCGCGCTATATGAGAAAACCTATATTATAGTATCTGTGGAGAAACGCAACTTTCAAACGGGGCATAATAAAATGGGTCCATAGAAAACTAATTGGGCGAATGACCAGGGCCTGGTTAACTTATTTGTGTGGCATGAATTTGCCTATACTAAATTATCGAATAACAATGTCCGATAAAAAAATCCCTACCTAATTTGAAACCGTGTAACCTTTCATGTGTGTCAGCAATTAGTTTAGTTCAATGGCCACCGTGTTGATTTTTATACAAACACGCTGAGTTTTTGTCGTTACTTGCGTAACAAACCATAATATGAATATGAAAGGTCGACAAACAAACATTTTCTTACCAGCCCAAGTGCCCAATACATAACTTAGGTAGGTACCACACTCCATCCCCATCATCCATCAAGCTTGTTTGACAGGTTAATTTCCTAGGACTTTCACCCTTACAACATTTCCATTAAGTTAGATTTTTTTGTGAAAGTACCTTACTACCTTCCAAGTTAAACAATAAATCCTCAAAAATACTTAGTAGCTAACTAGCGGTCAAATCGAAGGCAATCGATTTTCAATCAACCCACAGATTTTATACGCATTTCAATTCACAATTATTAAACAACACTACTAAATATATTAACTTACAATAAACCAAACACTGTTCGAGTCCACGTTTTTTATTTAATGTTAATAATTATACATTTTATTATTTAATTTAAGCGCGACGCACACGCGTGCGAGTCGGTAGAAGGGTCGGCGTAGACTGACGTGACGGCCGATGAAGTCGGTTGGCTCGGGCGGGCGGGCGGGGGGATGACGCCCGCCCGCCCTAGCACATATGGTGCGATCCGCTCTGACCCACCGCGTTTCATAAACAAGTTTTTATCTACATTTATAGAGTAGTAGTAGTCTTACACATACCCGAAGATAAGTATATCAAAAGTCTTTTTTTTTGCTTGTGATTTCAACGGAATGTATACAAAGACATGAAAGTCATGAGATCAAAAGGTTTTTTTATAAGAATTATGAATAACCCTGAGTATCACGAAACTATTTTGAAATTTAAGGTCACTTGACTGCACTGAACTGTAAAGTTGTCACTTAACTAATTTAATCGCGAGAATCTCATTGGATAATCTTTTGTTCCAGTTGCAATTTGTTTCGTGAAACTCATGGCAAGACAATATAGATTCATTCATACATAACATTGTCTACACAAAAATATATGAAGTGAGAGTTGTTGTAACATTTCCGGCGTTAAAACTAATCATTGTTAAAATCATAGAGTATTTTAGTTTTGTTTGTTGCCCAAGTATCTACCTAATTGTCTGGAACTTACCAATAAACCAAGGGTTGGTTGAAAGCGTATAAGGTTTGCTTGAAAGCGTAAGCGGTCTTTACCATCTCAGCGCACAGAAATCCAAAGAGGGGCGATGGACTGAGTCAGTACGTCTCTCCTCGGTGTATTTCCTTAGACTTAAGTAGAAATACATAACATTGTATTTTTAAGGCTCTGATATTTTAAAAGAGGTACGGGGGAGTTTCTTGCCCTTCTTTGCTCCATCCCTAAGCCCACAACTTCCGAACGGGCGGTAGTATACAAAAATATTAATATTATATTGACGTTGACTAAGTAATATGTATGTATGATTTTATGGTCAATATTTTTTTTTAACTGAACTGAACTGGTCTGGCGTATAGAGTGCTTAGAGATTATAGAAGAACCTAGGTCGAAGTAGGGGGAAGCAAAAAGACAGTGTTTAGTCTGGAAATATTAGGTCGGGTAAAAAGTTTCTTCGTATTTTGTATGAAGACCGTAACGGCTCGAACAAAAAGATGCATCTTTGAATTAAAAATTTCCGGATTGAAAGCTCTTTTGTGCTACTTTTACTGACACTGTATTAGGTTCATAAATAACATTAAAAAAACACGGCTATCGTTGCATGTCTTTCTTTTTTTCTTCAACTTTAAAATGTCCTAAATTTCTCCACTGGATTCACTCATTTTGATATAGCGAAAAACAAATGAAAAATTGTCGGAAACAACATTTTATTATATTTATTCCTTTTTTGAAAATAACAATAACAGATAAAAATACGAAAAGACTTTTTACCCGACCGAAGTAACTAAATATCAATATATCCTCGTTGTTATGTTTCACGGGCATGTTTCCTTCTTTGCATTCTTTCTGGATACTTTCTGAACTTGCGGAGGTGGCTTTCTGCCTTCACAATTTCGAAAGCAAATATTTATACTAGACTCGAAGTAAAAATCTCGTAAATAAAGGTAAACAACACAATTAGTGTCAAAGTATGTCTTTTTGCTGCGTGCGAGTTTGTCTACGCGCGTAAAAAAACAATCTCAACCGCCTCTCAGCCTCTGCCATCCCGTATGGGAAAATACGTGACGCTTTGTTATGTTTATAGGTACAGCTAGCTACGTGCCTTTATACAGTCAATATTACAACCTTCATTTAGTCACTTGTACCATGGCTATGACCGTTTATTGTCATGGCCAATATTAATGACGGACGGTTCGGAAAGCAGAAATCGTAAACACAGGTATACATGCGCATGAATGAATGCGCATTATTATTTTCACAACTATAAAATGAGAGATGTGATGTGAAATGTGTCAGTCGCACTTACTTTCACTGGAACCTCGTCATAGAATTGAAGAAAACTGTGTACCTACTAAAGTGTCATTATTGCAGTCTTGCTTGCATGCTAAGTTTGATTAGCACACAAACTCACACTTAAACATTTACATACAGGCACATACATAGCTTCTAGCCCCACACTTGGATGGCCCCTGTGTCGTGGGAACCAGAAACAGCGACATCACAAACATGTAAACATCCAAGACCTAGGGTTTTTTTTCTTTATCCCCAGCCGGGAATGGAACCCGGGACTTCTCACGGGAAGCACAGCCTAGACCGCAACACCACAGAGGTAGTCATTAGGGAAATGATAGAGCCAGTATCACATTTAAGTCCCACTTATAAATAAGTATTGCAGTAGTTTTTTTTTACCATTGGATGCTATATTTTTGTGCAAACGGAAATGAGGTAGGAAATGAGTCATTTCTGACTCGCGGACAGTGAAATGATACTGACATTTTACAAATGTTGACAATATCTCGCGGCTCATTGGGTATTTGTTTGTTTGTTTGTTTGTTTATTTGTTTATTTGGGAACTGAGTCCCCAGCACGATATACATTATTATAACTTAAAAATATGTTTGAACATAGGCCAATTAAGGACTCTTATTTTGTGATCTTATCATCATGGGTATAATCAGTTCATGCTTCTGTTATTCTGAAAGGGAACTTTTCTAGCTAAACCCATAGACAAATAACTAATTACTTATTTGTCAATGCTAAAACTCTGCAAAATGGTGCCTCTACCACCCGGTATGGGAAAAGGCGTGACGCTATTTTTTTTGTTGTAAACGTTTGTGAGGATATATGAATGGATGATTATTACAATTTCCCCTCATGTGTTGTGTAACAAACAAGTTTCACTCGCAAGAACTTGAGTCAGCGGTAAACTCGAGTAAAGATAATATGTAGAGTTGTCAAAATTTAGTCTATTCGTGATAGGAGTGCAGTGGAGTTATCACTGTCCGGCGGCCTAGCCACGCCACGTAACCAATCAAATCGTTTCCAATTATCAAGCCAAGTTCACAGTGACCAGTTGAAGGCAAACTTTCGAACGGTACGGTTGTGTCCTGTCCTGCCTGTGAGTGTGTATATTAACCCGGGACCTCTCTCTCGCATGGTAGGCAGGGCCACAACCGCTGCGTTCGCACTGAGCCTGCATGATGGAGTATGGCTCAATGCCCCTCGGTAGGGACATTATTGTGGGCTAATTTACTTTTTAGGGTTCCGTACCCGAAGGGTTCCAAACGGGACCCTATTACTGAGACTTCGCTGTCTGTCCGTCCGTCCGTCCGTCCGTCCGTCCGTCCGTCTGTCTGTCACCAGGCTGTATCTCATGAACCGTGGTAGCTAGACAGTTGAAATTTTCACAGATGATGTATTTCTGTTGCCGCTATAACAACAAATACTAAAAATCAAAAGAAATTTAATATTAAGGGGGGCTCCCATGCAACAAACGTGATTTTTTGCTCATTTTTGCTCGATATTGATAATGGTAGTAGGTAAACGCTTAACATGTTCACAATATATTGAGTATATTATTTACTAAAAAAAAAAAAATATTAAAATTAAATTAATATTTAGGGGGACTCCCATACATTTTTTTTTTTTGCGGTTTTTTATAGATAATGGTACGGAACCCTTCGTGCGCGAGTCCGACTCGCACTTGGCCGGTTATTACTTTATGTAAGTACTCACTCAATTTCGTAGCTCTGAAGACGTAACTTAGAAACAATGTCACATTTTACAATCGGCACATCACAAAACGTTCAATTGATTAAATAGCTGCACTAAACCCCAAGCCGTGCACAACATGCCATGATTTAAAAAAAAAACTTGCCAACCGATGTTTTCTTCAGAAACTGTAATGACCTAATAATGAAATTAATCGGTTTTTCATTAGTCAATATCCACAATTAACCACTTATTATACCTCAAATCACCTGACTAAGCCATTCTCGGTATATAGAATGCCTTCGTTTCAACGTACATTGATTGAACGCAGGCCATGCCACATGAAAGTTTCATGATAAAAGAAAATTAAACCACATGAATGTCAACTATATGACCTAGCAAAGTGAGTGTAATTTTCAAGGTGGTGTTAAGGCTGATATGACGTTATGGAAGATGGTATGGGAATTCCCAGGAATGGCCGAGTGAGTCATCGATAAAGTACTCGAGGTACTGAAAGTAACATTCAAGCACCAGCTATTGACCCTTCAGGTGCGGCTAAAGGCATCACTGTTGCGTCCAATAACCTCTTAGGGCTTTGTACCTTATTTGGAATTGCTTTGTAGAAATTAACAGCCATACAAATAACAAATATCAGTATGTAGACAGACACTAAAAATAAGTGAAACGTTACTAATAAACACGATACAGGCAAATTGTTGTATACAGCTGAGCAAGTGCATGTTTTGTATGAAGATTTGCACACTGCCTAATACAGACAATTGCCCTATAATAACTATAACCAGTTTATCGAGCGAATAGTAATAGATTACCCGTTTACGTGTAAGATTTATTCGTATATTTCGTATATATTTATTGCACATATCAGAAAAAAACACAAACAATACAGAAAAGGCATGAACAAAGGCAAGCTTATCTCTAAAAAGAGATTTCTTCCAGCAAACCCAGGATGGACAGGATACATTTTAAAACTCAAAACGGGTAGGCCTATGTGCTAAAGTAAAAAATAAAATATAAATAAATTATATTACTAAACAACTGAATATAATAAATACCTAAGTACCTACATGAATACATATTAATCATATATATCTTAACATAAATAAACCCTAATACATATTTAATACCTACTAACTTTATGAAAGAGAAAGATAATGCTCCTTTACACGATTTCTGAAAATGAAGTCCACCTCGCTGGCTCAGTCAACTCACATAATTCATAATTTCTTTATTGCACACAAAAAGTTACATAGGACAGTAAAAAACATAGAAAACGTGTACAAAGGCGAGCTTATCTCTAATAAGAGATCTCTTCCAGCAAACCAAATAGGGATGAGACAGGTGGATTGCTGAGCAGGAGTAGACCCATGTGTACAATACATATAATTATTACTTACAAATCAATAGACTACATAAACTAGTGCATACTTATACAGGGTGTTGATTTGTAAAGTTACGCCCGACTCAGGGTTGATAGTTTACGTGTCGCTGATGACAAAAAAATAAGTTTTAATTTTCCTTCGCATAATTTTCATTCATAAATTACCATCTGAAAATATTTCTGAAATTACCTAAAAGTGTGGATACGCCCGCCAGCCATCGCGCACAAGTGCTAACAGACTCCCCCTCGTCCCCTGAGCCCCACCCCACTCCGTGCGACTCTTTTCGGACCACATTTACAGGTTTTTTTAAATATTTTTAAAATAAAAAATTCATAAAAATTAATACTGAACAAAATATATATTTTTTTAAATATTTTTTTTAGCTTCAGTGTCGTGTAAATAACAACCTCTGAGCTCGGCGTAACTTTACAAATCAACACCCTGTATAAATAAATATGAAATACTTCATTGCACTCACATTTACTTACATTAATTAGTCAACCTCGTATTGTATGAACTTTTCTCTAACAGGCCAAGGTATCTCGATACGATCTAATGCCACCTCCTCTTGGCACATTGTAGCAAAGCAAAACATTGCCAACAAGATATGTTTCAGTGTTATACCAAATTCAATTCATCAGCATGTCCAAGGTCCAGTTGCATTTCCTGGAATAACAGATCGAACTTTCAAATCACTGTTATTTATTTCCCATTTGTCCTTCGTGTTGTGCATCATCATGAGGACTAAGATTGAACTGCATTAGTGAACCTGGACATGAACACACATCGAACAGTACCTACATCTTTTGTATTCTGATACTTTTTTATGCGGATATTTATTTCTAGTGTTAATGGTGTTTAGGCGGCAGCTTGCGAGCTCATGTATTTTGAATCTGACGTACTACTTCGCTGAAAGCTGTGAGTCAATCCGACCCTCATTATTTATTAGTTATTTTTCCAGTAACATGATTTCCTGCTACTATTCTGACTCATTATCATTATCCAGATATTAAATGCATAGGTTTGAGTTTAACTTCCACCTGGTTGTAGTTGTGACTTTATAATACTAATCCTGTTTATTCCAGGTGACAAGACTCTGATCTATAAATACCTTAACCTACAGACCCTTTTTCTGATGTAGGTATCTAAATTTCGCAATATTTAGCATTTGGCATTCAATAAATTGCATATTTTTTTTATCTATCTATCTATCAACAGTCAGAGACGAGTAGAAAAGTAACTGGTAGTTAGTATTAGTTTAATATTATAGTCTGGTAGGTAACTGGCTAGGGAGTCTGGCTATGCTAAGTTTATTCTTGTTTGTCTATTTTGTTTTGATTTATCTTGATTTTGATTAAAAGTTAATTTATTTTATGTGCTTTGTGTGGAATGAGACAGTGGCAGTGGTAGGAATGAAAGTAAACCTAGAATTACATAATTTATGAGTTATATTGAGCCCTCTAATATTCGGCACATGTGTTTTGGTACCGAATCTCAAGGATGTCCCAAGGTCCATCCGAGAGAAGAAACCGCTTCAATATATCCAGATCCATCTCATATTCTCCTCATTCTGATTGCTATGCATTGCTGCACTTGTGAGAGTACTATCGCTATCTCCTCTAACTGGACCCCTTCGGGCCTTTGCATCCTGTGTCTTAGTCTTAGAGACTACGGGCGGGTCTACTGCATTGGGAAATTCGGCTGATAGTAACAATGACGTGATGTGGGCGCCAAGGGGCTTCGAAGTACTTAAGTTAGATGTGCATTTAACTGGATGAACTGGTAATTTGAAAAATGCCAGGCATGGAGTTGGAGATGTATTATTTAAATGTGTAGAGTTCAAGGAAGAGATATTTCGCGGTACGCGACCAAGGATCACGTTTTGGAAAAGGTGAAGAGTAAAGAAAGGTAAGATCTGAATGAGGAGCTTAGATTCATATTGTGGGGAGGTGTGTTGTGTATATGTATATGGATGGATGGAGAGATAACACCTTAAAAGAGAGGTTCAGAAGAGGCACTGATTCCGTATTTAGTGCAGGAACATAGCAAAATTAATAATCAATATCAAGATTATATAAGTCGAGAGAAAAGTGTGGAACTGATTTTCAACCTTAATCTGTGGAGAGGCACAGGAAAAATAATACAAATGTTCTAAATTCAGGCAGGAGCATATTCTTCTGGAAAATAAAAAATAAAAGGAAACCCTCATCAATAATACCAGGAGCTCATGTAAATAGCAGAGGTGAATCCACAATGCACCACAGCGGGGGGTGGGTGCGACGGGAGGGGTGCGGGGCGGGCGCCAAGATGTCTGCCGATAGGGCTGTGCTTGCGTGACGACGCAAACTTCGTTCGGTACCGAGTCGGTCGGTACTGCCGACTATTTCGGGTGAATTACAGGTGGAATTCTGATAGCAGATTGGCGTCTCAATGACATGGCAATGCTGCCGGCCAGCAGTAACCTTTAGCTAAGTAATCAACATCTAGCAATAAGTGCAATTTCCATTGAATACCTAAAGCTGATATATGGATGACATCATCACGCTATTTTACTAGAAGAATTTATCCATTATTGACGCAAAGCCCTATATGTCGTGCAGTTATTGAAAGTGGCCTTATCTGATAATTATGTACTTTAATATAAGTGTTGTGCTGATTTTAAATAATCTTCAATACTGCCATTAACCTAAGGAAATACTTACTCCGCAAACGCCATTTAATTAGTCAAAAAAATACCTACCACCGCCATTGTAATGACATTACCATGCCACTGATTCGTCATTCACCGAATACGGACCCTTGGTTGGTTGCCAACTAAGGTAGAGGTTCTCTGTAGCCCCACAGAGATCTGTGTGTAGCCCACACACTTTTCTGTTCGACAAGTTTATTATGACACAATAAACGAAATGGATGGAGTGAAGACTCGAAGAACGTTGCGTGTGATTCATTGAGTGGAAAAGGGGACGTTTTTCTTTTAGTCACCATTTTCCCTTTTAACACAAAACACTTTTAATCGTAATGTGTTTTTTTTTTGTGGGTGCATATGCTTTTGCCACCCTGTATGTAGGTAGTTTATTTCCATGGAAAAATAGGTAGATATAGCCTTGATTGTCTATGTACCTTTATGTTCAATGTAATTAAAATTCTTATTTTTTATAATTATTAAGGCCCCGTATAGTAGATAATAATGTAATTTCTTAACTGTGATTAAAAAGTAGCTAATAACACCTAAAAATTATATTAATCGATGCCGTAAGGGACAGAAACATAAACCATTGGTTCGGTGATCGATAAAGTACATATAATATAACACATTATTTCCTGTCCATCCTAGGTTTGCTGGAAGAAATCTCTTAATAGAGATAAGCTCGCCTTTGTCATGTGTTGTCCACTTTCCATTCTAAAATGTGTTATTTTGTGCAATAAAGTATATGAATATGAAATAACGATCTATGCAACTTCAGTAAATCATATCAACAACCACAAATTATTAAAGTTCTGTAACATCGTCTAGATTTATTCATTCAATAAATGCGACGTGTGACTCATTTAACAAGCATTTTATGAACCCTAAAGCCCTGAGTACTTCTAAAACAATCCCACAATTTAATACCCTGTCAACCCCATGATCTCATAAATCTAGCATTCACACGCACTGGAATTTGCTAATGAACCCTTTTAATACAGGGGTGAACGAAGCGGGCCTACGGGGACCAGTCCTCATTTGCAAATTGCATCACAAATCGCTGTAATATGCGTGAAAAAAACATGATGTTTACGGATGCATGTCGTTTTTGGGGCTAGATTATGTGAGGTGATATTTTTAAACATCACGCCATGGTAGTGGCATGGGTGGTAGGAACAAAATGGAAATAAAGTTTAGAATAGATAAGTAGAGTTTATTTTACGTTTGGTCGGTATCAACTGCGAGCAATTGGACATCATCGACATAGGGTTATCAACCACAAAGTAGACTTTGGTCCACCTGTAACAGTTTCGTATGGCGTCATCCCGTAACACAAGGTAAGGCCTGGGGATTTTGTCTAGGCATTCACTGCTCCTGGTTCACACTAGGGTAGGACACCATAACATCGTATTCGGATCAGCTTCGGAACTTGGATCACATTTGGATCGGTATTGACATTGATCCGGATTCGGATATTGGTTCGGATTCAGAACTATCTGAATGACTTACCTAAGAAGTTAGAGTCATCGTCGGCGGTGGTCAAACCGCGAAGGTCATTCAAAAAAGACACTAAGGACTGGTTTCTTGGATTTTAATCGGATTTGGTTAAGATTAAATGGGATTGGGAAGCGCCACCATGATTTATTGATTCGGATACGGATATTGGTTCGGATTCAGAACTATCTGAATGACTTACCTAAAAAGCTGGAGTCATCGTCCATCCGATGATCACGTAGTGCGTGCATGACGAGCGCGGCGGCGAGGAGCGCGTGCCCTTGCGGCAGGGCGAGGGTCAGTCCACGAAGCTCATCCAAAAAAGACACTTAGGACTGGATTTCTTGAATTTAAATGGGATTGGGACAGGGCATGATTATTGATACGGTAATCGAATTCAGAACTATCTGAATGACTTACCTAAGAAGCTGGAGTCATCGTCGATCCGATGATCATGTAGTGCGTGCATGACGAGCGTGGCGGCGAGGAGCGCGTGCCCTTGCGGCAGGGCGGGGGTCAGGCCGCGGAGGGAGAGCGGCGCCGCAGCCAAGATGCCGCCGCAGAGCATCACCGCCCCGACATGCCTGCACCTGGGGGAAGGTACAGCTGTTGGAGTATTGCGTATAGGTATACATATATCCATAAGAGAGATCAAGAGGGCATTTTGTGAATTACTCGAGCGCAAGGATATGAAATGGGTGGGTCCCTTTATATCTCTATCTACAGAGATGGTCCTTCTGAGATGGTCCCTCTGAGATGGTCCTTCTGAGATGGTCCCTCTGAGATGGTCCTTCTGAGATGGTCCTGCTGAGATGGTACTTCTGAGATGGTCCTTCTGAGATGGTCCCTCTGAGATGGTCCTTCTGAGATGGTCCTGCTGAGATGGTACTTCTGAAATGGTCCTTCTGAGATGGTTCTTCTGAGATGGTCCTTCCGAGATAAAACTTCTGAGATGGTCCTTCTGAGATGGTTCTTCTGAGATGGTCCCTCTGAGATGGTCCTTCTGAGATGGTTCTTCTGAGATGGTCCTTATGATGATTTGGTCATTTTGACAACGAGTCATTATGATACCAACCGCGTTAGTGGTGGTTGCGTGTTGTACCCTTTTACCGATCGGTTTCATATGGAAAGCTTAGGTCTAATTGTCTTAAGAGATTACCAAGTTCAAATCATTAACATTAAAATAAATAAAAACCGACTTCAAGCCACCATCCTCTGGACGGGATCCAAATGGCGTCTACATAAACGACAACAAAGACCTTTTGTGACAGTCAAGTCCATAAATATTACACTAATGGTCTTATTTCGGCTTGGAATGATCAATCAGACATCAGAGTGACGTCACTCAGTGTATTCGTATTGTTTTATAGATTTTGTTCGAAGTCATAGACGAGGGTGGCCAGGGTTTTAATAATATCCAAAACAATAATTTATCATTATTGTCAACGTACCTCTACCACCTCGCCTGGAAAACGTTCGTCTTGTTGGTTGTTTCCTAAATCACATTTCAATTAAATTAAAGATCTTATGACTGTGTAAGTAAATACACATCAACACTCTCGTACACAACAATAAAGAGCTTATTACATTACGCTCGGCAGGGCACGATTTGTATAGACGTCTCACTCATATGGAACGACTAGAAAGAGACAGTGAGTCAGACAGGGCCCTGCCGACAGCGTAGTCTAATAGGCCCATAAACTGAAACTCGAACGGAAGTAACTAAATTTCTCGTTAATTTTTCGAATTTCGAATCGTCACCAAGAAGTTTTACTTCAAAACGCAGCTATTTCTACTCAAGGGAGCGTTCGAGTCCCCATGATCCCGGAATGCATCGTCTCCCTCGTTTGGTCCAAGGGTGGCGGAGGTGTAGGGTGGCAATCGATAGTGGGGTTGGTCAGGACAAACAAAACGAACGGCCTACTCTATCAGCGCAGTAGACAGGTAGAGACTGATAATAGAGCTACTATTACTACTTTAGTGTTTACTTCTGCTTAGTTTATTTGCCCTTCTTCTCCCATAATGGTACAAACTAGAAAAGAGGGAAAAAATTACGTATTCTATAATTACATATTTAAATTAACCTACGAGAATAACACAGGTGTTTTCACCACATTCACGGGTGGGTGTATCGTAGGAGTGCGGTACTATCTAAGTAAACGTACTTTGGACCACCTGGGCCCGAATTCTACTGTACACAAGCATACCACAAGCCTGGCACAAGCTTCCATACGACGCATTTGGTATTCTACTAAAACCGGAGTCGCAATTCACAAACGCCAGCCTACTTCGTAATCTTCGTATTCTACTGTCGGACAGTAGGCTGGCGTCAGGCTGGCGCTTGTGAATTGCGATTCCGGTTTCAGTAGAATACCAAATGCGTCGTATTGAAGCTTGTGCCAGGCTTGTGGTATGCTTGTGTACAGTAGAATTCGGCAGCTGATAGTGCCTATTACTTTGATATATGGGTGGTCTGCTACGATACGAGCTATTGATTTGGCAGGTGGTTTTAAGGTTTTTGGGGTAACTCCTTTGTTACCCCAAAAACCTTATTTGGTTCGTATTTTCGTATCAACTTTTAATAAATCTTTCGTCATATCGCCAGCTGCTGTTTCACAGCTATTTCATTAGCAATCTATCTCATGTTTGTTTGAGGACGTTTGAACGAACGTTTGTGTTATTTATTGTTCTAAGATTAAGAGTAAATGTTCTTATTGTGTAATAAAATACAGTAAGTAAGAGTAAATTAGATATAATAATTATATTAGATAGAATATTGCTTGTGCCCAACAGGGTCCATAATGATCTACTTACCACTATAAGACCTTATTGTTTTTATGGAGTGCAATAAACAAATATGAATATGAATATAATGCCTATAACGCTTTCTCTCTTTCTTTACCGAGACTTGTCCTTGGAGTTAGTAAGCCAAAATCAGACTCCCTTACGTTCTGCATATTCTAGGTTTATTTTGCCTGACAAAACAAAATTCTCCCGAACTCTAACAACCTTTGTTTCGGACTGACCATTTTCCGGGTAATTTCAGTACAAATGCAAATAATCCAGCTTTGTGGTCGTGTTCGTTCTCGCCCGTTTTCTCCGAGGAACCGCAACATTAGTTTGGCAGTCGCAATCTTGTCCAGGTACACCTTTTGGTCTTTGTACCGTGCTTATTACGTGGGGGTTAAGGGCTACAATTATGCTTCAATGGGGTAACTTGAGCTGATCGTGACTTAATGCCACCTTATTTAGACCGCGAGGTAGAGGTTAACAAATGTTATACTAGTTTGGAGTTTGGTGGAGACCGAATGTAAGGACTGTCGGACTAGACTTCTAAACAGTTCGTATTTCGTGCATCATAGAGACCACAGTCGCACTGCCGGACACACAGTAACACACTTGAACAGAACTGTACGAGTAGTGGGTACAAAAATATGTAGCCTTTTAAAAGGACATTTTAGAAGAGTGATATTTTAAGTAATTTCTCGATTCTAAGGAGATATCATAAGGACCTCTGTGGTATTGCGGTTCGAGGCTGTTCCTCCCAAGCGAAAGATCCTGGTTTCAAATCCTAGCTTTGAACGAAGAAAAAAACCCCAGGCCTTGAGATGTTTATACATGCGAAGTAAGTAGGTACCTTACGGTACCTTACCTTACCAGGCTACGGCAAACGAAAAACGATGGCCACCAATTTTGCCAAAACCTTATAACTTACCTCTTCGTTTAGGCAAACCGATAAATTTTAATATCCACAAAATGATTATTGATGGGTCGGCCATTATGTAAATCGTCCACCGTTTGAGCCGTACGCCGAGGCCGGGTACCCGAATATACTCGGGTAGAGCCGGGTATTAAATATGTAAGACGATGGTGTTGCTGGTTTATGATGAGGCACGGTATCTGTACCCGGATTAGAGACGGCTACGGAAACACTACATGTAATATGTTCATTCAAGCTGGTGCAGCCATATTCCAAAACTATATATTGAAGAAGAAGAAAGAAATGCTAGAATATAATAACCGGCCAAGTGCGAGTTGGACTCGCGCACGAAGGGTTCCGTACCATTATCTATAAAAACCGCAAAAAAAAACACGTTAGTTGTATGGGAGCCCCCCTTAATATTAAATTTATTTTGTTTTTTTAGTATTTGTTGTTATAGCGGCAACAGAAATACATGATCTGTGAAAATTTCAACTGTCTAGCTACCACGGTTCATGAGATGCAGCCTGGTGACAAACAGACAGACAGACGGACAGCGAAGTCTCAGTAATAGGGTCCCGTTTGGCACCCTACGGGTACGGAACCCTAAAAATGGCAACATAATGTAACATATTAATGCACCACTGCGTGTTTTGATTGAAAGACAAAATATACAACATAGTTATATTATGTCAAGAACTACCCAGTAGAAGAAGCAGTCAAGAACTACCCAGTAGAAGAAGCAGTCAAGAACTAACCAGTAGAAGAAGCAGTCAAGAACTACCCAGTAGAAGAAGCAGTCAAGAACTACCCAATAGAAGAAGCAGTCAAGAACTACCCAGTAGAAGAAGCAGTCAAGAACTACCCAGTAGAAGAAGCAGTCAAGAACTACCCAGTAGAAGAAGCAGTTAAGAACTACCCAGTAGAAGAAGCAGTCAAGTTGAGTCAACTGATCGTTTTGACGTTTCTGTGACAAAATCCACAACTATTAAAACACGCTGAGTCGTAGATGACATTGTTATCAATTGTCACCTAACATAATAATATGGATTCGTGAATTGAGCCCCAGTGTTTATTGTAGAATATCTCGGTCACTGTACGGTTTTCTGCCAGTCTTAATTAAGAAAATAAAAATGGTCTCACCCTTATCCTTAGCACAAAAATCTTGACGCCAGAGACACGAAAAAAAATCTTATTACGTAAGTAAAGTCTTCGATAACTATTCTCCCCCACCACTTCGCAGTCCCACAGAATCACTTTACACCACGCTGTACCATCTCGAGAGTATCATTTTCCATTTTTATTCCGTTGAATGAACGTGTTTGTTGGAAAACAGGAAATAAATGAAAATAAAATGGAGTAGCAAATGACGCGTTTGGATTGGGGTTACTTGTGTGGTGGGTTAGGCGCATGCGTGATCTACCCACCCCCGTTTTAATTTGTACGTTCCGTTACAGGCTTAGGAAAGGACAAACATTTATTTATCCACTAAGCTGCTATTAGAATCTATGCGCCCCTTCGAGGAGTCTAAGCGCCACCAAAACACGCATCGCGAATTTAGTCTTCATCGACAGGATAGCTAAATATGGAAATATCAGGCAATCACTATTTACTATCACGAACGCGTTTTGTCACGATCACGATAACATCTTTAAAAAACATTACAAAAAAAAATGATGATGAGTCTGTCTATGAGTTATTATTAGTCTGAGTGCCATCGTGTTATTTTATTTCATTCTTGTCATCATAGACGTAGATGTTGTCTTTAATAGGTAGTTATCTACTTACTTGAAAAACGAAGATTTCAAAAGTATTACTTATAGTTTCCTCACAGCATGCATATTTTCTACAGGTGGAACTAACGCTTTTTGACAGGTCCGTTGCATTAAGAAGCGTAGAACTAGCGCCCCCCTGTAAAAAAAGATAGTTGGAAGACTGTACTAGTGATGTGGGTGTGTTAACAGCTGCCCTCTATCGGTCGTTATTGGTAATGCAACCAGCTCTTCAATGTTCGGCTGGATAAGGTTGCTGTTAAAAGCGGAGTGATGCTAAATGGTTCCAGATTTGTGCTCCAGGTAGAGCTTTTTTCTTCGTACCAAATTCAAAAGTAGTCAATTGTGATTAGAATCTGTGCATTACTATGTTCTTTGTAAAGGACAAAATATACATGGATAGCAGGTAAGAGCATATTATGTTAATTGCGATTGCAACTTGCAACAGTATTTTTTACGGAATTGAGTGAAGTTCACTCAATTCAGTGAACTTAAATGTAAGTTACACTGAGTTTCACGAAACATTTTTTTTAAGCAAATGCTTAGTATTAGAATCACATACTATCCTACGAGTTTCTCGCCAATAAATTAGTTAAGTGACAACTTAAATTTCAGAATCGTTTCGATAATACATATTGTGGAATTCAGGGGACAGTTAACATAGGTACCAAGTCGCAGCGCCTTGAAGTTTGATTGCAATATTAGTCGCTGTGTACCTGTCAGAGATTGAGTAACCAGCTATCCTGGGGACTGGATTACTGGGTTTCACAGTCGCCTGTCACGCAGAAGAAGCGGGTTCGAATCTCGGTGATCATTCATCAACTAAGGCTGGTTGACAGCTGTCTGGGAGACATGTACGGGCCGCCTTTTTAAGTTAACTCGCACGGGATATACGTGACCCGCTCCGGTTAGAGCCCGAACAACGCATGCAACTAGGTACTCCCTCGTTTCAGAACATTACGGGCGTTACCTACGGGTCTCTCTTGTTAACGACAACGGACAACGGTCCGATTGTCATGACAGATGACGGGTCGCCGCGCAGTGTTCAATAGGACAGTATGGGTGTTACCGCCGTGAAACCAGCCTAAGGCCGGGACTCCACCAAAGCGGAGATGTGGAATATTTGTATGGCGCCATGGAAGCGGAGATGTGAGCTGTTTACATCGCGCATACAAATATTCCACATCTCCGCTTTGGTGGAGTCTCGGCCTAAATGTCTTATGTCCACTTACGAGGAGATCAAATCAACCGTAGCCATGGCGCATGGACTGGCCATTTCTAATGGAACTCTTTGTTTACCGTGCAGCCAAGAAATACACGAATTAACGCAACAGATGCACCTAAAGGAGATTAAAACACAACAAAACAGACTATTTAGGAATAAAATTTGTATTTCACAAATTGAAATGCTTAATACAATAATATCGTATTCTTTATTAAAATAGAGCTATTCGCTATTTCATTGCAATAACACTCAAAAATACATGTCCTATCTCAACGTTAGATAAATTTCTATCATTAATTATTAACGAATTAGTTACTTTTTGCCGATTATTTGCAGGTGTCACTAATCTACGTTGTATTGTAGGTATCACTAGAATAATAATGTTAAATCCTATAGTATACAGGCGTTGCTGGTACGCGATCTCCTGAAATTAATGAAAATTATGTTAAAAATGTTTATGATGTTATTTACACCAACAAAATATGATACGTTTACAAGTCAGATAAAAAAAACATTGTGGACCATTGATTTTAAATAACTACAGCGATAATTCTGGTAATGGATTAAATGCACGAAATAGTATGTATTCATCACAATGTGATAGCGGGAAAGGATTAAATGCTCCATGTTGCTCCAAATGGAGAACAAATATGTCAATGCGGAGTTTAAATATAAATTTCCCACCTATGCATAGTATCCTTGTCACGGTCCAGACACAATGTGCTTGTACAAGTTTCTTACTGTAGATAGAATGCTTACCTTCGATTAATACTTCCGCTACTTAGTCATTCCCTGTTTGGCGCGTCGTTCCCACTCCTCCCGCATCTGAAGAATCCCCTTGAACTGTGGCGTCCCCTCGCCCTTCTCCCCTTCCCCCTCCACCGCCCCTCCTTCTTTCTCTTCCTCCCCCGCATCTATCACAGCACTCTCGCTTTTTACCTTCTCGGAAATATGTCTAAAAGGTTTTCTATCCTCTTCGTTCTTTTGCCAGGGACGCTTGTTTAGAGTATCGGCTTTGTACGCCATCGCTTCGTTTTTGGCAATGTTTTTGATGTCCTCGCGATCGTTGGTAGGATCAGGGAAGGTTCGGTTTCGCAGCCTCTTTTCTGGTGTGGAATCGGACACTTCTTTCTTGTATTTATTGACATCGCTCTTGTATGTCGGGGCGCTTTCTCTTTTAGGATTGGAAGTAACGCTGGTGATGCTGACGCTTCTTTGGTATTTCCCGAATTGGCTGACGCGGGCTGCTATGTCGACTATTCTGTTCTCCTCTGTCTGTTCTTTGCTTGTATCTTCGTTTTCCTTGTCACTGTCTCGTGATTTTATTGAAGCGTTAAACTCGTTCTTGAGTAGTTTTGATTTAGTGGCCTCTGCTTCTTCTTTAGCCCTTTGGTTTTCGGCTATTTCTTGAGCAAGAACTTCGGCCTCCGAATCTTTTAGTTTCAAAGAGCGGCGAGCGAATACCTTCATCAATTCTGGCTCCTGGTCTTCGTTTTTTTTACCGCTTCGTTCTTTCATTAAAGTAACAGGCTTTTTCCGGTAAATGACAGTTTCTTCATGCCTATCAGGCGTTCTAGGTTCGCTATCGGTACTTTGTATTGAACTCTTGCTTCCGAAGCTCGAATGCGATTTCTGGTCGATGGATATGTTGTCAAAAATCTTTTCCGTGCTGCCTTCCGTGCTAACCGAGTTGTTTCGTGGCTTGTCGACTCTATCTTGCATATCTATACTTGTTGCTTTACGTTTGAAGAACGCCCTTGGTGTTGAAGGACTTTGCGGTGTGATAGATTGTGCTGATTTTCTTCTCATTATTGGAGAAATTTTGTCATCATCGTCAACATTGTCTTTATATTTGTTGATGGTTATTGATTCTTTCTTAACTTGCAATTGATGAGATATTTTTGTTTCAGTTACTTCATTGTCTATTTCTTGTTCTTTTTCTGCTTGTGGTGTTTCAAGTTTCTTTAGTGTTACGTTAGCAGTCAATACAACATTAGTGGTAGGCTTTGCATCTACCCTGTTCAATTGGATGTTGAGGAATTCGGGAACTCCCGGTTTAGGCGCTAACGGTTTATGCAGTTTTTCGTTGCTTCTATTGGTCTTTGTTTCGGTTTTTGTAATGCAAGTTTGTTCTTTATTAATGTGAGTAACTGAGATGAAGGTATCGCTGCCATTTTTATCATCTTTCTTACTGCCATGGCTCAAAGAGCTTTCAATAGAAATTGTCTTTCGTCTATCGTCAACTGGTTTCTCGGGGCTACTTTTAACGCTATCTAAAGAACTAGACTTGAGTATTGGGGCTATGATAGGCTTAGGCGAACTAATAATGTCATCGATTTTAGCCTCTATCTGAGAAATATCGCTATTGCGTTTCTTACTATCTATGTTTACGTGAATGGTGTTAGCGAATAGACTCTTCTCTTCGGCATGTGATTCTGTCTTCAGGCTATCCATGTAGCTACTATCAGTACTTGGCAAGCTGTCATAGTTGGCTTCAGCGCTAGTGTGGATGTTATAGTTTCTAGCAGATACCCTTTTGGAGTAATCATGTCTCTCACTAAAGCTTTCCGTGACATTTCTTCTGTAGTTGACTTCCCAACTTTCGAGTAACGGCTCAGATATCCCAACAATAGCTGGTAAACTAGGCATTTGGCTTTCTTGGGAGCTGATTGATGCACTTTCGGTCGCGTATCGAAAACTGTGCGACTTTCCGACACTGCTTCGTGATTCAACGTATTCCTCTCCTAGCGATCGTAAACCAGATGTAGCGTACGTTTCTTCAGTTTTCGAGTTGCGGTACTGTTGCGATTCGCGTTTTTCCATCATCCGCCTTTCCCTTCCATATTCTGAAACGTGTTCCGATGAACGATTAAACTGCTTGATATGTTCGGAACCCGGATGCAAAATGCTTTTCGGTGGCGAGGCAGACGCTGATACCACTATATTGGGATTGAAGTACGGTATATTTTTTGGCATGCTACCAGAATGGAATACGTAATCGTTGTGGTTGTTTCGCATTCTTGGCGCTCTAATGAGAGGCTCTTCCTCTGAGATCACGAGTGAAGGCGACAAACATTCACCTTGCGAGTTCTTAATTTCATTATTTATAAATGCTTTTGATGAGAACGGGTCGACTATCCGCTGTACAGACGATGGGGGTCGTTTGGACCTGTCATGGCCGTGCAAGTTGAACGATTCTCTCTTATTAGATTCATCAATAGCTTCTTTAGAAGAAGTCCTCTTAGTTCGTTCGACAACTTTTTCTGTCAACTCATCACGTCTACTGAAGCGATTCTTCATTTCTCTGTTCAGCATTTTGTCGGTTTCTTCAGCGATTTTGAGATCAGTTATGTTGTATTCGACTCCGGATACTTTGGCTGCGCTGTAAGCATCTTTGTATACTCCTTCCTGCACGTAAGCACCTTTGTTGTCTAACCGTTTGTGCTTTTGGTTAGCAAACGCTCTCTGACCGGCTGACTTTTGGATATTCTGATGGTTCCTTTCAGCTGGTACTGGCTTGGGTCCGGGTTCATGACGTTCACCGAACCCTCCCCAGTCAGATGCCGGTGTATATTGTGCTGTTGTTTTATCTACTTTAGTTTTCTTTACCTCCTGGCTTTCTCCGTCTGGTTGATCCTTTTTGGACTTCTTCCCACTTTTTCTCAAAAGCAGCCTACTAAAAAATGACTCCTCTTTCTTAGCCCTGATCCCATCATTCTCAATCTTTTTCTCAGACTTAGACTTCTTTTCAACTAGGCAAGACTCCTCGACATATTTAGTATCTTTCCTGGATATTCGTTCTTCTCTGTAGATTTCTGTTTCGCTGTTGCTCGCGTGGTTTTTCGGGGATTCGTCTCTCAGAGATTTTCCTTGTGAGCTGGATTTGCTTCTCTTGATTGAGGACCTTGGAGTGTTGGACTCTGCTATGCTGAGCTTGGCTGGTGACTGCCCGACTAGCTGGCTTAAGGCTAGCCCTGGAGGCAGGGACGAGGATTTGAGTTTGGTGTCAGGGGGAGTCTGACTGTCCAGGACTCTTTGGAGTTCCCTGTTCAGCTGTTGTTGTTGTTCTTTGATGTGATGCTTCGTAGTGGTCGTAGAAGAGAATGATTCTGGAAAGAGAACATTGAAATTTAAGCTTCATTTTTTAAACTTGCACATCTGTTTGTATATTTGAAATCCTCTAGGGATATAATTATTTCCGTGGGTATCTCTTTGGTCTAATAAAGCCAGCGTCTAAGACCTGTTCCAACTGGCCAAAAATTAGAGAGTACTTTTAAGGAACTCTTTGCTATTGGCAACCTCCTTTAGTATCAGATTGCATTTTAAGAAGAAGAAAATAACTATACGTACCAGTAACAACTTCTGAGCTCTTGTACACGACGTCAGGAGTAGTGCTTCGCATCATTTCTTCGTTCAGTTCGGGTGTTATTGGCAAGGCTGAGGCGGCAATCTGAAATTTAAGGAAAAACTACTTTTAAAACGTTCCAGTCTACATAATAGAGTTTCTTACGATGATAGAAAACATCGTGTGGAATTATAGAAAACTCTCGATGATTTCTAACTTTGTTTGTGCTGTTGCCTACTAGACGCGAAATCGAGTTTTGAATATCTGGACGCCATTGTCCCACTGCAACCCCGTCTTGGAAAAGGTGTTACGTTATGATTTTCCTAAATCAGTATTCCATTTTACGAGATAATCACCGGGGAGAGAGTAACTTTGGAATTGCAAGGAAATAATTGGATACTACAGACCTTCACGTCTTCCCGAGTAGTGCTAACGAGTAACAAAACACTCTCAATACGCTTACCAGGTTTTTAATAGAACCTGACCAAATTGTAATCCTTCAAATGAACTATTGACACTGGCAAAATTAACCTAAAAAAAGCACGCCAATAAAGAAAGTAAATGTAGAATACAGTAAGCAATAAATGTCGATTTCCTGTCTTTGAAATTGCCTGTTGATGTACCCATGTTTTCTTCAGTGAATAAACGTATGTCTATGTCTGTGTCTAGTCTATGTCTAACTAAATAACTGGCTAAAAGTGGGTAAAACTCAGCCACCCCCTATGGGTAAGGCTTGAATGAATAAATGAATGAATAAATGAATGAAAGAAAGAAGAAGAGATATTTACCGGCGTGTTCTTCTTCCGCCGCGGCGCGCCGTGAGTCCTGCGCGGGCGCACCGCCATCTTGTGTTTGGCGGCTGAGTGGCTCAGCGGCGCCACTCCACTGGGTGGCTCCGATGAATCTGGAATAATTACATGCCGGTTTATGAAAGATTGAGGTTTGGATATATATGTAGTTTATTGATTCAGTTTATCCTTGAGTTGCGCGAAACTAACTGAAATTTTAGCATATCCTTAGCATTAGAAACAAATGACAATCCTATGAGATTCTCGCCTTTATCCCTGAGTTGCACGAAACGATTTTGAAATTCGTCCAGACGACCATCTAATAAACTCACTATAAGTATCGGAGACATCCATGACCATCCAGACGACCATGTAAGAAACTCACTATAAGTATCAGATATCCATGACAATCCAGACGACCATGTAAGATACTCACTATAAGTAACAGAGACATCCATGACCTTCCAGACGACCGACCATGTAAGATACTCACTATAAGTATCAGAGACATCCATGACCTTCCAGACGACCGACCATGTAAGATACTCACTATAAGTATCAGAGACATCCATGACCTTCCAGACGACCGACCATGTAAGATACTCACTATAAGTATCAGAGACATCCATGACCATCCAGACGACCATGTAAGAAACTCACTAAAAGTATCAGAGACATTCCATGACCATCCGACTACCATGAAAGAAACTCACTATAAGTCTCGGACATCCATGACCATCCAGACGACCATGTAAGAAACTTACTATAAGTATCGGACATCCATGACCATCCAGACGACCATGTAAGAAACTCACTATAAGTATCAGAGATATCGCTCCTCGTGGAGTTGTCGTGGTGGTGGCCGCTGCTTGAGTCCTCATCGATCTCGGATGAACCCACACTGAGGAGGGACCCGTCGCTGCACGAAGATATGCCGGCATGGTGCCTCTGTTGACGAAATGAGATAAGTAAGTACAAGATTAACATAACATTTATTGATAGGTAGGTTGGGCACCCACTAGGTGACCAGTTTAGGGGGGAGGGAGTTATTTACTACCAGTTTTAATACCCAGTCTTGTCTCATACTACTGGGGGGGGGGGACAAAAATAGCAATAAAAGTCGCGTAGTATGTTCCCCGGTTGCTCCTCTCACGTCCACAAAAGACCCAGTTTTTTTGTTCTGTTTTTTCATAGGTTTTGAACTTCATTACGATGAGGACATAAAGTCGGAATGAGGTTGGGTGGAGGTGATATTGTCCTGTACCATATTTTAATATGAATAAATAAACGTACTATAATAAAAGACATGAAGCCTACATACTGTTTCAGAAATCTACTCTACCATATTCCTACCTGATCTTTTAACTTAACATAATAATAACAAGTTACACGAAGCTAAGCCTCAACTTAACCCTGAAACCTTTGTCAATGACTCACATGTTCCGTACCGAAAGACAGTAGAACAAAACCACTTAGACTTTATTGCATCTCTATTGCCTCGAAATAAGATCGAGTATGGTGAGGTTTTGGTCGATTGTACAAAACGCAGCCAGACTTGCACCTACCTTAATATTGGCACTTATATGTTTTCTTCTTGGTGGTCGTTTCACTGGCACCTCCTCTGTGCTCTGAGTCATGTAGAGCATCATTTTGTATTTATTTTGTACCGACGATTTCAGTTGAAAGTGTACTTTGGTTGACCGACACGCATCACTTAGCAATAGTTCTTTTGATCACAGTTTTGTATTGCACTATTTTCACTAACTTATTCTAGTCTTTATTTATCACATAATTTACTAAAACTTAATGTTTATTTATAGATACATAATGAGTTCACTCTTACTCATATCTTTTATACATTTCTGAAAGAAAAATTATTTATTTTTTATTTTGTTTTTGGGTACCTACTTAATGTGATGATTGTTATGTAAATAGTTTTTTTGTTTTAAAATCTTTTGTAGAAGCAATGCAATGACTTATAATTATTGCAATCGTCTTATAGCACAACAAAATATACTGAGCGATGTCGCTACTACGTAAGAAATAACATCTTATCGTGAGCTTAATAGGAACACTTTTCTCAATGGATACGATACGAATAAAAAGACACTGTTATCTACACATGCAAATTTACTCTAGCACAGGATGATTTCAATGGATTCAAATATGTTTGGAAGTCTAATATAATAATCTAGATATTATTTAAAATAGGTATACTAAAAAAGATATAGGTACCTATCCCCAGGACACCGGATGGAACTATCCCGAATAACTATAATATTATATGATAAGTAGATATCATTGTTTTCGGGACACCCTGAATATGGACAACTGATAACGACTACATAATGCATTCAGCTGGGGTACGATTCTCGCAGATCGATACACGGATATCGACAGTTATATCGAGTAATTCCCATACAAAACAATTGAAATAACTGTAGAGATCCGAATATCGAATGCGCGAGAATCATGCCCCGGAGCATGATTCTCGCGCATTCGATATATGATATCTACACCTATATCGAGTGATTTCGTAAGGGAATCTACCAATATTGGTCTCGATATCCGTATATCGAAGGCGCGTGAATCGACCCGCTGATATTGCCATGATATTAGAGTCGTTAGCAATGTCATTCTCAAAGATAATTATGTAAGCCCGACTTGTTATCAATGATATCCTATCAATTCCTATCAGTATTGCACGAACTTGTCTGATAACAAGATTTTTGGCTATCTTGTTTCACTGTTGTGACTCTGTCGTAAGAATCACTTAGCTCTCATAGTTGGAATCTATTTGAGTCTGTCTTAGACCATTATTAATAAATAGATTCCACGTCATATAAGTCTCATCAAAATATCTAACCACACAGATTTTTAGCATGTACCTAATTGTCTTTTAATTAAATCACGAGTTTATAATAAAACAATAGTTATGTACCCAGTGCACCTGCCTACCTAACTGTATTTAATTTGTAATATTGTTTTCCCCACTCATGTTTACAACCACAAAGTATACTAAAAACTTAATTATAAGTACTGTAATTTGGTAATAAACTAATTGTCAACGTTTATCTATTGTTAGTTAGTCAAGCAATTTGTTAACACTAGAGGATGAAAAAATCTTAAGAAAAAATTGCTACATGCAAGTTGTGATTGCATAAATTCGTAGGTAGTTATTTATACCTCATACCTGGCTTAATATTTCTGTCATAGGAACTTATACACAGCTTATATTTGCAACAAGATGGGTGGTAACTACTAGAGATGTGTAGGTAATGCTCGTAATATTACAAAAGACATATCACATAGCCGCGTCATGACATATCACGCATCGCTTTTCAGAATCGGGCATCACGTATCACATGGCATTACGCGAGCCACACGCAACTATTACACCAGATGGGTTGAGCTCTGAATTTCATAGAATTAGTATGTGTTTGGGGGCTCAGTGATATTGGACATTACGCATCACATTCGGTTGGCATTACACCAGATGGGTTGAGCTCTGTGTTTTATAGAATTAGGGTAAGCAGTACAATGATTGGCACCTTAAGGAAAATCTCATGTTTGAGGTTCATTCAATATCTATGTAGGTAGCTGTTGAAACTATCATGATGTTGTGTTTTCTACTACTATAGGGATCTAAGAACCTAATAAAACCTGATTTATCTTTCTAAACTCTAATTTTAATTCATCAATTCACAAAATAGTGAAAAATTACCCAAAAGTACATTCATTGGCCCCTTCAGCACAATGATTAGCCCTATAATAAGTATAAAGATTGGCATGCCAATCATTATACACGTGAGGTGCCAATGAATGTACTCCATTGAGTAATAGTGATGGGAAATAAAATAAAATACCTAGAACTTTATGAATTATATTCTTGAATGTTATCCGTAGATTCCGTAGAACCTGCTACCTACCTCAGATTTCGACTCATTCGAATGTGGGTACCTTATCTATCTATTCCTATAATACCCTATATACAAAATATTTTTGGTGAAAATACCCACCTCTAACCTTTCCAAACTTTTAATAAAATAAAATATAAAATGTGCACATCACTACTAGATAAAAGCATAATCGTAAAAACTCAGTACATTGATTGGCCCCACTTAGAATACAATCATCAGCAGTGCCAATGGTCAAAAAGTACAATGATTAGCAGTGCCATCATTTGTTTACAGAGGGCTGATGACATTTTTGAGTGCATACTTTTAAACAACTCATTCGTCGCAATTAATTTAGGTACTAATTGCAATTACAAATTCTGAAATAGTTTTAACAATCATTAGCCCCGGTGCCAATGAACTGCACCTTCATAGAAACTTAAGGTTACAATGATTGGCCCCAAATAAAACTGATTTTAGGCGTTGAAATACAATAACAAACTGCTTAATATCATAACTTGACTCATATAATAACAACAAAACCATTAACTCGCATCTAGACTTCCAAAATAACAAGTAAAAAGGCTTCAACACTCACTTGTTTCTTAACAAAAATCGTAACGATTTCAACAATCCGCACCACACAGAGACATGTTGGGAAAGAACATTTTTTCACAGAGTTCCCAGTAGTTTCATCTAAAAACTACCAATTTGGTGTTGTCACTTACGAAATGGTGGATTTAATAGAAATTTTTGTTTTACTTTTCTTATCTGGTAATTCTTAATAATTGTGTTCAAAGTCCAGAGTGCCAATCAATGGGGGGGTGCTGGAATTAGTACCCTTTACCCTAGTATGTGTTTGGAGGCTCAAGTCATATTGGTCTATCAAATGTCGGCTAAAGTGTTCGGGTGCAGTCGTTGTATTTCGGCTATTTCCGCGAGCCAAACCATTTAGCTGGAGCCCCAGATAGCGATACAAACTGTATGTAGCTCGAGGCACAATCAAGATCGGTCGGTTGCGCTCGGTCGAAATATCGTTGTTGTGTGTGAGTGTTATATTTGTTGTTGCTCTGACTCGCTCGCACGATTTGTGCGGGATCGGAAATCGGATTGACGAAACGTCAGCGAATTTTACCCTAATTGCTATAGCAAAAATTGCTATTTAAAGTTTGCTATAACGATAAAGTAATTGAATTCATTGCTTATTGTTATATTCGTATATATTTATTGCACATATCAGAAAAAAAACACAAACAATACAGAAAAGGCATGAACAAAGGCAAGCTTATCTCTAAAAAGAGATTTCTTCCAGCAAACCCAGGATATATTATTATTGCTTTCAAAACTTTAGTTTTAGGAAGCGACACTTTTGTTTCATGGCGGCACAATTCGCAAATAATTATCTAATTATTGTGATATAGTGCTGAAGTTACGATACGAACTAGGTAACATTGCCAGTCCTAAGCCTGGAACAACCTTTTCTTTCTAGATTTCGTAGTGTAATAAATTGCACTTGGGTTGTAGTATGAAGGGAAGTCAACTTTATCGTGCATTGCATACAATAACAAAACAATTTTAATTTGATGATACGATGGACAGTGTTTCAGAACTCAACCCAGGTGATGTAATGAATGGCTCAATCACTATGTATCAAAAGCGATGGTAAAGCTCTACATGACGTGTGATGCGTGATGTTTGGCGTGATGCTCTAATGTAATATCACTTGGTTCGAAATGTAATGCCATATCACATTACTTTTTAGTGCACTGTTTTGCGCATGTCTAGTAACTACAACCCTTTTTAGGGTACCGCACCCGGAGGGTGCCAAACGGAACCCTATTACTTAGGCTCCGCTCTGTTCGGTCTGTCTGTCCGTCCGTCCGTCCGTCAGCGGGTCCTAGAGCACGAACCGTAATAGCTAGAAAGTTGTTTTCACAGAATGTGTATTGGCTCTACTCACGATGCAATCTGTCTCGCGATTTGTTGCTGCAACAGATTGCATCGTGAGTAGGTAGGTTGCAGGTAGGTACATAACAATAAAATACGCTTATGTAGATTCATATATCTCTCCTCGTTTGGTTTTTAAGATCACTGAGCTTCTGTTTTTGTAACAAGTAAAAGATCCGTTACCACAAAAACAAATACTGAAATACGAGAGATAGGTATTACAAATTAAAGGTGGTCCCCATAAAAGAGACTTGTTTTTAATTTTCTTTTTGTTTTTGTTTTATTGTTTTGAGAGCTTAAGTTGTGTTGTACGATGGTACGGGGAGGTACCCTACTTGTGCGATTCCGACTCGCACTTGACCGATTCTATAATCCTAAAAATAACCATGACCGTCTTAAAGCAAGCCTTGGTGTGTTGGAGTATTGCAACGAAAATGGTTGAAAATTGCATTATTCGATACCGCTAAACTATGACAACTCCATACAATTAAATATGGAATTACCCCACGTTCTAGCTAGAGGCACTAAAGAATTATAGGCAGTGTAAGTGTAACTGTAAGTACCTACTTCCGCCACCATTTAAAACTGCCTTTATAACTTGCGAAACGCAAATTGCACCCATTCCACTGGCCGCCAGTGTAAAGGCCCGGCGAAAGCGGTGCGTGATGGGATTCACAATATTACACTGTAGTGCAAAACGGTGACGCAACACTTGTAGACAGACAGGTGTGTCTTTACAAATTAGCAGAGTTTAATTATACTAAATTGTAGCTTTTTTCTGTAGCGATATTGCTGTCATGTTTGTTTGGCTTTTTCGATTCTAACTGTATCGTTTAGAGGCCTAATATAATAGTATGAAAAATTGTACTGAAATAAATGGTTCTCTTTAGTATAAGTGTTTTTCATAGACGCGTTAGTAAGATGAGATATTATTCTGCCGATGCCCTTTCAAAATCATCAGGGCATAGAGAGAGGCCTGCCGAAACCTTGAAGACAGGTCTTTGCCGGACTGGGCAGAGGCTGCACTGGACAGGGTGTGGCCTGAGAGACCTTTGCCCAGCAGCAGGTCACACCCTGGCAAAAAAACTGTAGAACTGAGTCCTTAACTTCTCAATGTCATAAAAGTGCATCAATTGATCTCTCCACCCAGGTCTTCCGGGTTCAAAATTGCAACACTGATTGCTCTCTTTAGCCGCATGTTGACAGCAAGCTATACGACCTCAAACCTTATAGTCATGGGCACAAGATAATAACAGCTTATGAACATTAACTCCGCGTCCCCAACCCTCGTTTCCTTTCGCGAGGACATCAGTTTATTAGTTCACAGCTATCACAATAATGGCTGCTATATTTAGAATGTCTGAATGAGGAAATCATTCTGCGTCCTTCGATTTCGATATGTTTTATCCGAAGTCTGTTGAAGAATCTGTGCCTTAGTCGCTATTGCAAATCTGGTTTTTAGGGTTCCGTACCCGAAGGGTGCCAAACGGGACCCTATTACTGAGACTTCGCTGTCTGTCCGTCTGTTTGTCACCAGGCTGTATCTCATGAACCGTGGTAGCTAGACAGTTGAAATTTTTACAGATGAGGTATTTCTGTTGCCGCTATAACAACAAATACTAAATAACCGGCCAAGTGCGAGTCGGACTCGCGCACGAAGGGTTCCGTGCCATTATCTATAAAAACCGCAAAAAAAACGTGCGCGAGTCCGACTCGCACTTGGCCGGTTATTTAATATTGGTTTAGGTCCTAAAAACATATAAAAAATTCAAAACGGACGGACCTTTTGCAACCACGGATGTATTTAGTATTTATGACTGGAATACAGATTCCGTTTAGTAAATGACAATCCCAACAAAACATGCATATGCATATACAAAAACGCCAGTCTCGCAGCCTGCGCAGTTTATTCTACCGTAAAAAGTTGTGAGATCTAATTTTAAACCAAGTCGGTTAATTTAACCAGTATCTGTGTATGGTAGAATCTTTCCAACAACTTTATTATCGTATACTGTTAAGTACCTACCTAATTAGTTAACTAATAACATTTATAGTGATCGGATCAATATAAGACATCTTTATTTCTTCAATAATAATTAGAATGACTTGGCAATCGCACGTAGAAAAGTTGTCGACTATAGGACCGTGTGTGCAACGTAATGTACCTATTGCTCTCGCTCCGAAATAATTCGTTGTTTTCTTATTAGTTAAGTTTATCTTTATTTAGAGATATGTTGTGTTGAGTAATAATATTCATTTGTGCTCTGGGTGCTATAGAGTGGTCAGTTGAGCGCGATTGCCAAGTTATTCTAATTATTATTGAAGAAATAAAGATGTCTTATATTGATCCGATCACTATAAATGTTATTAGTTAACTAATTAGGTAGGTACTTAACAGTATACGATAATAAAGTTGTTGGAAAGATTCTACCATACACAGATACTGGTTAAATTAACCGACTTGGTTTAAAATTAGATCTCACAACTTTTTACGGTAGAATAAACTGCGCAGGCTGCGAGACTGGCGTTTTTGTATATGCATATGCATGTTTTGTTGGGATCTCATTTCTTTTTGTAAGTAACTTTCCTTTTTTTCTTTTCGGGTACTATTTCTTGTGCGTTAGCTACCGACTTTCTCAAAGCCCACTCCCTATCTCTATGGGCTCTTCTCTGTGGCTTTGATGTTACGATTTGTGACAAGTCTGGGCGGTGAATTATATAAATATAAATCATACCTCAAACCAAACCATACCGCGATTCAGGAAATGCACACCTACACTCAGAGAAAAATCGGCTGACAAAGCGACAATAAATGCTTTGTTAGAAATTTATTGTTACCACACGTAAGTGCATCGTCGCTGCAGCTATAGGCCCATAGTGCCTGTGTCATCTTTTTTATTGTTGAAATTGTTTTTTTATTTCAGCTAAAGACACGTAGATACGGTAACTATGTTAAAAATATTTAAACGGGATAACTACGGCACGTTGCCAACTTATCACCTATTATGAAGTGATGTTGTAGCAAAGTTTAATCTATCAAAATAGGCGTTGTTACTATGGCTAGTTGTGTTATTGATACGGCTAAGTGTGTTTTTGATGCGGCAGTAGCTCAAAGTACTTGTTCGTCGCAAGCGCAAACCTTTTCTCTGACTCTGCCAGTTTCAACGTGAATTTCGTGCAAAGAACACCTGTGTTTGTGCTCGTGCCGTCGTCGTGCGTGAAGAAATATGGATTTGCAGAAAATTTAAGCACCAAGCAGTCATCAGCTAATTTGTATGGAGAAGTGGAAAATAAAGATGCTCCGATCAAATCGGTTTCACAGTAAAAGTTGTCAGGATAATGTCTCCTACTCCCCAAAAAGTGTTTTCACTTGATACACCAAACACTCGGTATTAAATATTTTGTTCTTTGTTGTAATCCTAGTGTGACTCGAGTAGAGATTAATATACCATACTTTTGATAGAAATGTCTTCGTTTTTTCTTTTAGGATTCTCAAATACCGCTATCCTCTTTATCATATCTTGTGCTACCCGAGTAATGTAACATTGTAGGTTTTGATCCCTTCACTTTGTAAATGGTACACTGAAAAAATTATATATTCCCCGAAGCTTCTGTGCCTTTATTATTAGAGGTATGCGTACTTTGACCGGAGTTCTCTATGTATGCACCATACGCATGTATGGCGTTTGGTGTACAAAATAAGCATATTTCAGGGTACGCATGCTCCTGGAATAATAGGCAGTAGCTTCGTGGAGTATATAATTTTTGTTCATGGTGTACCATTAACAAAGTGCAGATCAACAATGTTACTTTGCTAGAGTAGCAAAATACTTTGTCATCGGAACAAAGCAGATTTGATACTGTAGCTAAGGGAAATTAGACGTAGGGACAATATACTTTGATATGATAGTTAAAGGAATTTGTCATGGGAACAAAAGGACATGAAATCCTATTGTGACATGAACAATTTTAGCATTGTAATTTCAACAGTTGTTTTATTGCTGTTACATCAATGTTGGTAAATTTGTTGCATTAGCAATTGAAGAGTAACAATAAAAACGTTGTCTTCATTACTATGCACCTTTGACGACTGTCCAGCATCAAAGCTTTTTTGTAGCAATGGCAATATTTTTTTGAGAGTGTAGCGACATCTAATGGGGAATAGCGATATTAGACAATATTGTAACCGCTTTATTAGGGTTCCGTACCCGAAGGGTGCCAAACGGGACCCTATTACTGAGACTTCGCTGTCCGTCTGTCCGTCCGTCCGTCCGTCTGTCACCAGGCTGTATCTCATGAACCGTGGTAGCTAGACAGTTGAAATTTTCACAGATGATGTATTTCTGTTGCCGATATAACAACAAATACTAAAAATCAAAAGAAATTTAATATTAAGGGGGGCTCCCATACAACAAACGTGATTTTTTTGCTCATTTTTGCTCGATATTGATAATGGTAGCAGGTAGACGCTTAAAGTGTTCACAATATATTGAGTATATTATTTATTTAAAAAATAAATAATTAAATTAAAATTAAATTAATATTTAGGGGGGCTCCCATACATTTTTTTGCGGTTTTTATAGATAATGGCACGGAACCCTTCGTGCGCGAGTCCGACTCGCACTTGGCCGGTTATTTAAATCATAGCTGGAACCAAACCATACCGCGATTCAAGATACACATAGCGACTAGCGACATCTAATGGGGAATAGCGATGAATCGAAGTAGTCGTGTACTGAGCTTATTGATAATTAATATATTATGAAATTGGGGCTAAAATTGCGCAATGTTTGAGTTTTCCTTGGCTTTGCAGGCTAAACTCTAACCATGCTCAAAATTTTAAGCTTGTGGGTTCGCTAGAAGTAACCTTTAGAGTTTTCATGATCGTGAATCAGTGAGTCAGTGAGTGTCAAAATTGAGGAACTTTGAATTGCTGTACCTTCAACTCTACTGGTTCAAATTTATTGAAATTTTGAGAATATGTCTTATGACATGGTGCCTTTTAGCCGCCGGGAATTCAGGTTTCTATCTTTATCCACAACGGAGTAACAGGTAGGTCAAATATGCTCTGAATGGCTTCCTGTAAAGGATGTTACTGCTGCGCCCGTATGTTTTGCTTTTTGCTCGACTTGGCTTGGGGGCGCTGAGGACTATTATGGTAGGGCCATTGTTTATTTATAGGGGGGTCTAAGAAGGTGATGACAGGTGGTGTAGATCCCTGACCGAGTGGTGGCCACAAGGAAGGAGAAGCGTGGGTCGACCGGCAGCAGCCAGATGGGTCAATAACATCACCAAAATATCGCGGGAAAGACATGAATTCGATTGGCACAGGACCGGATAAGTTGGCAAAAAAGGAGGAGGCTTATACCCAGCAGTGGGGGGAAACAAGCTACCGGTGATGATAAGACGGTATGGATACGGAATTCGAAACGAAGTCCTAACTAGTACAAGCATAGCCTCCTTTATGTCAAATTAGAGGAGGCTATGGTACAAGAGATCCGTAGAAAAACTAGTTGAAAAGACTTAAACAATTTCACATAAACTGATGACTAAATTGATTGTTCAAAGATCACTGTTATATTTTTGCTGTGAACAATTGAACGGTGGAAAGCGCAGGGAAAGTGCGCTCTCAAGATTCAACCGGTTTTATAAGATCTCTTTGATATTACAAAAGGTAAGCCAGACGAGGGTCCTGCATCGTTGGTCGGTTAAAAAGACAGAGTGCAAAGTGTATCTGTGGGCGCGAGGTCTGTGGTTTAGATATTTTTATAGAGTTGATTACTTTGAGTCAGAGAAAAGTTGTTTTGATGAGTTCTTAATAGAATACTGAAGCACAGACTCTAAATAGGTAGGTAGCTCAACGTTATAAGGCCAACTACCGTTTCCCTCTCAACAAACGACACTTGGTTTAAAATTATTCATTACTATACGATACGATATGTAGGTAAAATTAAATAGGTATGTAATCGGAGTAATTGTTTATTAAGTGGCTCTGAGTATGTGAGTTCGTAGTTTAATATCAACATTCGTAGTTTAATATCAAAATGACAACATTCACGTGTATTTAAAGGTTAAACTGCCTTTTCCGGCCTCACACGCACTAGGTTTGCCTGTGTGTGTAGTGTAGTGACACAAATACGGGTAAAACATTTGCGCATTGTCCGTCCATTCGATCGTCATCCTCTTTTCTTCAAAATAGCTTGGCTAATTTTTTATGAATTTCTTATCATACCTTTTTGTTCCATGGTTGTATGGAACGTATGGAATGGAAACACCGTAGTGTAACGTCATTCATTCATAACACAATTTTATTTATTGTGCACTTGGACTGTTCTCTCAGCACAATCTGTCCTATTTTGCCTAGGTTTGCTGGAAGAAATCTCTTCTTAGAGATAAGCTCGCATTGGCCCATTAATTGTTTTAGAAGACTATGTATCTAATTTTTTCCGTGCAATAAAGAATTATGAATTATATCGAATAGTGGTAGGTATTTTTTACACAAAATTTATATTTATAAAATATGATTGCTGAAGATATACTTACAATTCTTATAGTGACGATGACGAACCCATTTTGTTAATAAGGCTTCGACTTCTGACATGATTTTTATATATTTTGTTAGAATTATCCAGCCTAGTAACCAATTCTGTGTGTTTTAGTAAAGAAACAACTGGATAATTTAATAATGTTACACACCAAGTAACAACATACTCATGGTTGAATGAATCTGCCTTCTGTCTATTACATTACAATCCATATTGCACAATGATCGCGTAAACGTAAAAGGATATTCTTCCGAGTTTCGTGGTGCGTGCCGTGTTCAAAGACAGTGTTTTATTGGTTTCGGAAATGTGTGTGCTTATGGTGTCACAGGATGGTGTAGTTCTTAGGGTTCCGTACCCGAAGGGTGCCAAACGGGACCCTATTACTAAGACTTCGCTGTCTGTCTGTCTGTCTGTCACCAGGCTGTATCTCATAAACCGTGGTAGCTAGACAGTTGAAATTTTCACAGATGATGTATTTCTGTTGCCGCTATAACAACAAATACTAAAAAACAAAAGAAATTTAATATTAAGGGGGGCTCCCATACAACTAACGTGTTTTTTTTTGGGGTTTTTTTATAGATAATAGTACGGAACCCTTCGTGCGCGAGTCCGACTCGCACTTGGCCGGTTATTAGGATTCCGTAAGGTTGCCAAACGGAACCCTAATCCCTATTTCTAAGCCTCCGCTGTCCGTCTGTCTGTCCGTCAGCGGGCTGTGTATCGCACCAACTGTAATAGCAAGAAAGTTGTCACTTGTTGTCACTGAATGATATCTGTTGCCGCTACAGCTACAAATACTGAAATATACGAAAAAAATAAGGTTGTTTAAAATTAAATAATATAAGGTAAATTTCAGTATAATAGCAGCTGTTATTTTTCGGATAGCAAAATTACGAGATGAAGATTGCGATTAGCTCGCCTTTGCATACATCGATTCTCCACCAATGTATTATTTTCTTAAATTTATAGAGAGTAAGTAGTTCCTGTTGTGAAAATTAGAATACGTACAATTTTATGTAGGTACAACAACTCATTATTATTTTGTGCACTATAGAACATGAATATTAAAAAGATTGAAGATATTGAACTGTCAGGCACTTGCTTCTTGTACGATAGTGCGGAACCCTTCATTTGAGAGTCCGGCTCTCACTTGACCGATTATTTCACAGCTCCTTGATTTGGTCGTCAAAACAAGCTTAACTAACGAAGAAATAAAATTTTGACAACAATCACAACAAAACAGTTAAGTTAAGTCGTGGGCAAATCGAATGGAGGAACGGCTAATGCATACTGTGTTAAAACTATAATGAGCTGACAACATAAGCTGAAGAAAAATCGATTTTACCAGTGAACATTCAAGGTTGTGGGTTGAATTACATCAACAGTTCGACCGCGGAACAAAAAAAATAGTAAAACCGAAATGACGAGTAAGTATCAATACAGAACAGACAACAACTACCAAAGTACCGATATATTTCGGTAATTCAGTCCTTGACCACCCTCAGTACTACTACACCAGCTTAACATCAGCACTGGCAAACTCGCACACATGCCTAAATGAATAGAGTTGGCGTGTAAAGGTTGAGTCCTGTCGACAGTACAAGTTCATTGCAAAGGCTTCTGCAGTCACGTTAAATTTAACATCAGAAACGTGCCTCTGCGTGCTACAGTATCGAGCTGAGTAAACTTTGACAACTCCATAGAGGTGTATATTAGGGTTCCGTACCCGAAGGGTGCCAAACGGGACCCTATTACTGAGACTTCGCTGTCTGTCTGTCCGTCCGTCCGTCCGTCCGTCCGTCCGCCTGTCTGTCACCAGGCTGTCTCATGAACCGTGGTAGCTAGACAGCTGAAATTTTCACAGATGATGTATTTCTGTTGCCGCTATAACAACAAATACTAAAAATCAAAAGAAATTTAATATTAAGGGGGGCTCCCATACAACAAACGTGACTTTTTTTGCTCATTTTTGCTTGATATTGATAATGGTAGCAGGTAGACGCTTAACGCAGCGAAATTTCAAAAAATAAACTATCTAAAATTCTAAACATAAGTCATTAATATTTATTAAAACTCGGCTTTGATAAACGTCACATTTTCGATATTCTCGAAATTAGACAGAGTTTAGATATTCGTGCATAACAGCATGACTAGCACTATGCTACAAGCGAACAACCGATTTGAATCAAAATACAAATTTGCTTTCGAATAACTATTTATATTTTTAATTTCTGATGCGATGTAAAAAAGAAATGAGGCAAAATAACTGATATAATAAGTACCTGCTTATGTACCTTTTTATTATATCTGATTTGTATTATAGTTTCAAAATTGACCTTAGAGGTCAAATCGTTATGTATATCGACTTTAGTGATTTGCGATGCAGTAAACGATATCGATAAAAAAGCTATCAATTATTTTTTTGCAATTTTTTATTATTGATAGATCTGTTTCCCCAAAATTGAGGTTAAATATGATGAAACAAAAACCAAACCATGTCGTTTTGGTTTAGAGTGTTGCAAGCATACTTCCATTGAGTGAGACGATTATGTTCCAAAATTGAATTCATAAAAAAGTCCATTAGAAGCGAAATCGTTGAAACGTGACGAATATGGACATATGTGGCTGGCAATTATTACCAGTTGAATGTTTTTGAGGCACTTATCAAAATATGTGGCAAGATATTTAATGCGTTTGCAGTATTGTTTTTTGGGTTCCCCTTAAAATATGTATGAATACACCTATTTAGTACATCCTATATTATAGTATAGTTTATATAAAATATATTGTAGTCTGAACTCAATGCAGGTGATAAGATTGATAAAAGATACCTACAGATCAGATGTGACTTTAGATAATATCTGACAGAGCAACAAGACAGTTATGATAATAATAATATTAGATATACTTTATATTTTCAATGAGCAAGTAAAATTATATTTGAGTTGCAGCGATGGGCTAGCTCCTGGTCACGCAAACTGAAGTAACGGGCTAAAACTGGACACAAGTCTGTCTCTGCCACCCCGTATGGGAAAAAGCGTGACGCTATATTATGTTATGTTTGTTAACATTTAAAAGCAGCAAATTATCGTAACATTGGTGTTATAACTTTCTACGTTTTTTTTTTCACTTTTCCGTTTGCTTTTCCGTCTTCGCTCACTAGTGATGCGCTAATCTGACATGTAAGTGCGAAATATTTGCATGCTCGCGAGCGCACCAAACGTGGAAATAAACAAAGAAAATGCGTCGAAAACAATTAGCGACGTGAAAGTAGATACTATGCAATATGCAATGCTAATAGACCATTAAAACAAAATCCTTGCATTCTCTTAAACAGTAAAACAGCTTCACGATTTTCCACTCACTAATTTACCACATTTTTGGATAAAACCTATTATTCCTAAATTAGATTTTATAAACCTAAATGCCGGCTTTCATAACTAATTCACAACAATATCCAATCCAATTTTTTATCACAGCACTAGTTCAATATTTCACTGTCCATCACTGTTTGACATAAAAAATAAATTACATTAAATTCAAATGTAGAACTTGTATTTTTTTATCCGGCGCGTGTTTTGTAGGCTACAGTCGCACAGAGACTGCCATACTGACATTGGCAGCCTTCGAATGCTCGTGGCTTCGATTCTAACAGTGTGGTTAGGGCCTTAGTGCCTTATTAGGAAATGTTACCCGTTACGAGAATATTATATGTGTGGGAAGTTTTGTTAAGGCTCTATCAGGCGTGGAGGTCAAACTGTTTTGTTTATTTCTTTCTCTTAGGCCCGTAATAATGAACTCCGTAATAATAAGCGCGTCAAAATCACAGATTTCATCTAAACCGTCATTATGACAAAGTTGAAATATGTCTCAGAGCTGAGAGTAGGTTCATTTCTAGGGTTCCGTACCCGAAGGGTGCCAAACAGGACCCCATTACTGAGATTTCGCTGTCTGTCCGCCTGTCTGTCACCAGGCTGTATCTCATGAACCGTGGTAGCTAGACAGCTGAAATTTTCACAGATGATGTATTTCTGTTGCCGCTATAACAAAAAATACTAAAAAACAAAAGAAATTTAATATTAAGGGGGGCTCCCATACAACAAACGTGATTTTTTTGCTTATTTGCTCGATATTGATTATGGTAGCAGGTAGACGCTTAAAATGTTCATAATTTATTGAGTATATTATTTACTTAAAAATAAATAATTAAAATTAAATTAATATTTAGGCGGGCTCACATACATTATATATTTTTTTGGTTTTTTATAGATAATGGTACGGAACCCTTCATGCGCGAGTCCGACTCGCACTTGGCCGGTTATTATCCTTAAAACGAAGAAAGTTAATCTTATCAAATCTCTTTTATTTAAAGATAGGGAGGGCGGTACAGAAAAATATTTTTTCAGTACAGAGTAGAAGATATAATAATTGAAACAAAAAGTTAACTTTAGAAAAAACCGACTTCCACAAACCCTATTTGATTAGATTGAATTTAATACTAACTGTAACCCCTTATCCCCCCCCCCCCCCTTGGGGAATTAATTTTGTCAAATCCTATATCAGTGCTACCGCACGCGACTAAGGAACCCCTGTACAAAGTTTCATGGCTCTAGGTCCACCGGTTTAGGCTATGCGTTGCCTGCCCGTCAGCCACGCATTGTATTTGTACCTAGTATTGAGCAGTTCTGGTGGCCATATGTGGTCTTCATCAGCAGTTCCGCATCACAATATTATGCTTACCATGTGCATTTGCACGAGTTATTATGAAAAACACAAAAATCACTATAGGTCTGCCTATAATATTTGAAGAGTTCTCTCGATTTCTTCAGGATCCCATCATTAGATCCTGACTTGGTGTCAATGGGACCACCCTTGAGGTATTACCTATACGCCGAAAAAAGATTTGTTCAAATCGGTTCATAATTGGCGGAGTTATCGCGTAACAAACATAGAAAAAAAAAAAAAAACATACGGGTCGAATTGAGAACCTCCTCCTTTTTTTGAAGTCGGTTGATAAAGAATACCAAGGTTTTCCAAATAAAAAGATGAATTGTTATGATGCTGATGTGATCACAAAATAATTGAAACAAAAAGTAAACTTTAGAAAAAACCGACTTCCACAAACCCTATTTGATTAGATTGAGTTTAATACTAACTGTAACCCCTTATCCCCCCCTCCCTTGGGGAATTAATTTTGTCAAATGCTATATCAGTGCTACCCCACGCGACTAAGGAACCCCTGTACAAAGTTTCATGGCTCTAGGTCCACCGGTTTAGGCTATGCGTTGCCTGCCCGTCAGCCACGCATTGTATTTGTACCTAGTATTGAGCAGATCTGGTGGCCATATGTGGTCTTCATCAGCAGTTCCGCATCACAATATTATGCTTACCATGTGCATTTGCACGAGTTATTATGAAAAACACAAAAATCACTATAGGTCTGCCTATAATATTTGAAGAGTTCTCTCGATTTCTCCAGGATCCCATCATCAGATCCTGACCTGGTGTCAATGGGACCACCCTTGAGATATTACCTATACGCCGAAAAAAGATTTGTTCAAATCGGTTCATAATTGGCGGAGCAATCGCGTAACAAACATAGAAAAAAAAAAAAAAAAAAAAAAAAAAAAAAAAAAAAAAAAAAAAAAACATACGGGTCGAATTGAGAACCTCCTCCTTTTTTTGAAGTCGGTTGAAAATAAGCCCCAATTACAGGCAAAATATGTAACGCCAATAATACATACTTCAAAGGCAGCTAGAAAGTTATCTTTTTCCCAATAAATTAGTTTTTAGGTAAAACCTTCATGTTGCTAGGGCTCGGCCTTTCAAGGGTGCTTCTAATTAGCGATTGGTTTTTTGTATGACTGGTATTATGGGTATTAAGGATTGTTTTAGAAATATGGTCAGCTTAGTTAGATATATTAGATTAGAATCTAAATAGGTAAGTACATAAATAAATAGGTAAGTATCTACTTATATTTTATTCTGTGTAGAGTCAACCTATTAGTAAAATACGATACACTTTATGTTGTAGACGTAGTAGGTATTGGGATGGGTAACTAGGTAGGTAAACTTTTTTTTAGATTCGCATATAGGTTAACTAGCTGGTGCCCGCAACTTCGTTTGAGATAGAGGAATTATCATTTACCGAAAAATTATTACCCTCCTTCTGGTACAGTCGTATAATAAACTAAATTTAGTTTGTGTTAAATTTCATCAAAATCCGTTCAGTCGTTTCAGCGTGAAAGAGTCACAACACAAGTATATAAACACACACCACACACACGAGCAGAAACTTTTATATATACATATTTACAAACCATTTATATTATAATATTAGTAGGATTCACTTATCCTGGTTTAAGTTCACTAAGTGCCGTTCTCTCATTCCTCAGATAGCGTTTATCTGTCTGTTTATCTGGGGCTTTTGACATTTCACGCACGTACAAAAAGTGGTAAAAAAAAGTTATCTGACTGTTTATCCATCTCTTGAGAGATCCGGGCTAAGTCAGTTCCTCAAAATAATAGGTCTTGAATATTTACATGGGTCATGTCGCTGTTTCTGGTTCCCACGACACAGAGTGTGGGGCCAGAAGCAATGTATATGCCTGTATGTAAATGTTTCTGTTTTAATCAAGAATATTGTGGAATAGTGAGAAGTGGGAACCTTTCTGTTGCGTACGATATCGACATGTAATAAAACTAGAATAAAATGTTTTCTTTTCTTACCTTATCAGCCTTATCAGTAGGCGGCGAGGCAGGTGGACTCCTCGGAAGGCCCAGGTCCTCATCATCATCACTGCCGTCTCCGCGCCCGCGCCGTCTCACCGCAGCAACTAGCTCCGCCTGGTGGTAAACAGTGGAACTACGTTAGGGAGCGTTGGTAACGTTTTTGTGTAGATGGCGTTGATTGCTCTACTCTACATGTCTACATCCGACATTATAGCAGATTAGAGAGAGAAGACACGGTAATAGATATATACTTATTTGTAATATGGACTTAAGGTCTGCAATAAAGATTTATTGTATATTGTATTGTAATAGGCTTGTGGCCAAGGTAATCCAATAAATATAGGAACAAGTCTTAAGTAGAAGCATTATGTACAAAATGGCTTGAAATTCTCAGAATTGTATATTTCCAGCAGATATATTTTATAAAGTCAATTTTGTGCAAAAAAGACAGCTTTTGATGGCACTTTTACATGACGTCATTCTGTTGTTATTTCATAGAACTCAGGAACTAAAGTTCCGTTTTGACAGTTCATAAAAAGTATCTATTTTGACTTGACAGGCCGCAAGCCTATTGTTTTCGGGACCGTAATGTGACTAAGGTATCATTAATTAATATATCTGGACAGCGTTTTATCCATGTAATTATCCTCAATCACCTGCCTGCATTGAGCCAGCGTATTGGAGGATGACTCAATATTACTAGTAGGTATCGGCCTGTGCCCCTCGGTGGAAACATTGATGGGTTACAATTATTTTTATTATACCTACATGCTTAGACTAACTCCCAGTTTCTGAGACGCTGATCAAAGGTTACGATTAGCTAATAGAGCGATTAACTAATTTCAGCCAATCACGTGCCGCCATATCAGCCAATCGTGTGCTGCCATTTTGAATTAACCACCGATTAGTTAAACGTGACCTGTGATCAGCGTCTCAGAAACTGGGAGTAAGTGACACACATATTTTACAGGATAGGAGGCATATTTTGCATTAAATATCAAATTGTTCTACAGGAAATAACAGATACGAGTTATCAAATTGTATGTATCATTTCCTTTACACCATCATCAGCTTGTGGGTCGAGTAATTTTTAAATGCTGATGATAGTCGCTTTCATCAAGTGAATGGACATTTTGTGTGCAGGCGGATCTCAAAATGTGACTGTCACTTAAAGTAAGAGCCCGTCTATGCTGAAATGACGCGCCCTACTCCTTGGTTTTGTATTACAATTAAATACAAAGCCAAGGAGTGGGGCGCGTCATTTCAGCTTAGACGAGCTCTACTGATTCAACTAAGTATTATTCAACCTATCTATAGTACAGGTAATTTAATCGTATCATTTCTCTAAACTAAAATGTCCATAGAATTTGGGGCTCAGTCAAGCAAAATCCAAATAAAAAAAATAATGGAATTTATAATAAATGGATTTCATTGGAATTTATTATAAAGTAATAAAAATGGAATTTATGCGTGGGCGCAACTAACCTTCTACCACCCTTTATAGGAAAATGCGTTTTAAATATGATACCTAAGTAAAGTACATTATGTTTAAGATCATGGCATAAATAATCCACAATAACAGTAAACCGAGTTTATTAACTTTTAACAGTTCAAAACTAATACATTTTTGACATCTGCAAGGAAAAATATTGCTTTTTAGAAACGTATTTAGTACTGTCAATAGATAAATACAGGAATGAACGGACAGAGTAGAGCTCGTCTAAGCTGAAATGACGCGCCCCACTCCTTGATTTTGTATTTCCTTGCAATACAAAACCAAGGAGTGGGGCGCGTCATTTCAGCTTAGACGAGCTCTACCTATAGCAAATAATGTAACAAACCCAGATTTTGTTCCATTTTCTCCAAGTACGGCTCATTACACTCACTGTCAATAAACGTGACAACTTTTGTTCTAGCACTGTCAAATTTTCATATTTTTTTCAATTTACTACAACACAACAAAAAGAACTTTTGAGACACTCACAGTTATAGCTTCATTTACCTGCCAAAATGATGCTAAGTTTTTTTATATTCACGCACTTCTACACAAACTTGTATCTAATGCAAGCACCTGAATAATTAAATTACTAATATTAAATAGGTAACACCTAATAATAATTTAAAACATGTCCACGGCCCACCAAAATCAGACATTGACTGAGCAAGTACATCATGTTTTGATTTCATCCGTTCCATCATCACCACAAAAGGTTGGTGAGTCAATATCATCAGTGACTACCCCACTCATATTTCGAGTATTTAATCATTTCTCATTACTATTTACCCCTGTACTAATTATCGCGTACAGCTTAACGTACACTACAGTAGTACGATAGTAGTTCTTATGAAGCATGTAATTAGGAAGGTACAAGTACCGTGAAAAGACCTGTGTTGGTTTATTAATACTTGGAATTTCGTAGAAAGATAAACGAAGTTCTTTCAAAACGACGAGCTTTGTTATTGGAATATCTAGTTAGTAATTAGCTATGTCACCTAATTAACATTGTAGTTATCTCCAGCCTTCAACTCCCATTTTCGGCATGCTTGTAAATTGGCACATTTTATTCGATTTTACCGTCACCAGTTGTCAGTTGGTTTCCGTTATCCGAATTCGGAAACCGGTAGGTTTAACGGTAAAGTTTGTTATGCGGGAGTTCTAATGTAATATGGAGAATTGCATCCTTTTATTATGATAAAATATTTTCAAAGTGTATTTTCATTTCACTTTCACAGATGAACAGACAGATACTTAATTTCATATCTGTACCTACTTGTGAAATGTCAAAAAGTTTTCTGACGGGTTTGGCCATAAATATTTCAATAAAGTCTTCACAAAATAAAAGGCCCGTTTTGACAGTTCAAGCCCATGAAGTTTTAACCCCTAACGCGTAGGTAATAAAAGCCAACTGTCGCGTACAAGCAAAACGTACAAGTTGCATCTAGGAAAACCGCTTCTAAGACCTACGCGAGGGGTTAAAACTTCATGGGCGTGAACTGTCAAAACGGGCCTTTAATTTTGTGAAGACTTTAAGGTCATGTGAGGCCTAATCTATTAAGAAAACCAGGAATATAATATGCACGGAAATGATATCAACTATGGGATATTTACCAAAAATATATTAGTAGCCCACAACCGAGCTAAATCCCATAAAGACCGCAACGCACTCGAGAACTCGATAGCCATTTTTAACCAAAAACACCAAACTTCATAAAATTAACATAAATAAAAAAAGCTAGAAACACCGGCAAAGGCACGGATGTCCGCCTTTATAATGCCACGGTGGAAAAAAAAAAAATGAAATATTCACACACTTCTCTTCATTGAGACAACAATAACACTGAAATTCGTTTTACGATCAAACTACTGAGAGAGAGTGAGAAGGTAAATTTTACATTTTCGAAAGTACGTTCATATAGCGAAACGCCAGTAAAGTATAGTATAAATCATAAGATAAGATACAAATTAAGTTATATTGTTATTGTATATAATTTTCCACAGAATAGGTGTGGGTTAATTAATTAGCTGTATAAGCGTTGGCTAATGGTAATAGTTATCAAGTATATTTTCTCTATGAAATATAGAGCTAACTCTATTCAAGGCACAGATTAATAAAGAGTTCAAGGTAACTACGTATACTTAGTTCTTTCCTCCACCCGATTTACCTCGACTCCACCTAACTCAAGAGATTGCTGTCAAAAATTTAATTCTTTAAGGACGCTTTGACATAAGACAAGACCAATAAATTAGTCAAGGAGTGGTCAGGCGATCGACAGAGTGGAAGTGTTTCATAATTGCAATATTTAGTGATCGGATAGGACAGTATAAGTGTTTTATAGGTAAAGTGTGTTTTGGGTTCCGATCCTTAAAAGGAAAAAAGGAACCCTTATAGGATCACTTCGTTGTCCGTCCGTCCGTTCGTCCGTCTGTCAAGACCTTTTTCATGGAGAACACTTGGAGGTATCAAGGTATAAGTATATCAATTGCTCAGGTCTGTGGTCCCTTAGAGGTGTGAAAAAATCAATCTTCTAGGTGACCGCAATCCAACGCTGTATTATTTATGCTGTAAAATTGCATTCAGCTACGTTCAATGTAAAATTGTTGGATTTTCAGCTACGTTCAATGTAAAATTGTTGGATTTTCATAGTAATCCAATAGACTCAAAACCTACAGGGTACTTTCCGCTGACCTAGAATCGTGAAATTTGGCAGAAATCAAGGTCTTAAAGCACAGAAAGTGGAAAATCTTAAAACTGTAAAGGGGTTTGGCTAAAGTTGGCGTCGTTTTAACGTTTCCTCAGAGTTTGATCGATTTTCAGTTTTGGCGGCTACTCATAAAAGTTGTAAATTTTGAAAGAGCAATTAAAATAAGCTTATCTTACCATGGAGTACATATCGCTAAATCATTTCGGGGCTGAGATATCACACTTTATAGTTTTTTTCAGTACAAAAAGTGTTACATTGAAGCTCAGCATCATCTCAGCTTCGAAATGGTTTACAGCAATGCTTCCTCCTTAAATATAATACAATATGGTACACTTACTATGGACCATTAGCGTCATTATTTTTTTCGCGGCCACCTATATCTCTAACGTTATTTGCTAGCAGGGGTATGATTCTCGCGCATTCGATATATTATGGATATCGACGCTTTCCATACAAAATCACTCGACATAGGTGTCGATATCCGTATATCGAATCCGCGAGAATCATACCCCTGCTAGCAAATAACGTTAGAGATATAGGTGGCCGCGAAAAAAATAATGACGCTAATGGTCCATAGTAAGTTACCCAATCCCCTTTCTGTATTACTGCGAAAATGTGTAATTTAGTTTACTTGGATGATATAATACTTTTATTTATTTTTATGTACATAGAAACTATTAGAAACCTAATTGCTACACGAAATGAAAAAAATACTTGATTAAGTGTTTGTCATCAAAGGTATGGTCATTTTTGTATGGTTCCTGGGATGCCTGAAACTTGCAAGTGCCCTAAAATTTCGTGTACGCCTATAAAACCATCCATCGAGAATTCAATTATATACATACTTACAACAATTATTCCTTGAAAAAAATGTCGTAAATAATAGTAGGCTTTCTGAGATAGTTTAGTTTGAATAGGTATGTATGTTAATAAATTACTGAATTACATATTCAAACTTTAGGGTATGCAAGTACCTACCCCAGTTTAGTTAATAAACCTCATAAACCAAGGTGTTTGGGTTCTTATCAACAACAGAGTTGAAAAAGTACCCATTCAAAGTGGGAATAACAAACTTTATATGTAACCCAACCATGACTCTACCTAAAAAAGCAGAGCTATTTTTCGCACAACTTCATTCCTACAACAATAAATAACGAGAGGGTTATATTTGTAACACGCACATTCCACAGACACAAGCCGAAAGGAGGATTAATTTAGCAAATTCCAAATTTGAATATTCGATCGATATGGCGGGCGGCCGAGTCCACGTTGCGCGGGCGACTGGCTGGACCATGAATATGATTCATCCTAAGCCCAGCCACTTAAAAGAAAAAGTTGGCGAAAAAAACAAATCTCTTTGCAGACCATTTCAGACCGACTGCTGTATTAAAAACATAAAAACTGTGGCCACGAGAGCATAACCGGATAGGCAGAGATCATCGGTGGATGAACACACACGATTTTAAGTAACAAAAACTTGCTGCTAATTGATATTGGACTCTTTTAACAGTTGTATAAGGGCTGTGAGAGTTGCACTTTATAGCTAGATATCAAGATTCCATAAAATAATTCCACAAAAAAATTACGTCATCACAAATTGCTCTTTACATAAAATATACTTATTACAACGCTCGGTTTCTGGATGAGCGATCAAATGTAATAAACTGTTAATATAATTTGTCTACTCAATTCCAGTCATTCAAGTGCCGCTATTTTAAAATAATCTTCGATTAATCGTCCACTTCGTGACATTTGACCTGTCTTTCAGGGTTACCCATTTTAATGAAATGACTATAGCTTAATGATGGATATTCAAATAAAGATGGCTCAGTTGATAGCTTATAGGAACTTACGGGTTGATAGATGGTTGTCATGATCGGGTTTAGTCATGTTGTACCCTTCGCTACCTAAAAGTATTCGCTTAGAAGGAATTTTATGAGCACATGTATTTAATTAAGGCAATAAATCTACCTTGCCATACAATAGTGATGGTGATGATTATAGACTAGGCAAGGCGGTTACGCTCTGGTAATTTCGCTCAAAGCAACTCGCATACTAATTTGGAAGGGGACTAAGATTATATTGACCTTAGAAAACCCGCCTTTATGTCTATGTCTACATAGACCGGAAGTGATTACAAATCGGAAATCCTAAACAGGTTTTGTTTATTTCAAAAGCTATAACTTAAAAGGGTATGGAGGGATTTTGACTCTGCATTTTCTACAGCCGCTGCCGATTAGACTGCGTCTAAGGATGCGCGCGGAGAGAAATGGAAGTAATGGAACTAATTTTATGGGTAGCCATTTTGTCCTCAATGTTCTTACACTGGCAATGTGGCAATACTGCTTGAACGAACGCACGCTACACCACCGTCACGCCACCATTCAGGGTGAATCTAAAGGGCTCTACTCACGGTCCGATCTGTCTCGCGATTTGTTGCTCACTGCAACTTGTTGCCTTGCAACCGATTGCAGGTAGACTGCATCGTGAGTAGGCAGGTTGCAGGTTACATGCAATCGATTGCATCGAGATTGCATCGTGAGTAGGCAGGTTGCAGATTGCATACAACAAGTTGCAGCGACAAATTGCAAGTCAGTTTGCATCGTGTGTAAAGCCTTTAATCCTTGACGCAGCTAAGGGCCCGTACGCACAGCGTTTTTTTCCGTGCGAATCAAAAAATTGCGGAAAAAAAATCGCAAAATTGTATGCAGAAATCTGCGGAAAAAACATCGCTGGTGCGCCCACTCCCGTAGTGTTTATTGCATGTGTTACAGAGTTGCGGAAAAAAAATCGTACGGAAAAAAATCGCTGTGCGTACGGGCCCTAGTATACAGTAAAAATAGGAAAATCAGCGGAACTAAATAGGGAGTTACAAAAAACTTTAGGATAGTGTAGAGGCAGGTCTCCTGAAAAGAGTCACAAAAATTCCTCTCATTAACCTGTGCCGCTGGGCGGTGGGGGAGTATGAAAGATCCCATTTTCCAGTTATTCGCTCGTAAGTCGAAAACCATTGGAAATATCAACACACTTGCTTCTACATTAATTAACTACATTAAATTTTGAACAAATCGTCACATACATTTTCATTGTAGGATCAATACTTTATGAGAATAATAGGTCTCCAAAGCTACCAAGATTTTCAGTATAGAATCGTAAATGTTCCATCTCTTGTATTTACCAGACCACATCTGCATAGTAACTTATGGATTGCGGTATTAGATCGCTACTGCATATTCCTGAGCATTGTCCAGGTCCAAAAAGTCTTGGGACATGCCAGGTCAGGGCTTTGAATCCCAATTTTATGTGCTACTTAGGACATGGATAAAAACTATATCCAGGTCCCGCAAGGCCACTCCAGCTGTGTCATCTGGTAGAGTAGTCCCTAGTAGTTAGATCACCGTCCGGGTCCCAAAGGTTTTCGGACGATATCCTTTCAAGGCTTCGAAAACCTACCAAAATACTTAGAAGTTGGTTTTCAGGTTGGTCGGTAAGTTGTAGAAGCCTTGAACAGATATCGTGAATAACTTTGGGACCTGGACGGTGGTGATCTAGAATATGTACTTAGTAGTCCCTAATTAGTTCCGCTGATTGCCCTTTTTTGGCTTACTTTTACTGTATTATAACGGTCGTGCTCGTCTGCCAATCGGCGATATGTCAAAACTTTCTATGTCTATGACTACGTGATTTTAACTTCTATTTAGTTAGTTAGATATACCTCGGAATAATTGCTGAGTCATCCTCATACATAAACATATACCTACGTACTTAAGTATTTTTGCATCTTGGGTAATGTTTATATTTTCCGAAATGATTGCAATATTTTTGAGCAAAAGAATTGAGAAGAATCACTTGAACATGAAAACGTTGTGATGTGATGTAACAAGTGGATGACGTCTTGAAAACTTTCAAACTAAGCACACTCTGGACAAGAAACCATGGCCTCGAGTGTCGTATGGAAATGGTATAAAAATGAGTATCGATTGATCCCAAGGCGGTTTAAAGGGGTTTGGGTAACCTACATACTATGGACCATTGGCGTCATTTTTAGAGTTTCGTATCTCAGAAGGAGAAACCCTTATAGGATCACTCGTGCGTCTGTCTGTCCGTCCGTCACAGGCAATTTACTCAGAACATATTGGACCGATGAAGTTGAAAATTGGTACACATATCATCTGTGACCCAAAGACAGAAGTGCAAGGTAAATATATGAATATGGAATGTAAGGGCCATTTTTGGGGTGCCCCCCCAAAATGATAAAAATCAAATTTTAAAAATTCAAAATATGCCGTGTGGCATATCAAATAAAAGCGCATGGTGTGAGGAACTTAAATTTATTTTTTGACCGAGCGAGCGAAGCGAGCGAAGCGTCTCCGTTTCAGGTTTGGGCAAAAATGCTTTCGTATGTCCGGTTGTTCTCCTCTACAGGTCGCATTTATGAACCGATTCTCGTGAAATTTTGTGAGCAGGTTGGAAAAATAAATAGAATTTTTTACTCGAGCCAGTTTTTTGATTTTTTTCAAAATGGCGGAGATATGGGGTTTTAAAATGTAAAAAAATCGCTACAACCCAAACGGCTCGATGGATATTAACAAATGAGGTGTCGTTGGACTTGTAAAGACCATGAGAGTGAAACAGATGAGCGAGCGAAGCGAGCGAAGCGTCTCCGTTTCAGGTTTGGGCAAAAATGCTTTTGTATGTCCGGTTGTTCTCCTCTACAGGTCGCATTTATGAACCGATTCTCGTGAAATTTTGTGAGCAGGTTGAAAAAATAAATAGAATTTTTTACTCGAGCCAGTTTTTTGATTTTTTTCAAAATGGCGGAGATATGGGGTTTTAAAATGTAAAAAAATCGCTACAACCCAAAGGGCTCGATGGATATTAACAAATGAGGTGTCGTTGGATTTGTAAAGACTATGAGAGTGAAACAGATTATATAATTTTAGTAAAAAGTCAATAGGTTGTATAAAAGATCGCGAAATGTAGTTTACAAAGTTATTGGTGCGGCTACTTTCATACTGCATGTACGTAACCAGGTACATTCATAAGTTTGTATGTGTTATTGAAAGAAAATTATTTGGGTTATTTTTTTTATGTGTGTTAGCAGTTCAGCTTTCCCACCGACATACTCGCGAGGTCTACAGCTCACAGAGCCACTAGTATAATATTTTTAAGACTTATATTGAAAAATTTGTGCTTAATAATATGACCGAGTCGCATGACGGGGGAGTTTCTTGCCCTTCTTTGCTCCATCCCTAAGCCCACAACTTCCGAACGGGCGGTAGTATACATAAATATTAATATTATGTAGTATGATTTTATGGTCAGTAATTTTTTTGAATTGAACTGAATTGAATTGTCATCAAAACCTCTAGGGTACTTCCCGAAATCCTAAAAATCTGAAATTTGGTATACAAGCACATGTTTGCCCACCCATATCCCATAAAAACTCCGAAATCTACAACTTTGACCCCCTAACCCACTAAACCTGGGGTGAAGTTTGTATGAAAAACTGACTTAGGAATCTTTTAGGGTATTTTGTTGGTGTTAGTCCTATTATTGTTGTACGAAACCCTTTCAACGCGAGTCCAACTCGCACTTGGCAGCTTATTTTTTTACCGATATCTTTATCATTATTTGGTAGCAGCATCATAGTATTATATTTAAAGAGGAAGCATTTCTGTAAAGTAGTTAACAGTGCAGTGTAAACCATTTCGAAGCTGAGATAATAGAGCTTCAAGTAACACTTTTTGTACTGAAAAAACTTTAAAGTGAGATATCTCAGCCCCGAGATGATTTAGCAGTTAGCTATATATGTACTCCATAGTAAGATTAGCTTATTTTTAAATGCTCTTTCAAAAATAACTTTCATGAGTGGCCGCCAATACTCAAAATCGACCAAACTCTATGGAAACGTCAAAACGACGCAAACATTACCCAATGCCATTTAGGCCGGGACTCCACCAAAGCGGAGATGTGGAATATTTGTATACGAGATGGAAACAGCTCACATCTCCGCTTCCATCGCGCGCGCCATACAAATATTCCACATCTCCGCACATCTCCGCTTTGGTGGAGTCCCGGCCTTAGAATGTATTTGGTTTATTTGGGTTCTCGGTGGCGCCCTTTTGTTCGTAAACTGACTGAGAAATGAGGCATTTTGCGCATTGCATACTTAGCCAGATACCAACTAAGCTCGCCCGGTCAGCACTATTTCTATTTGAATACCATACGAGAAAATGCTGTCCCAGTCACCGAGAGGAGAGACAGACTTAAATGCATTAGTCAAGCTTTTTGAAGTAAAACTTCTTGGGGCACGGGGGTAAAATTTATTTAACCTCTCAACTGTGGGTTATTCATATATTTGCTTTTCAATTACTACTAGCCGGGTGCTATCACGAGTGGCTAAGAAATGTAACGGAAATTGGAATCGGTGACGTCAGGGTCGGCTGAAGACTCTTAAAACCGCAACTATTTTCAATACGGTTTTTAACTAATCAGATAAGATAATAATACATTCGTACAATAAAGAATGTTAATTAGTGAGAGAAAAATCTGATGAAACGTTAACAAATAAAAATTATTTTAAGCATTCTTCCACGAGTTCTTGATTTCCGGTAAAGGCCAAAACCAGTGACGTGACCAAAAACTACTTCGTTCAACCTCTTTGTTGGAACCGGAACTTATGTTTGACAGTTGTGCGATGCGATCCATACAGTTTGTAAGAAAAGAGTTTCATCAATATCACACGGGTCGATATGGATTTCTAAAATGATGAACGAATCGTTTTGTGGCCGGTAACTATGGAATAGGTACCTAAAACGCGCTGCGTAGTCGCGCAACAGGCAGCTAGTAATCGCATAAAGTCACTTAGAATCATCCAAATGTGATATTTAGTTTTCAAACAAATTCCGATGTGATGGATGGCTGCATTAAGACTTCTTGAAAACAATAAGTAGGTACCTAGAACTGTTCTAAAGCCACTTTTTATTATATAATAGTGTATAGTGCAGTTCAAGTCACAAATTAGCAGTTTAGCTACTAAGTACGTGTTATACCTACCTATTTAATGTTTATCTGTAGTAAACGGCCAAAGCGAGGTCTACAGCTTACAGAGCCATAAGTTTAATGGCTTATTGTTTCGCTTATTTGTTTGTATGTAATTTTTGTAATACATATTTTAAAGTTGAATTGTTGTTATAACTGTTGAAATTATACGATTTTGATTTTAATAAGCTTTTGTAATTTTAAAGTTAATGCTTCATGCCAGTCAATAATGTTGAAGTAAAATATCAAAATCGAGGTATGTCGTATGGCGGACTAAGGAAATGTCAAGAATAAAATTAAATAAGAGTTACGTCATCGCTTCGCGATGAAGTAACCCTAAAAAATCCTAGCAAAGTAGGTATGTATAGGTTAGCGGGGGTAGCATAAGGCACGCCAGTCACCCCAGCCACGCATTTTGTCACAATTTAATGTCATATCATAATGAATGCGCGCTATTTTATGGAGAAACATCATTGAGACGCGAAAGGAGTTGGCAATTTGGCAAAATGACTGCCCCAGACATGTACAAAGACTTCTCAACAGCCAATTAATAGCATTTAAATATTCTCTCATAAATTACTGCGTCTTTAGTTAGTTTGTAGAACTTGAAGGAAATGATTAAATAATTAAGAGTTGTCAGTTCATACTCTATGATTCCGCCATTGATTAGTGACTTTTGCCATCGACCCATCGTTAAAAATAACATGCAACATAATTGCCAATTGCCAACTAGCAACACTGTTGAAAACAGGAGGTTTCCAGAGGAGTGGCTAGATGGCGTTATGTTGCATGTTATTGCAAAATGGTGCTTATTTCTAGCGACGGCAAAGGTCACGGAATCATATTGGAATCACGGAGTATTGAGTAACAACTCTTATTTACCTATATTTAATTTTTTTTTCTTCAAGTTCTACAAACTAAATACAGACGCAGTAAATTAAATTTATGAATGAATATTTAAATGCTATTGGCTGTTGAGAAGTCTTTGTACATGTCTGGGGCAGTCGTCCATATATTGATTTAGCCATCTTCTTTGTCATTTATCTGCGCGACTGAGGTGAGTGGCAAGCCTTATGGTAGCCCCGCAGGTACACATTAACTTGGAATAGTTGAAAATACGTACTCGATCAATTAAATAAAGGGACTGGGCACAGAGACAAGCAAAGCAATGCATACATTTGAGCGAGACGGTTTTAAGACGTGACGTCGTCAGATGGTATATAATCTGAGCGAGATGCAAATAGTAGTGAGACTATTGAATGAGTTAAGTATATCACCACGAGCGCGACAAATTGTAGATAAGGAATGGTGGGAAATAAATGACATAACGTATTAAAAGTAAGTACAAGTATAAAATAATTTCAAATAATCGGACGTCTGAAACATAAAAGTAACTTGAAGCAGAGATTGGATCTCAAAATTGGAAATTTAAATCTCTTTTAGTATAGGTAGGTATAGGTGTATAGTATAGGTACCACTTAATGATCTAGCTACAGAAGTTTTACTTCTAACACGTGTACGGTGCTACACGCGATTTTTTTATTTAGTTAGCTTTTGTGCATCCAAGTCGTAGCTTAGATGACCAAAAGGTAAATTGACTGACTACGTAACCAGGAATCCTGAAAGAGCGAGAAATTCAAGTGAATCATAGACCACCCCGGTGTGAAATGAGACTGGCCACAAATACCAGGAAAACAACGATATTTTGGCGTGCGAGTGACGTTTACTGGAGACGTCACTTCTACGCAACCTCATGCAATGATGTCAAAAATCGTCTGTTTTCACCTGTCACCGAACGCCAAAAGCTCGTTGGACAGCGGTACGTACGAGCTCTATTTTTCATTCGCTCGATTATTTTTAGTTATATCGCATGCGAAGTATATCGCGTTCGCCTTGTATATCGCATGACGTCGATTTTCTGTGGCATGATTCGCGCGCATTCGATATATGATATCTACACCTATATCGAGTGATTTTGTATATGGAATCTGTCAATATAGGTCTCGATATCCGTATATCGAAGGCACGAGAATCATGCCACTGCATTTCCGAATCGTTCGTCTTCGATGTTCCTTAAATCGCATTTGACTATTCTATCATTCGACTGGCGTAACGAGTGGTCCTGACCACTCGTTGCAGAGCGAATGACTGAAAGATATTTTGAACATGGCGAACAAAAATCGGTAGAAAAGAGCGCTCGTTTGCAAAAGAGCGATTGAGAAATAGAGCTCCAGATGATTGCGGAATATGCTCCAGGGTCGTCGCCGTTCGGTCATTCGAGTCGTCACTCAATGCTTCTGTATTCTTCTTCATAAAAAATTAGCGCATTGATGTTCCCAAGAAAGGGCGCTGACGTTAAACAGTTCGAGTAAAACAGCCATACTACACCACGCTGCTGGCTCGATGCTGATTGATTTAGCGGTCACGGGCAGTGGGCAATCCGGCTGCCAGAAAACTTGAAAGAATATTCTCACCCAAAGTATTGAATGACAGAAAAGGAATCATTACTTTCCACCTGCCGAGCGTTTCAATAAGTAGTCACCAATAGGGTCAATTATTACTAAGGGCTTATTCAGGTAGAACGCTGGCTACCAGCGCCGACTGCCAGCGCTTATCGGCGCAGGCAACAGACATAAAGAAAGCAATCAGAAGCTGACTGGTGCAGTCTCTCTGCGTAGCACGCGAGATACAAAATAGCCTACCAGCGCATGTCGGCGCGTATCGGCGCTGGTCGCCCGCCGCTTATCGGCGCTGGTTCGGCACAAAGTTTATAGACTGCCTGCGCCGACTACCCGCGCGGACCGGCGCCGATAAGCGCTGGCAGTCGGCGCCGCTTGCAGCCAGCGTTCTACGTGTATAACGCACTAAGTCATTTTGACAATTATTATTATTTTCAGTCATTTTCCTTGACGGAAGGATGATTTACATATCAGGGCCGTAAGTCGCGTACTGAATCGCAAGGGCTCAACATTCCGCTTGTTGCCAGCCGGCGCGGCGCGTCTCGGCACCGTTGTCAAGCAAGAACCAGGATTTTTCGCCTCGCTACAGCTATCTCAATGCCATTCCTTTACCCGCTTCCCGGGGCATGATTCTGCAAGCGAACCGTATGACAGTGGCTATAAGGAGGGCTCAAAATCCCGGTTTTGGCTTGTCAACCGCGCCGAAACGTTCCGCGCCGGCTGCAAACAAACCGCTATTTCTCGCTATAGCTATTAACATGCGATTCGTATGCAAAATCCGGCCCCTGTACGTACCCGGTGTGATGAAGCCAACTGCGTGTGCGCAGGCCGCTCGTCGCTGGACTCGTCGCCGGACCGCTCGCCCGTGAACACGGAGTCGTGCGACACAGACAGACCGCTGCCATAGGCGCCCTCTCTGCGGGGAACGATCAGTTGGTCAGAAATTAGGAGGTTGTTAGTCTTCATCCGTTTATTCCCCGGCTGAAGGACCAGTATGCAGAGCCGTAAAATTTAGGGGAAAAAAAAACTTCGGAAGTCTTTAAGTAAAAGTTCCAAGATGGTCATGTTCACGTCCGCGTCGGAGATCCAGTTCTATACCCCCACGGGGTTACCATTACACGACCTATTTGGCAATAATTCAGCTTAAGTACACAATCGCTGATCCGCACAATGTCTTATACGGTAAACCCCTGATCCCCAAAACAGAATTATCAGGGCCTCAAGTCGCGTACCGCTACAGCCTCCCAGTGGTGTATCGATTGCTTCAAAATACAGAAATTGACACAATCGGTGGTCTGGTAAACAAAAATGGCCGCCTTGGACGCTATCGCCTTCTCAATAGATTTGGCGTGGCAAATTGGAAGTCCCGCCATTTTTGCTGAGCCCTCTATCAGAACAGCTTACTTCCTCCGATGCTGCCTATCAGCGTCGAGCAGCTCGCTGGTGGAAGAGCTCTTCGGGTCGTTCTGTGTGCCGCTGCCACGCCGCTTAAACATGCGCCGGAGTCCGCGCAGGAACCGGCCGGTGCGGCCCTCGCCTGGAAAAGGTGACACAGTGTGTGAAAAGTAAGCGGATAAAACATCGCGATGAATTGGGAACCTCCCGCCTTTTAAATCGACTTAAAAAGGAGAGAGGTTCTCAATTCTGGGCTAAGAGAGCCACAGACTGGCTCCCAGAAAATGCATAGAGAAAGGGCTGACCCAGACCCAGGAAGAGATGGAGTGATGAGTTGGGTCTATGCAGACACTATATATCAAATTGACTGCGCCTGCCGGGGAACGTTAGTTGTATTCAACGTACGCAACCTATGTCCGATTACGGGCCGCCAGACAGTTTCGCAGCGGCTGACCAATCACAGCTCTCTTACCTCGTCCCCCGCCGCCCGTAAATTGGTGTGTTGTGTTTCAAAGGAAAATGTAGCTATGCGCGTGCTCCCTCCCAAGGAATAAAGGGAGACCGCTCAGGATCAGATAGAGTGGAAGAGGGGGAGAGAGGCCTTTGCCCAGCAGTGAGACACAGCAGGCTCGTAATAATAATAATAATAACTAGGATAGTATGGATAGGGAGAGGTGCATCGTTCCACGCCCAAGAATGGGTGCGTTCGAAGACCAGTGACTGACTGGCAATAGTCGGAGCAAGTGCCCAACTAGTCCCGAGTGGCGAAAACAGATGTGGACTGCATTATTTATTTAGCGTTTGGTTGCTGTCGTCAACGTCACAACTCATAAAGGTGGCAGCTTGTGTAGCCATTTGATAGTCTCTTCGTCAGCGGAGTGGACTTTTTACAGTCCTCCCTCGATCGGCCATAGAGGACAATCATCCGTTAGGTGGGCCATGCTCTGAATAGCTCCGCAAGAGCAGAAAAGATTGTCTCTGTACCCCCACTTGTTCGGCGCAGATGCCCTGGCCAGTCCGGAGTCGGTTCAGCTTGGTCCAGCAGTTGCGTGGAAGATTGAAGCCGTGTGGCAGATCGTTTGGGTTTTTGACCAGGTGCGCGTTTGAAGCGGGAGTGGAGACCGTGTGTGTGGACTGCATAGTGCATACTAACCATGTCTCTGCTGGTCGACATGCGGCGGGCGGTACGGCGGCTCGAGGGAACCCTCGCGCACGCACGACATCAGACCGCCGCCGCCGCCGTGCGACATGCGCCGAGGCTGGAACAGAGAGAGATACAGTTAGATAGTATGAGAAGAATAAAAATTGCCGCCGCCCCGCCACTAAAACAGAAATACAGAAATACTGATACTGGGGCTGGGAAACCCGACCGACGACGGACAGACAGGTATAGGTATACCGGCTGATCTGATGGCTTATGTTACGTTGGCTAGAACTCCATTTAGCATGAAAGGGGGCTAGCAGCTCTGCAGCTACTGTTGTCATTGGTACATGGTCAGCTGCGGGATTTGAACCAGCAACCCCCGCATGACAGGCGAGCGGTGTTCTGGACCGCGGATGCTCTTCCTCTTATTAAGTAGGTATTTAACGTTCGCGATCAACCTCTGAAGGCCATACACACGATAACGTCTTTCAGTGTTTACCCCACAAGCCCAAGAGGCGAAGGTCAAGGACATTTCACAGATCGATAGTGGATGCTGCGAGTAGGCGAGATAGAAGATACAACCCTGTGCCCAATGGGTGTTGGGTGGGAGAGGGACGCAAGCGGAGTAAGGACACGCGTAAGCTGTTTTTGCGGTCATAGGGAATTCCATGAGATTTATTACATGACGGGAGATGAGAGTAGGTTCAGCAATTCAGGAAAGAGAGACCGAACAACTACTTTTGTGGCGATGGTTGAGGTAATGCCTCACAAGCGAGTGGTTTCGGGTTGAAGACCCGAGCAGGGGGAAAAAATATTATTACTTACATCGATCGTTGTGCCTAGTTAACGTCACGCGCTGTTATGTAACTCAAAATATATATTTTTTCCACCCCACCACACGCATTTTTTCTTGTTCTCGATCGTTTTCCCTGTCTTCCCCGTTTGAACAATTTCCTGGACGAAAAAGTTGATTTTGTATTTTTTTATTAGTCTGGGCCTTGGTCGTGGGAACAATAATTTAGTAACAATAACAAATACAGAGGTAAAATACAAGGCCCTTTCTTAGAACTCATATCATAACCATTTGGGTGTTATAATATTGGTCCAAACAGTAAAGGCCAGTTAAATACACCTCGACATGTATCTGTAAAATACAATTATGCTCTAGAAAAAAAATAAAGATTCAAATACTTAGCCATTTCAAATGATTTAAATATAACGATCAGTATGAAACATAGCCTCAAGTAAACCTTTGTAAATGCGTAATTAATGTAGGTAAGTATACACCTACATTATTTACGCAATCTAGTAATCAAGAATGAGTGAAGGATTTATTTCAGGTAAATTATTTCCCATCAGAAACCTAGCCTTATTTACACACCACTTAGGGTCTCAGGTGCTTTGAAAACAAAATGCTACTCACTTAAGTCTTACTTAATGCAGAACTCATTTAGTGGACCCCACAGGTACGACCGTTGTACTTTATGCTGATGTCTTTTGTTTTTTCAAGCAATTATTCATCTTAAATTGTAATTTGTTGTTAGACTTGAGAATTAAAATAAACCGGCCAAGTGCGAGTCGGAATTCCACAAGAAAGGTTCCGCACTTTCGTACAAGGAAAAGTACAAAAACATAACAAATTTCTTGTTTATTTTTATGGTATGGCAGCAGATATATAGCTAAATATTCCGTGAAAATTTCATAATACAGTTCGTGAGGTACAAATTGATACAATCCGCTAAGGGGCGGACAGACGGACAGCGGAGGGTATGGCTAAGAGCTAAGGGTACGGAACCCTAAAAATCTCGGCGCAAATAGCCTTAGTTCAATGGAACACATAATAAAATCAGATAAAATTCTAAATATTAGAGCAATGTCGGCGAAGATGATATGATTAAATTACAGTGTTATAAACACCCTCGGTAGCGTAAGGACAAAAGAGTCCTTGGAACAATATTGACATTAAAATTATATAAAAAAAAAATGACATAAAAAATATTTTGACAGTGGGTACCAAGACGTCAATGAATGTCTAATTTTAAAGTATATTTTTTTTGAAGTAAAACTTCTTGGGGCACGGGGGTAAAATTTATTTAACCTCTCAACTGTGGGTTATTCATATATTTGCTTTTCAATTACTACTAGCCGGGTGCTATCACGAGTGGCTAAGAAAAGTAACGGAAATTGGAATCGGTGACGTCAGGGTCGGCTGAAGACTTTTAAAACCGCAACTATTTTCAATACGGTTTTTAACTAATCAGATAAGATAATAATACATTCGTACAATAAAGAATGTTAATTAGTGAGAGAAAAACCTGATGAAACGTTAACAAATAAAAATTATTTTAAGCATTCTTCCACGAGTTCTTGATTTCCGGTAAAGGCCAAAACCAGTGACGTGACCAAAAACTACTTCGTTCAACCTCTTTGTTGGAACCGGAACTTATGTTTGACAGTTGTGCGATGCGATCCATACAGTTTGTAAGAAAAGAGTTTCATCAATGTCACACGGGTCGATATGGATTTCTAAAATGATGAACGAATCGTTTTGTGGCCGGTAACTATGGAATAGGTACCTAAAACGCGCTGCGTAGTCGCGCAACGGGCAGCTAGTAATCGCATAAAGTCACTTAGAATCATCCAAATGTGATATTTAGTTTTCAAGCAAATTCCGATGTGATGGATGGCTGCATTAAGACTTCTTGAAAACAATAAGTAGGTACCTAGAACTGTTCTAAAGCCACTTTTTATTATACAGGGTGTTGATTTGTAAAGTTACGCCGAGCTCAGAGGTTGTTATTTACACGACACTGAAGCTAAAAAATATATTTAAAAAATATATATTTTTTGTTCAGTATTTATTTTTATGAATTTTTTATTTTAAAAATATTTAAAAAACCTGTAAATGTGGTCCGAAAAGAGTCACACGGAGTAGGGTGGGGCTCAGGGCACGAGGGGGAGTCTGTTAGCACTTGTGCGCGATGGCTGGCGGGGGTATCCACACTTTTAGGTAATTTCAGGAAAATTTTCAGATGGTAATTTATGAATGAAAATTATGCGAGGGAAAATTAAAACTTATTTTTTTGTCATCAGCGACACGTAAACTATCAACCCTGAGTCGGGCGTAACTTTACAAATCAACACCCTGTATAGTGCAGTTCAAGTCACAAATTAGCAGTTTAGCTACTAAGTACGTGTTATACCTACCTATTTAATGTTTATCTGTAGTAAACGGCCAAAGCGAGGTCTACAGCTTACAGAGCTATAAGTTTAATGGCTTATTGTTTCGCTTATTTGTTTGTATGTAATTTTTGTAATACATATTTTAAAGTTGAATTGTTGTTATAACTGTTGAAATTATACGATTTTGATTTTAATAAGCTTTTGTAATTTTAAAGTTAATGCTTCATGCCAGTCAATAATGTTGAAGTAAAATATCAAAATCGAGGTATGTCGTATGGCGGACTAAGGAAATGTCAAGAATAAAATTAAATAAGAGTTACGTCATCGCTTCGCGATGAAGTAACCCTAAAAAATCCTAGCAAAGTAGGTATGTATAGGTTAGCGGGGGTAGCATAAGGCAAGCCAGTCACCCCAGCCACGCATTTTGTCACAATTTAATGTCATATCATAATGAATGCGCGCTATTTTATGGAGAAACATCATTGAGACGCGAAAGGAGTTGGCAATTTGGCAAAATGACTGCCCCAGACATGTACAAAGACTTCTCAACAGCCAATTAATAGCATTTAAATATTCTCTCATAAATTACTGCGTCTTTAGTTAGTTTGTAGAACTTGAAGGAAATGATTAAATAATTAAGAGTTGTCACTTCATACTCTATGATTCCGCCATTGATTAGTGACTTTTGCCATCATTAAAAATAACATGCAACATAATTGCCAACTAGCAAAACTGTTGAAAACAGGAGGTTTCCAGAGGAGTGGCTAGATGGCGTTATGTTGCATGTTATTGCAAAATGGTGCTTATTTCTAGCGACGGCAAAGGTCACGGAATCATATTGGAATCACGGAGTATTGAGTAACAACTCTTATTTACCTATATTTAATTTTTTTTTCTTCAAGTTCTACAAACTAAATACAGACGCAGTAAATTAAATTTATGAATGAATATTTAAATGCTATTGGCTGTTGAGAAGTCTTTGTACATGTCTGGGGCAGTCGTCCATATATTGATTTAGCCATCTTATTTACCTATATTTAATTTTTTTTTCTTCAAGTTCTACAAACTAAATACAGACGCAGTAAATTAAATTTATGAATGAATATTTAAATGCTATTGGCTGTTGAGAAGTCTTTGTACATGTCTGGGGCAGTCGTCCATATATTGATTTAGCCATCTTCTTTGTCATTTATCTGCGCGACTGAGGTGAGTGGCAAGCCTTATGGTAGCCCCGCAGGTACACATTAACTTGGAATAGTTGAAAATACGTACTCGATCAATTAAATAAAGGGACTGGGCACAGAGACAAGCAAAGCAATGCATACATTTGAGCGAGACGGTTTTAAGACGTGACGTCGTCAGATGGTATATAATCTGAGCGAGATGCAAATAGTAGTGACACTATTGAATGAGTTAAGTATATCACCACGAGCGCGACAAATTGTAGATAAGGAATGGTGGGAAATAAATGACATGACGTATTAAAAGTAAGTACAAGTATAAAATAATTTCAAATAATCGGACGTCTGAAACATAAAAGTAACTTGAAGCAGAGATTGGATCTCAAAATTGGAAATTTAAATCTCTTTTAGTATAGGTAGGTATAGGTGTATAGTATAGGTACCACTTAATGATCTAGCTACAGAAGTTTTACTTCTAACACGTGTACGGTGCTACACGCGATTTTTTTTTTTATAAAAAAATTGCTCTAGTTTGGGGGTTAAGTACTTACACATAATTATTTCATTCAGTGGTCAGAATATAATTTATTTACATATTTTAGCGAAGCCCTCTACAAACTGCGCGGGAAAAGTCGCCGAGAGCCCGGCGAGGGCCGGGGCGGAGGCCCCGTCGGCGGCGGAGGCCGGCGGCGGCGGGGCATTAGCGTGAGGCAGCCGGAACGACCTTTGCCGGCGGCACACCTCGGACACTCCATAGAACGCTCGTAAAATAATCCTACCTATTACTACTACATAACCAAATGATGTTTGTATACGTGCAAATGTGTGCGTAAACTTTGCTAGGGCTGGTGGCGCGGCAAATGCAGCGATATTAAACTATACGCGTCGTCACTCGTCCGGCGGCGTTCAGCCCTGTCTATTGATCCTTTAACTAATCCTTTGACGCCAGGGGTGGGGTGCGGTATCTGAATCAGCGCGGGGAAGGGAGTGGCCGTTCTGTACGGAGTACTATTATCTCTTCTGTGCCGGCGGCACGAGCGGCCGGGCGCCGGTCAAAGCCGGCGAGGGCCGGCGGGCGCAGTTTGTAGAGGCTGACGTCCGTCCATAGCTTTAATGTTTAATTTGTTGGAGTTTGATTGAGGCAGAGAGGTCAATATCCTTTTAACATGGTTTTACACTTACTCCTGATATTTTTACTTTCAAATATCAAACCTTTATTTGGCGAAAGACTGTTTATTTTGTTAAAATATCTTCGCATCTCAAGCTTCGTTTACTTTTCTATTATTATAATAGAGATTTTGTACATACACAAGCGATGCTAACGTAGAGCTAGAAAGATTCACCAATATTTGACAATACAATATGAACTGTAATGAATGATTGTACTCAAATGTAAATTAAGCTCAGTTTTGTTTCCAGAAATTGACCATGCCCAAAACCATAATTAGGGTTCCGATCCTTAAAAGGAAAAAATAACCGGCCAAGTGCGAGTCGGACTCGCGCACGAAGGGTTCCGTACCATTATCTATAAAAAACCACAAAAAAATAATGTATGGGAGCCCCCCTAAATATTAATTTAATTTAATTTTAATTATTTATTTTTTAAGTAAATAATATACTCAATATATTGTGAACATTTTAAGCGTCTACCTGCTACCATTATCAATATCGAGCAAAAATGAGCAAAAAAATCACGTTTGTTGTATGGGAACCCCCCTTAATATTAAATTTATTTTGATTTTTATTATTTGTTGTTATAGCGGCAACAGAAATACATCATCTGTGAAAATTTCAACTGTCTAGCTACCACGGTTCATGAGATACAGCCTGGTGACAGACAGACGGACGGACGGACGGACGGACGGACAGACAGCGAAGTCTCAGTAATAGGGTCCCGTTTGGCACCCTTCGGGTACGGAACCCTAAAAGGAAACCCTTAAAAATCACTTAGTTGTCCGTCCGTCCGTTTGTCCGCCTGTCAAGACCATTTCTATCAAGAACGCGTATCAAGCTGAAGCATATCAACCTTCTAGGTCAACGCAATCGAACACTACGACCATTTATGCTGTAAAATTGTTGGATTTTCATAGTAATCGCAATGGACCCAAAACATACTAAGTACTTCCCGTTGGCCTACAATCATGTGGCACAATGCAAGGTAAAGGTATAGGGTATAGCACAACACAAGCAAAGGGAAAAATCTGAAATCTGCAAATATCTGTCTTTCTGCAAAAATATTTAATTTGGTTTAGATGGATGACATCATACTTTATTTTTTCAAACTCAAACTCAAACTCAAATGTTTATTGCGTTCTAAGTGTTGTACAGATGTTACATTATATGTAGGAACTTATGACTTAGAACCCTTTTCGGGTATTGCACAGGTAATAATCTCACATACATGTGAATCTTATATAATAGGCTATCCTATATAAAAAATATCTTAAGTATTATATAACAAGAACATGCATGCATTATATATGTTATGTAGAATAGAAACCTAATTACACCAGTTACGCGGTAACAATCTCCAGTCCTGCTCGCACTAGACCGGCTCGACCTTTTATCATATCTATAACTTTTTTCCCCCTAAATTGTTATAATTTCCTAACGTATCCGCCCCGTACTAGTCATATAATGAACCATTAAACCCATTCCAAGTTTAAATTTGAAATTTTCATAAGAAATCCTTTCTTATTGAATGAATTACGGCGGTAAATACTTTAAAATTAAATGTGCCTATTATGTCACGTCGATAAGTATATATTTTAGATAATGAATTGAATGTGTGACAATTTTTTTATTGACACAAGTGTAGTACGGCATTGCTAGGCCACAAGACGGCCTCAAAAAGTAAACAATACCCGAACACTACCAACCACACAAACAAAATAGATCTAATATCGCTTGTCCCTAAATGAGAATTGAATTGTGGGCTGTCGCATACCTGCTGAAAATATGAAACAACCGGGTTTTACCCGATCGTCACGGTTTGTACAATAGGTGTTATTGATGTGTATTTGAATAGCTGCAAGTTTTTGGATGACAAAACAAAGGAAAACATTTTGTAAGGTATGTACGCTATCACGTGAAAAAAATTGTACGGATATACAGGTTAGGTGTGTGTGTTGTTCCAGGGTTAGATAGGTAACGATAATTTTAAAATAACCTTCAAACCGATAAAAAAACTTGTGTTTTCATGTGTGCATTTTGTGTTTGCGCAAAAAAAGAAGTAAGTTAGGCTCTATGTGTTTTTTTTTATTCATCGTTAATTAAAATTTATCCAAACTAATTGGTTATCATATCAATATGGCTTATAGAATTGATTGAAACAGGCCCTTACTCTCATTTACAACATAATATCAACCGAATAAAACTACAGCTTATACTCAAAATTTACAGGTGTTTTTATTTCTTTGTAAATGTTTACGTATAGATCTCGTAACACAAAACAACTGAAATGTAAGTAAATAAATAGTAATGTGCTTCTAATTAATACCAGATTCTAACTACTGAAGTGAAAATTGTATGAATATTCATGCTATTCTCATTATCTGCTCTTAAAATTCAAATAACTAATTAAGCTGTTGTATTAAGTGAGTTTCTCTTGGTTTTAGAAAATCATAATTGAAATGAGATTGACGAATTACGACGTAATAGTGACAGTAGACGAGTAGGTATGTAATGTCTAAAATGTATGCAGTCACCTGGCACACACAGAGAATTCTGGACAATGTTATGTGATATTTTCAGGTTTCCGCATACCCGTAGAGTGCCAAACGGGACCCACCAAATATAATAATAAAGGTGGGAATATTGTGTTTTCTTGTACATTCACCATCATCGTAGTGGTGGAAGTACTCAATTATTTCTCAGCAGCATTAAATTTCAATAAATTCGGCACACAATACATATTATATCACTAAAACATCAGAGTATCCAATTCGTCTTAAATAAAAGAACAGCCAGGGTGATTTTAAAGATCTGAAAATTTGAGGAAAACGTACCGTAAGTCGGTGTCATATGTCGTGTCGGTGTTGAGTCAGACTCGCGGTCCGCATGCGGCCAAATGACGAAGGGTCAGTGTGAATGAGAAATGTAACAAGAATATGAGTTAACAGCCCTGCACGTCTCCTGTTGCCTGTTAGCTACAAGGTTACCCCCGGGAAAAAGCTGAACTCTGGCCTTTATGGAACTAGGTCGTGACGTCATGACAGACGCGTGGCCGTTAGTGCCAAGGATTACTGGAGGCTGCGATGCTGTCAGCATGACTGACTATGAATAACTGGCACCGGCACAGATGTGCCTCTGCCGTATGGGAAATATCCTGGTGCTATGTTTGCTGGTTTTTGTTTACTAACCACTAAACCAGTATTACATCAGTCATCGCTAACTGAAATCTACAGAAAAACTAATTGGGCCAAATTACTATAAAGAAATTGCGTAGGTATTTGCCATAGAGTAACTTATACCTCTACCTCTATTTAAAGGGTAAGTATCTACCAGTCATTGGAATGAAATGTTCCATTATTCAGTTTTGACGTGCGGATATCGCAATAATGATCAATCACTATCCCAATGTCTTAACCGGAGCATGATTCTCGCGCATTCGATATACGATATCTACACCAGCTATGTTGAGTGATTTCGTATGGGAATCTGTCATTATAGGTCTCGATATCCGTATATCGAAGGTGCGAGAATCATACGCCTGACATTTTATGTGTACTGTAACTTGAACACACAGGTAGGATACTAATTACAAGGCACCTGCTGCAGGTTGTTTATAGATATAGATTATAGCAGCAGTAGATACAGAAGGGGTTGGATTATACAACTTTCTCTATGAAATCTATTTGATAGTGCAACTTCCACATTTCGGTCGCGACCGACCGAATCGTGAATTATTTATGAAAATATGACTCCAAAAAACAACACGCGTGAAAAAATGTATTATTCCTCACCTGGCCGCTTCAGTTTGTTTCAGTGATCGTTGCCATGACGACTGGCGGCCTCGACTCGACCTGCGAACAAAGGGAGAAGGAAGTGAACGAGTGAAGTAGTTATTATGCTCATACCAGATTTTCTTGAATTCTAGATTCTACAACACCACTAGCGTTTAAGGTCATTAGTAAATGATGCTGTAGGCTTATTATGGAATTAGCGGTTAGCAAGCGATTATGATTTGCCGATTTGTCAATTTGATTGGTGTTGCGAAAAATTGTAGATGTCAAAGTTGAATTGTGATATTTTAAAAGATACTGAAGAGATTCGTTGCAGATTACATATCTTTTGCTAAAAGCCTCAGTTTATTTTTATTTTAGAAATGATTACGTATTTATAAAATTCTAAGATATAACGACGCTGTACGTATTATACTTATGTTGTTAACTTTGTTCCCTCTAAGAAAATACTTTTACCCTTTCTTAGATTTAAGATTAGTTTTCTGGCAACATGTGTCGCAATATGGACATGAAAAACCGCCATTAATTTAATGATGTAGGTTTTTGGGTCACTATTTATTGAGGTCCAAAGCCGATGGTGAATGTAACTAAACTACCTACTTGTTTTTATATATCGACTATCTTTCATTAAAAACTTTTTATGTCACATGTTCTTATACTTAGGTAGGTACGTGGTAGGTACCTGCTTTGTTTTGCCAGGAAATCAAACGATTTGCTAAGTTTTTAGAAAAAACTGGGCGCCCCTCGCCGGGGACATAATAGGCTACATTTACTTATTTTATTTTTAACTGCACTTTCTGCGAACTATATTTTTACTTTTATTGTTATATTTCTACGAAAAAACCTATTGTTTAGCAAGTTACAGGTTATGATTTATCGAAATAGCGCGAATGTTACGGCCCATGAAGTTTTACGGCATTCTCACACCCTTCTATGACATTGGAGGTGCTACTCGTATTAGTAATAGATTACTCGACCATACTGAAATATTACCGGATATCTTGTTATTATCCATAATAAATAACACTGCCTGTAAACTCTTTTTGTCGCTAAAAGGGCTATTACATTGCCCTGAATGAGTGCACTTTCTGCCTGACCCTAATTAGGTGTAGTGTCGAGCATCCCTAATTAGGGCTCTAAATGAGTGCACTTTCTGCGGGTCCTGATTAGGGCCCTAATTAGGTGTAGTGTAATAACGAGCATCCCTAGTAGGGCCCTAATTAGGCCCTAATTTAGCGCAGTGTAATAGATCCTTAACTCAAATCCATAGCAGTCCAACTTGTCAAGTCAAAAATACATCTCTTGCAGAGATAACATCAAACCTTGTACTTGACCTTTTGACCTTGTCGAATCTCAAAATCCCGGTCATGATAAAATCCCCGGAAATTATAAAAGTTACAATTGACATTTCAAAATTGTGATCAAATTCCGTGTCGCACAATCAGAGTTGAAGAATGGTTTCGGTTGGCCTGCGTCTCCAAGCTGCGACTGCGGTGCCCAGCTCCAGACACTGGACCACATGGTTCGAGAATGCCCCCTTCGGGCTTACCCTGGACACCCCGATGACTTCATCACCCTTACAAATGACACCATCAACTGGTTAAGAAATTTGGATATACAGGGTGACATTTAATTAGCTGACCATATTTTGGGGAATGATGGTACCCATTATTATGAAGAACTTTTCCCATGGAACATATGGTCTCAAACGAAAAATCTTTTTGGGTCTCCCATAGTAACTTGAAATCAGCTGATCGGGGCAATGTACTGGGGGACGAAATTTTATTTTTATCACACCTGCTCTGAAAATACATACTAATTATACCAATTAGAGGGAAGAAACTCCTTTATCCCGCCCTTCAAATCCTTTCATCCCAAGGTATGGAAGTTTATATGAAAATCCTTCCGACCCAAGGGTGGGAAGTATGTATGAAATTCCATTACATACCCGGTTTTTTTATTTTTATTTGTCAGCAGTCATACTGCAACTAAAGAGACTTTAACTGTCTACTAATTAAATTTCAAGTAAATTGTTACTGGCCACATACAGTTTTTTTTTTACCAGTTAGTTACCAACCTCCTTGGTGCATACAGAAAATTAAAAACGAAATTATTTTTGTATATAAAACGCGCGGAATCACGGAAGAAGTGGCTGCATGACCTTATGATCTTAGCCTACTCCAGAAACGGGCGAATAAAAAAAAGAAAAGCCCGCGCATTTTCGCAAAAACTTCGACCAATACATTTTCAGAAAATGAAGTCGTTTTCTTTTCCTTTTGCCAACGTATGAAATTTTCATAAGTACTGCAGATTTCTATGCATTTATGTCTATAATTTTCCTCGTAGGTGTAATAAAAAGCACTATACATACCTCAGGATAAAGTACAGTTCCATACCTCAAATGGTTTGCGCCCCTCGCAAGCTCGTGGCGCAAATGCCATAATCTCGGTATGGAACTGTCACTTTCTTCCCTCTGAAGTAATGTACTATTTCATTTGCGACTATATGTTTCTTGGGGAAAGTTGTTCATAATGATGGGTACTATCTTCTTATCATTCCCTAAAATATGGTCAGTTAATTAAATGTCACCCTGTATACCTGTGACGTTCCTACTTAGAGATGTCAAACGAATAAATAAATAAAAAGTTAATGAATAGAGTTACATACCAACTGTGTGAGATTTCCAGAATTCGGTATACATATTTATCGAATACATTTCAGAGTAACATAGTATAGTATAGTATAGTAACACTACCCGTTCTTCAACAAAGAGAAAAAGCCAAGCTTGTTATTTCTTGATACTGACATCTCATAAAAAATCTATTGTTTTCTAATAAGTTTAGTGAAATAGAACCACAGGTGATAGTTACCGCATAGTTCAATGGCTTTAGACAAAAAACTTCAGTTTTTCTAGTACCAGTCTGAGAGCTAACCTTGATTCGGTATCATGCAGGTATTGTGGATACCGTTAATAAACAATAGAGTTAATTCCATTGTTCAGTCATCCATTATCCATATTGTGATCGATCTTGATTATGATGTGTCACGGTTCCCGCTCTACATATTAATTAAAATGGATTTTAAATCTCTCACAGATTACTTTTAGGCCGTGGCTTCTTGACTGTATTCTTCAGAGCTGTTGTACTTTTTAGGGTTCCGTACCCGAAGGGTGCCAAACGGGTCCCTATCACAAAGGCTCCGCTGTCCGTCTGTCCGTCCGTCCGTCCGTCAGCGGGTCCTAGAGCACGAACCGTAAAAGCTAGAAAGCTGAAATTTTCACAGAATATGTATATATGTTGACCCAACAACTACAACTACTGAAATACGAGAGATATTACGAATTAAAGGGGGATACAAGAGACTTATTCTGATACACCCACGCATTTCAATATGATGGTATATTTCGCGTCAACCCACATCATTGTGGTAGCTGAGCCGGTATGTTGTAGGCCCTCAATCCGTAGGTCGTGAGTTCAAATCACCGTGAGGGCATAATCTTTTTTAATTTTCTTCGATGGTACGGTACTCTTCGTGTGCGATTCCGACCCGCACTTGATCGATTTTTGCGCCCCTGCCACCCAGTATGGGAAAAGGCATAACAAAAGGGGTACAGTCTAGACGGCGAGACCAGAGAAATTATTTTGTGTGAATGCATCCATCCGCACATGACTGTATGTAACACTGTAAGTCTACAATGTGTTATACCCACATCAACACACGATAGCCAAGCTAGGGGCTTTCAGTACGGCTATATCCTGGCGGAAATTACCCGGCATGTTGTCAGGTAATCACGCAGGGATCGAGGGATCAAATTTGGTATGTAACAGGGATTCTGTGCGACATATACGAGGTTTATAGATATAAGCCCGGCTTTGTACATTATTCTTATTGAATCTGAAAGTTTGGATGTTAGTCAGATCTGAGTAGTTTTAAGCTGCTCTTATAATTCGATTTGTGACGTCTCTCTACCGTAATCGATTGTCTGTCGTCATCATCATTGTCTTGGGTCCGTTCGCAGAATCTCGCCTAATCTGAGCTCATAATTGATTAGAAACAAATGACAATTCTATGAAATTTTTGCCTTCGTAAATGATAACTTAAAATTCGGAACTGGATTTGTGGAACTCACAAAACCTACTCATTTTCACGGTTCAGTTGGCTTAAAAAGCAAACCTTGGCCGGATCCCACAGCCCACATACATGATACTGTGCGAAGGCCAAAGTAATTGCTGAAATCAGCTTTTTGTAACAATGCCTGCTTGCGAAATGTGACGAGGCTCAGCGTTTTTGAAACGCGGGTTTTATGACTCTGGTATGTTTGATATTGATAGTGTTGTTGAGTGTCCCTTATTTTCAATGTTTCGTGAGTTTGTTAAAAACACCCATATGCGTATAGTATAGTACGTTGACAGTTCCTTGACTTGATCTTATTTATATCAAGGCGGCCTCAAAGAACTTAATTGAAAGGGTTTTTTGACAACAATCTCTTGGGTGATGTTGAGTCTAGGGGTAACTCACGAAGACGACGTGCTAACAAGCGACAAAACATCCATCATCATCATCAAATCATCTCAAGACATTAATCTCCAGGTTCTCAAAAGAGAACCTGACCACCTGACACTGGCAAAATTAACCTCAAAAGAGGTTAGGACGCCATTAATAAAAAGAAGAAGACGAAGATGCGACGACACGGCTAGAAAAAATTACATTTTGAACTGTCATTGTCATATAAATTATCCCCGGCATATGTTATTCTCGCATAACTTTTTGGTTGTTAAAATCCACCCTAAGTGTGTTGTTAATCTACATTAAAATATCAGAGCAGAACACTGTCACATCTATGATAAGATAATTCTGACCCAAATCACCACAAATGTTTCTATGTCTTGTTTATATGCATACTTGTACAATATCTTTTTGCAATAATGAATTGAATCTTAATTTTGCTTGTATTAAGTCAAGCAAGACAACCACGAAAGATATTCCGCAACATTTACCTATATTGGCATGTGCCTATAATATCGATATATCAAAACTTGGCATCCCTCAGATATCCGGGTAATATCCAGGAAATTAAATCATCGAAAATCAATATCAATTTCCTGAATCCGAGATATGGGGAATGCAACGTTTCGCTACCTTGGACAGTTTCAATATCCTACGGATCATAACTCTATCTAGATTTAGAGGTACGGTATATGAAACATAAAGTCACGCTTTTTCCTTCGCCGCCGCCGGGTGACACAGGTGCAGACGTGCATATGTTTAGCCAGTTAGACCGAAAGAATTAATATACCATAAAATTATTTGGATGACAGTATAAACAATATGTTTTAGACGTTAAGCTCACTCTTGCATCCATAGTTACGCATTACAAAAATTTCACGTTAGGGATATGGTTAAGCGTCAGTTAATAAATGTTTACAATAAAAACGAAGAGCCACAAATATTGCAAGCTTCCAAGTTGCATCCGAAAGTAACAAAACAGACTTGTAACATAGTAGTAGGATAGCTGTATATATAGTTAGCAGCTCAGAACCGGTCAGCAAAGAGCCATACTATAAATATCTACAGAGGGTAAGCTAAGCATTCTTGCTTTGTGCATAGACTTTAGACTTGGCTGTGGGTGTGACAATCTCGATACTTTGCGGTAGTACACGCATGGTTGATGGTTATTGGAGGTGTAATTTGTTATCATATCACTTGGAACTTGATGCTGTGTGCTGGTGGTCTGAAATACTGTGTAATGTACCTACCACACTAGGATAGTAAAACAGTAAACAGGCTGATAATTTGGTTATTTACGCCCGATTCCGAGATAATAGTAATCTTACATCAAAAATGGTTTATTTTCCTTAGCGTAATTTAGATTCACCGCGTTATTATCCTGGAATAGACTGAAATAAAAGGGTTTACGTGGTAGATTGTCTGGTTGGTCATACTGGCTCTCCACAAGTGGTCATTAAACATTATTGACAGATAACTCTGAATATCAATTTCGGTTTTTCGCCAGACGAAACTGATACTGTTACGGCTTCATAATTCACGGCGTACAATCTAGAGGTCTTGGTGGCCCTTTCTCTGCGCTTGTTGGCCTCGTCTCGTCATTCGTCAAGGCCAAAGCCGAAATCCGGAGAAACTGTGAGATTTTACCGGGTGAATTGGATCGGGACGAAACTGGCGCGAATTGGTCAGTTGACTAGGAGAGTTGAAGGTATATTCCAATGATGGTGTTAGGGACAGAATTACTACTACTGCCTAAGGAGACTAGTCGGCCATGATGATCTTGGTAGCCTCAGCTGACTCTGACAAAACCTAGGTACTGCATTTGACATAGAACTTGGACAGATTTGAGCTGACATGACAGACTAAAGCGGGCTACACACGTGATAATATCGTCGGCAATCAAGGGTGAAAAAGTGTGTTAAGGCGCCTTGTAACGCTAAAATTAGCAACTGGGTTTGTGGTGGTAGAAATTTTCACAAATCATATGGGGCAAAATGATAAAATAAAGTATATAATGGCGTAAACTGCAGCGCGACACTTACATGCGCGTGCAATAATTGTGTGTTTTTTGCACATTACACAAAAACCGCTGATGATTTATTTTGATTACCGATTTTTACACATAACAACCATACCAGCGGTCCTTGTAGAACTCCTTCAATAACTCGTTTTAGGTAAAATTTTCTTATTATAGTTTCCAATCAGCATATGATGTTTTCAAACACTAAATTTTTAGCCAAGGGACGGTTTTATAACATATATTTTTTATGGATTCAGGAAGTATCTCAAACTGCGGGAATAACTTTTTCAAGATGGGCATTTTGCTGGAAAATCGTCTTAAACTGGAGCCGCCTGCTGTGTGCACTTGGAGTGGTGTACTCACACCACGATACTCCAGTTTAGCACCTTTTTAACCGACTTCCCAAAGGAGGAGGTTTACAATTCGTCCAGATGTTTTTTTCTTATGTATGTTCCCCGATAGCGCCTAGACGGATGGACCGATTTGAAAAATTATTTTTTTGTTTGAAAGGGTTTACCTTCCCATTGGTCCCATTGACACCAGGTCAGGATCTGATGATGGGATCCTGGAGAAATCGAGGGAACTCTTCAAATATTATAGGCAGACCTATAGTGATTTTTGTGTTTTTCATAATAACTCGTGCAAATGCACATGGTAAGCATAATATTTTGGTGCGGAACTGATGATGAAGACCACACATGGCCACCAGAACTGCTCAATACTAGGTACAAATACAATCTACTATGCGTGGCTGACGGGCAACGCATAGCCTAAACCGGTGGACCTAGACTAGAGCCATGAAACTTTGTACAGAGGTGCCTTAGTAGCGTGGGGTAGCACTGAGATGGGATTTGACAAAATTAAGTCCCCAAGGGGGGGGGGGAGATAAGGGGTTACAGTTTGTATTAAACTCAATCTAATCAAATAGGGTTTGTGGAAGTCGGTTTTTTACTTTTTGTTTCAATTATTACACCATAGATCGCCACCGATATCATGTCGTCTATATAGCCCGCCGAAGACGAAAATCAGACGACCGACGAGAAGTCGACGACTCCCAATAAAGTATGTATTGCTAATATATGAGAGAGACGTGATGCGGATATTCATGACAAAATTAAACATCCAAGTCAACGAAATCGTAAGATATAGCCGTTTATATGCAGGCACTTGCAAGGTACCTAATCAATCACTATCGTAATAATGTGACCAAATAAGGTAACTGTTAACTACGCAGACGAAGTCGCGAGCTAACGCTAGGTGACAATGGAGCCGTATCGAATTGGACTGACTTTGACAGCTAATTGCGCCAATATTTCCTCGTCACTTCGCAGAAACTAAACCAAGTTTACCGAATCATGATTGTCTCTGCCACGGGCTGTTGTGAAATGTTGAAAACTGTTTGGAAACCCGCGCCTTCATCCGACACCCTTTGTCTTAACTCTTAACCGATTATAACTTGCGAAAGACGGCGAGCGTCGTTGGTATCAATACTGGGCTCAATTTTAACATTAAGTTGGTGGAATCCTCCGTGGCATTTGCACATCGGAAACTATCGTGTGGGTTGAGAAACATCTCGCCGAGACAGGTATTGGATGGATGGCATAGAAACCTATGTTGCATTTGTTTTTGTGACAGTAGGGTTGGCTAACATCCCGATACCCCCCCCCCCCATAAACCCTCACTGAGCAAGGGTGATAGAATATCAGACAGTCCTAAATTTTTCTTACATGTTTGTCTCACTATAGTGTGTATATAACATGCAACTTGACAGATGTCAATTATTAGCGCTTATTACATTTTGTACGATTTGTATAGACGTCTCACTCTGATGGAACGACTAGAAAGAGACAGTGAGTCAGACAGGGCCCTGCCGGCAGCGTAGTCTAATAGGCCCACTAGCCTGTTAGTGAGGGGATATTGCTCATAAAAATCGATTAATCACAAGAATCGATACACCCTTTAAACATTTGTGAATCGGAAAGATGTCCAATATTCTTTAGTTTAAATATGGTTGAAAATAAAATAATTATTTATTTAAGTGCTAATAGCAGTGATGGCGATGACAACTCTTCTGTTAGTTCAACTGAATAAACAATTTCGATTCTTTCCGATTGTTTTGGTAACATCCCTCCCTAGTGTTTAAAAAGTGGATTCTATGAAGTTTTAGGTACCTAAGTGTCAAGTTGCTTTTAAGCATGGAATGGATAGAGTATAACTTAAGTCTTATAAATATGGTATAGACATAGACATCATTTATTGATAATATTCGTTACACGTCATGGATACATTTACCTACCGTACCTAGGATATAATTTACCCACTAGACCGTAATTGGTTTACTCTTTAGTCATTCTATCAAACTTCTATGTAACTGTGAAACGCAGGGAAAAAGTTTACGTACAATAAACATGCAAAATAAACGCATTATCTAGTAATAACTAAACTTGTAATTAAGTCATTATAAATCAATGCCAATGACACACAGCAATGTCATTCACATGACAGAAAGTTGCCAGACACCCTTTTACATCCTCAACGTCTTATTACAACGAGCTTAGGTCGGTTTTTGCATCAACCTCTTGCTTGATTGCGTCTAAATGGTGCTTTAATTACAGACAACGTTAGCTAAAGCTATTGAACGGTAAAATTTACGCTTTCCTATAATAGTTGAGTTAACGTTAAGTGCGTGTTAAATGTTTTGTCGTCAGCAAAAACATGTGCGTGTTCCCAATTGGAGTAGCAGAGGCGATGTGTTTGAAAAAATACACTCTCACCACCACCATACCACACCTCGGACACTCCATAGAACGCTCGTAAAATAATCACCTATTAATACTACATAGCCTAATGACATTTGTACACGTGCAAATGTGTGCGTAAACTCGTTCCTTTGTGAATGTGTGCATTCAGCTTCTATACAAAGTGTCTCCCAAAGAGGCTCCCCGACTCCGGGGTGAGGTGCGGTATCTGAATCCACGCGGGGAAGGGAGTGGCCGTTCTGTACGTAGTACTATTATGTCTTCTGTGACCATACAGAGAGTCGCTTAATGATTTATTACTAAGGCTGGATTTCACCAACAAAAAGTTATACCGAGAATAACTATCCCGGGGATAACTTGTATGTCAAATGACAGTTCAAAATGAGTTGACCTGATCTAGGTGTCACTGGTGTCTATGAAAAAGGGTACTCTCGAGTAAAAGTTACTCTTACGGTGGTAAAATCCGGGCTAAGTAAGTAAAGGATTTTGAATATAAACTTAAAATAATCGGTTAATGGTTCTTTACATAACTCCCAATCCAAATCATTCAACTCTCCCTGAGTTGCAAGAAACAAATGCATCGGAAACAAATGACAATCCTAAAGGCCCCGCCCCGCCGCCGCCCGCCCGTCGCGTCGGGAGACCGTATAATATTTGTGAACGAACGCCATAGTAAAAATATAACCCGACCAAGTGACAGTGCTCCTTAGTTTTATATTAGACGTATGTTACTATGAGTTCATTCAATCTGGCATAAGTTTCTACAGTCTCCCACAGGGCCTTTATCATATTTTCGTTTAAATCAGTAAAGCACTAAAGTAAGGTAACCTTATTTTTCAAAATAAATTCGTGCAGCTCAGGTTTAGTCATCTATTCCACTCAATTTTACCACCATTCAGTTTCACCTTCTTTCTTTCGTCCTATCATCATTCACTACAGATTCTTACTGCCTTGTTGCCACAAACTGAAATTGATTAATACATCCAAAAATTTTGATATTTCAGACAATCAGTCTTATATATATATATATATAGAAGAGGTCCGTTGGCTGCGTCCGCGGTGGAAAGTGATCCTTAAAAGATCTCCGCTCCAGGTTGTGACACCTGGGGACCACACTGGTCCGACAGCTTATGCTCGGACGTTCTATACAGGGTGACATTTAATTAGCGGACCATATTTCGGGGAATGATAGTACCCATCATTGTGAACAACTTTCCCTATGAAACATAAGGTCGCAAACGAAAAAAAATTTTGGGTCTCCCATAGTAACTTAAAATCAGCTGATCGGGGCAATGTACTGGGGTACGAAAAATGTTTTTCATTTGCGACCATATGTTTCATAGGGAAAGTTGTTCACAATGATGGGTACTATCATTCCTCAAAATATGGTCAGCTAATTTAATTTCACCCTGTATATGTGTTTTTACGGTACAGCTATGCAAGTATCACGTTACAGATAAGACTAGCCAGCATTACTCGATATGCCCATCCACTAAGCCTAAATAAGAAAACGTTTCCAGACATTTGGCAGAACGCCAAACTTTCACTGTTACCAGCAACTTGCACAAGCGCACGCCTCATCAAAAGAGACTAAAACGAGGAATATAAACTGGGACGTTTCTCAGAATGCCGGATTGTCTGGGAGAAAAAAATGTTGGGTCCAAACAGGGTCTATACAGGAGACCACTTATCGGACCTGCATAGCATTCTCAAAAGGTGAATTTCTAACTTTTCTTCCTGTCTCTCTGTCTTCTCTTCTTTTAACTTAAACTAACCTAAACCCTTTTTTGCCCACTCCACCTGACTAAACTATCATCTATCTAAGCGGAATTATTGGACTGCATAATAAGGGACTGCATATGCATAGCATACTACAGGACAACCATACTCTTCCCATGATACAGATTTTTCCTACTTCGGGAGGCAGGCACCTTAAATATGTAAACCCTGTCATTTTGCACAATAAAATATTCTTACTCTTATTAAATAAAATAAAATAAAATTGAAATTTAATACTTAGATAGGTTACTATACGCTCGACTCGTAAAGCATTACCTACCCTTCACTGAATAGACTAAACTGAAGTTCACTAAAGTTAGTTTGGGTATGATGAAGAAGAATCTCTTAATAGAGATAAGCTCGCTATAGTCATGTATTCCACTTTCCATTGTAAAATTCTTTCATTATTTTGTGCAATAAAGTATATGGAAATATCGAATCATATTCTGTGATCCGTCGCCGTTTTCGCTTCAATGGCATCATGAAGCCAACATCTTTGCTTCGACTCTACACAGAACTTTTTCTTTTGTAGAGCCTCGAAGGCAATGTAGTCTCAAACTCTCAACTAATGCTGGGATTGGAAAATGGAAAGTTCATGTCATGTTTAGGTCTATTCTTAGTGACTATCTGTATAAAATAAACTGACTGTATAACAGCTAACTGCGACTAGGGTTACCATATGTAAATAGAGGGACGCCTGTCTATGGTACCTAAAATGCCAGATATTTTAGAAAAATGCCTGTCTAAAGCAAAACGCTGTATAGATAGGTAATAAGTAAAAGCCAACAGATAATAATTAGGAAGGATGTTTATTACTGATATTTGTCAGTAGGCTTGTGGCCTGTCAAGTCAAAATAGATACTTTTTATGAACTGTCAAAACGGAACTTTTGTTCCTGAGTTCTATGAAATAACAACAGAATGACGTCATGTAAAAGTGCCTTCAAATGCTGTCTTTTTTTGCACAAACTTGACTTTATAAAATATATCTGCTGGAAATATACAATTCTGAGAATGTCAAGCCATTTTGTACATAATGTTTCAACTTAAGACTTGCTCCTAGTTTTGTTGGATTACCTTGGCCACAAGCCTGTTCTTTCTTTTCTAATACATAAACGTAAAAATCTTCACAAGATACAGTTTATCATCCCTCTCATTCTCGCGCCGCCTAAACTACTACTACGCATGCGCAACGCGGCGCCACCGCACCGCCCCGGTGTCAATGGTATCATTCAAACAAATGCAAGTGCCTGCGCACGCGGCGCGGCCGCGAAATTTCAAAATGCCTGTCTCAGACCAATGCCGGCCGCACGCCTGTCTAAACCTTAAAATGCCTGTCAAATGCGGCAAACGCCTGTCATATGGTAACCCTAACTGCGACTATTTTGAAATAAAAGTATGGTGTTGAAATAAAAGTATGTAGGTCTACCTTTTATTAAATTATCCTCTCCATCCTAGGTTTGCTGGAAGAGATCTCTTATTAGAGATAAGCTCGCCTTTGTACATGTTTTTTCTAATATTAAGTGTCTGTATTATGTTTTCTGTGCAATAAAGTATAAAGTAAGTAAGTAAGTGTTGTCAAAATTATTCAAACTTATCTTCCAGTCACGATCGCAACCATGCCACTACCATCCGCATGTAAATTAGCCTCTCCGTTTCTGTTTATTTATTTTGTTACTAGGTTTATTTATTGATTATATACAAGCCTATGATGTGCTGGGCAAAGGCCTCTCTCCCGCTCTTCCACTCTATCCGATCCTAATGATAATTTAAAGTACCTATAAATAAATCTTTCCTAAACATTAAGCTCAGTAGAGCAATAGTTAAGGCAACTAACCTTGACTTTGACTCACCTTGACTATTATTACGGCAATTGTCTCGTTGTTGTACAGTTTATGATTGTGCAAATAGTTTATTAGGATAAGTGGGAGTGTTGTTAAATATTGTAGGTTACACCCTGTTTTTGTAGGATGTTTTAAAAATGTGGAAACAGAAATAAACTAAAACAATACAGTCCCAAAAGAGGTGTTGTTATCCAAATCATCCAATATCTTCCTAATACTTCGGACTTATTTCCTAAGAAATCCTGTACAGTGTACAGTCAGCCAACAAGATAGCTGACACCCCCAGAGTAATTAATTTATATACGACAGGGGATCAGGTATTTGCTTGGTTGTACAGATATGTAAAGAAGATAAACCCAATGATGATTATTTTAGTAGCCCTGCCTCGATGTACAGACATATACATTATGTATTGTATGGGCATACGAGAGGTGTAATGGACGGGACATAGGCGCAGCACCTAACGTGATTGGATCATTCAATGCAATGTATCAGCTGAATACATAGTAGTTTAGTGCTCAGACCAGGGAGCACTTATCCAGTGGAGAGCGCATACATACATTTTCCTTTGAAACATAACTCACCAATTTACGGGCGGCGGGGGACGAGGTAAGAGAGCTGTGATTGGTCAGCCGATGCGAAAGTGTCTGGCGGCCCGTCATCGTACATAGGTTGCATAATTTGATACAACTAATGTTTGGCGAGCCGCATTCCCCCGCAGGCGCAGTCAATTGGATAAATAGTCTCTGGCTCAGACATAGTATTTTGTTTACGGTTGGAAATAGGGCAAGTAAAGTTGGGTGCTGGTTGGGCTAGTTAACTGGGGCTCTATGCCAGTATACAATGACGTTCAGTGAAGTGAGTTTTTTGACGTTCAGTGAAGTGAGTTTACACTAAGAGTAAACATTGACAAATCCATATTTAAACTACATATGTGTTCGTCGTAGTACTTGAAAATCGGTTAGTTGCGAGTTGGAATCGCACAAGAACGGTACCGTACCATCGTACAACACAACTTAAGCACTCAAAACAATAACACAATAAAAAATATATATTAAAAACACGTCTCTTTAATTTGTAACATTCTGTGAAAATTTCAACTTTCTAGCTATTACGGTTCGTGCTCTAAGTCTCGCTGACGGGACGGACGGACAGACTGACAGCGGGGCCTTAGTAATAGGGTCCCGTTTGGCGTACGGTACCCTAAAAACGTACTTGTGCTTCTGTCACCCACCCCATATGGGTAAAGTTTGTTTTTACACCTTACCTACTTGTAGACATAAAAGGGCCTATTCCTAAGTGGTCTGTCCTTTCGTCAAGGTCCAATATGTAACTTGACTGACTTGCTGTTAGACCGTCCGAAGCCTTTGATCCCTTCATTTACCCTCGTTCAATGTCCACAGAAGTGGCTACGAAACGAGGATTCCAAGGGCCGCTAAACGAAAGAAGCATTATTTTATCAGCAAACCTCACAACAATATGCTACATTTTATTCCCCAATTCAGCCCTAAATCATTTCCAAAAGGAATTATTTGAGCCTAAAATACAAGCTCGAAATATCACAATAATAATTCTGATTCTGATCTGATTGTTTAGGCGGGCTTAAAATAAGCCGCTGTCGGTTATTCTCTCGAGACCTTATTCTGCAAGTGTAGTAAAATGTCGTTTAGATATTTATTTGGTAGTGTGTTGCTTTTAACGACCAATCAGACCCTTACTTCACGTAAAAACGACGGTTTGAAGTCAAATTGACGTATGAAAAACCTGTCAACTGTAACACAATTTCACCTATAATGGCGATAGTAGCACAGAAGAGATAATAGTACTCCGTACAGAACGGCCACTCCCTTCCCCGCGCTGATTCAGATACCGCACCCCACCCCTGGCGTCAAAGGATTGGTTAAAGAATCAATAGACAGGGCTGAACGCCTGACGAGTGACGAGACGCGTATACTAAATATCGCCGCATTTGCCGCGTCACCAGCCCTAGCAAAGTTTACGCACACATTTGCACGTATACAAACATAATTTGGTTATGTACCTAGTAGTAATAGGTGATTATTTTACGAGCGTTCTATGGAGTGTCCGAGGTGTGATAGTAGTTTAGCGTTATAATAAGCTTCGCTTTAACAGTTAACTCACGTACTACAGTCTATTCGTGATAAGAATGCACTGAAATTTAAATTTAAATCTGTTAACACATACCCACAGGACAGGACACAACCTTCGCGTTCGAAAGTTTGCCTTTAACTGGTCACTGTGAACTTGGCTTGATAATTGGAAACGATTTGATTGGTTACGGGGCGTGGCTAGGCCGCCAGACAGTGATGACTTTACTGCATTCTTATCACGAATAGACTATAGCTAGTGGCACTTAGGCGCGAATAAAAACAACAAATCTAAGTCGATTTGAGAACATTTATCATTGCTCCATACCATTGCTTGCCTCTCGCGCAGGAGGTGCAGGTTCGAATCCCGGTGCTGACCATGTACCAATGAGATAAGTCATTTATCTTAAGCACGTTATACGGACACTCTAACGTTGATGGAAAACATCGTGAGGAAACCTTCAATACTCCATAGCTGCGGCGATGGGCTAGCCCCCTGTCACGCAAAACGGAGTATTGAATCACTGGCTGAAAGTGGGCACAGTTGTGCCTCTGCCACCCCGTATGGGAAAAGGCGTGACGCTATGTTATGTGGCGTAATTTGTAAGACAATGCTTCTCCTGCGAAGCGTCAAACTGTAAAACATTAATCGCCACACTTGGAGAATAACGCCTCAAGACTCTTTCAAATGCGAGGCGGCTCGGGCCACGAACAAAACGGACGACAATACTCTCGATAATAAAATATACTTATAATATATAATATAATATAAATTGTTTATTGCCAGACTACAATGTCCAATATAAAATAACATGTCAAAATTAAAATAGATTGGAAAATTACATTGATAAAAATAATTAATTAATTAATATAATCAACAAACAAATTAATCATAACAAAGATGAGGGTCGGTGCAGGACCCTCCATTCGCTGTGCAGGGGGCTGGATTGCCATGTGCGAGCAGCCTCCAGCAGCTGGTTGGTGGAGTGCGCTATGTGGGTCCGCGCGGGGGCCGTGCGCAGCCGCCGCAGCGCCGCCCAGCCCGGCGCGCACCCTTCCGCGAACATGCCGCTCGCGCTGCACCAGCGCGGCAGGCGGAACAGTGCGCGCCACGAGTTGTTGTACTGCACTCGCATCTGCTCCATGCTCTTCTTGGTGTACACCGCCCACAGCTCCACAGTGTACACGGATGTGCAGTACGACAGGAAGAGCTGCCTCTTCACCTCCGGGCTGCAGCGCGCGAACCGCACTACTTAGAACACGTCATTAAACAAGGGCTCAGATTGGCTGATGTTAGGGTAAAATATACCTACTATTTGTATATGTATGTCATCAGCATCAGCCTGTCAAGGAATTCGCTGTTGGGTGGCATATGCCTCGGAAGTCTCGAAAGCCTCCTCGTGAACACGTGATTCAATTCGGTCATATGCAGCCCTCGTCCATAGTTTTCCTGATACCCTGAATATGTCAACAAAGCATGGACAGGAGCACCAGGAGCATGCCGAGCATGGCGCGGGTTTGGTCGCGGTAGGGTGAGGAGGGACAAAACTTTAAGACGGCGCCCTAGGCAAAAACAGCCTTTAGCAAAACACAAATCGCTCGCAAACTTTGAATTTCCAATCGCAACGCCACTTCCCTGGCTCTACATCGAGAGATCTTATCAGGCTGTCTGCCAGCAACACTGATTCCTCTTTAATTGCTTCCGAATGATTTTCAGTAGAAAATAAAACGAACAATTCGACTCATGTCGATCACGACTTTCACTTGGCGTGTTTTCTTGTCACTTGCTATTTGGTTTTAAATGTAACACAAAGATAATTTTCTGTGTTACAGTCTCTTTTTCTGTTAATTTAATAGCGTGCTATGCTAACCTATGTTTGTTCAATGATTTTGGAATGCGACCGTTGCTGAAAACTTGTGGCGCCCCCTATCGGCCCGCTCTTACGTTCTGCAACTGTCAATGTATTGTGTGCTCTGTACGAAATCTAAATTAAATAATTAGCAATACCTTGTTTAATCATCAGGTTATGGGCCCAAAAGAAGTTAATTTTGCCAGCGTAAACAGAAAAAAATCGGTTAAGTGCGGGTCGGTATCGCACACGAAGGGTACCGTACCATCATACAACAAATCAAAAGCACTCAAAACAATAAAAAAATAAACAAAAAGAAAATTTAAAAAGTTTATGCCTTCACGAGATTTGAACCGACGACCTCCGGATTGAGAGTCTACATCGTACCAGCTAACCAAAACCATGTGGGTTGACGCGAAATATGCTATCATATTTAAATTTGTAGTATATGTGTCTATGACATGGTTGCTATGACAATAAATAAACAGTTTCAGTCAAGATCTCCATTTTGAAATGCGTAAGTGTATCTAAACACGTCTCTTGTATCGGGGCCCCCTTTAATTTGCAATATCTCTCGTATTTCAGTATTTGTGGTTGGTGCGGCAACAGATATACACATTCTGTGAAAATTTCAGCTTTCTAGTTATTACGGTTCGTGCAGACGGACCCGGTGACAGACAGGACGGACGGACGGACGGACGGACAGACGGACAGCGAAGTCTCAGTAATAGGGTCCCGTTTGGCACCCTTCGGGTACGGTACCCTAAGGAGGGCCTTCAATAATTGAAACAAAACGTAAACTTTAGAAAAAACCGACTTCCACAAACCCTATTTGATTAGATTGAGTTTAATACAAACTGTAACCCCTTATCCCCCCCCCCTGGGGACTTAATTTTGTCAAATCCCATCTCAGTGCTACCCCACGCTACTAAGGAACCTCTGTAAGTTTCATGGCTCTAGGTGCACCGGTTTAGTTACAATATATTGCTTACCATAAGTAAATGCACGAGTTATTACTAAAAACACAAAAATCACTATAGGTCTGCTTATATTTGAAGAGTTCCCTCGAATTCTCCAGGATCCCATCATCAGATCCTGAATTGGTGTCAATGAGACCAATGGGAAGGTAAACCCTTTCGAAAAAAAAGTTAGTAAAAATGTAAAGTAGACGTCGTATTCTGAATGCCGTTGCCTAAATATTTGAATGTTGTTTACCTGTAACTAAATATTTGAATGTTGTTTACCTGTAACTAAATATTTGACTGTTGTTTACCTGTAACTAAATATTTGAATGTTGTTTACCTGTAACTAAATATTTGTATGTTGTTTATCTGTAACTAAATATTTGAATGTTGTTTACCTGTAACTAAATATTTGAATGTTGTTTACCTGTAACTAAATATTTGGATGTTGTTTACCTGTAACTAAATATTTGAATGTTGTTTACCTGTAACAAAAACAAAGCTATAATTAGACTAATTGAATACTTTCTTTTGTCCAGCTCACACTACTTTCACAGTAGATTAAAGTCCGCTATAAGAATACAGCAATAATAGAGATATTTCAGTAGCCAAAAAACTTGGTGCGATCTGTGCCTGCCAGTAACTATTATTGTGGGTAGTAGGGTAGGTAAGGCATGTAGGTCAAAACTTTGAAAGCGGCCCTCACATTTCGCCAGTGGTGCTCACACATCTCGTCATTTTGCACTCAAGTTAACACGTTGCGCGACTCGCTAGCCCATTAGTGCATTCTTGTGACTGCAACACTAACCTGTATGCTTCCCTAGTTTCTAGAGTGGTCAAACACAGGACAGGGCTTTCTGAATATATTTAAATACAGCGAGAGTTGTTGATCTTCATTCTCTGAAGCCGTTTTGGCTTTCGTCAAATATATCATACTTTTTTAAGAATGAGTACACGCGGTTAGACATACATTTTTCAAATATTTTAGAGAAGGATGGTAATAAGGCTATGGGTCTGTACTGTAGTTGCTTGGTGAAGTTTTATCATCTTTTTTATGGATGGGTTTTACTATTGATATTTTTAATCTATCTGGAAATATGCCGGCTTCAAAACTTAAACCTACATTACGTATTAGGCATCTGGGTAAAATATCGACATTCAATTGTAATTGTAGTATGTAATTTCCTCTCATTGTTCTTTTAGTATTGTTTCTGATCACCATCGGATTCGTTCACCCACTCTTTGTTTACAAACAATAATGTTTATTTATGGGTTTAGTTGATAAACAGCTTTCAATAATCCATTTCACTTTTAAAATTCAGGATCAAAATTGGCACTATTTATGGTGTACCTACAAAAACAAATATGTTTATTTTGCGTAAATATGGTTACATAAAGGTGGTAATATAAAATTTATCGGCACTGAACAAACTGTACATCTAGCCACGTAGTGACATACATGACATACTGACAATTTTCTCTCTTTTCTGATACCGGCTACCCTAGACAACATGCATTCGCTTCAGTTGTCACTCTCTATGACAAAGCTAAGAAAATGTATGTAATTTGACGAGCATCACGTGTACGATGTCTCTGTCTGTCTGTACTCTACAGAAATGTAGCGAAAAACCGAGTTAAATTAAATATGAAGAAACCTGTAAGCTAAGCACTCTTCAAGAACGTACAAGACGTGTTCTATTATAACTCCTATTGAATATGCATTAGAGATATAATTCCTGTGGGAAGCACAGGTGGAAAAAGTTGCTCTTTTCCGCAAAATAGGGTTAAGTGGTTTCTGCTCGGGTAACTTTAACACGTATTTTTCCGGTCGGTACATGTGTTGGTTACCCTGCTATTTAATTATAGAATATCTTTGGATCCACTACCAAGCCTCCCCGTATGGGAGTTTCACCCGGACCATGTTTCACATGACACTGGCATAAATTGTCTGGCATAAGACAGATTGCCATGAACTAAAATTGAAGTTGAAGTTACCCCGTATGGGAAAAGGCGTGACGATATGGTTCGTTCTGTATCTATCTCACTATCTACCGAAAAATAAACCCTTAAGTAATATTTTACAATTTGAATCGTTACCTTGTTTGCTTGATACGTTTCGAACCGCTAAACTGATTTTAATAAAATAAAAGGTGGCTAAGAACCGCATTGAATTCTACTTTTGATATGATAAATAAACTCACTTAAGTCCACCCGTTTCAACACGAACAAAGTTCTACGTTGTATTTTTTCTCAGATTGTCTACTTTTGCGTATCATCGTTCGTAACATTACTATAATTTCAATCCACACAGACAAGTCGGAAAAATTGACAGAAACTGGTGAAAGTCCTAAATTTTTATGCATTTTCAAGTTTTTAATTGTGATCCGGAGGGCTTTCGAAGTGGAAAACTTGGATTTGTCATATCATAACCACTACTACCAACTCATAAAAAAATCAAAACTACCTCATTTAAAGTGCCTCATGAATAAATTAGGGGTGCTTTTTTCATGTGTATTTCAGGAAATACTAGGCAAATCGTAATCAATTTCTGGTATATGTTATTTGACTGTATAATCTAGGGTTTTCATGAAGGAAAACGTGTTTGGATAAAATTTTCTCGATAGAAAATAAATCCAAAGTCAACCCTGTTTTCCAATATTTTTTCCCATTATACCGCAGTAGTAGTAAATATGATCTTTCTATTAATTGTAATATGTGGGGAATTGTTGTTTCTAGCGATTTGAAGATTGAAATGTAATTCCCTGTAATAGCTTATTTTTCATGTTTTTTTTTTCGTTTTGGCGCTTACGATTATTCAGATTAGGCGCGAGCGCACAACTGCCATCCCATTTATTCCTATTCCCGAGTTATATTCGCTTCTCACTTCCGCAATCTTCGTTGACCTTGGTTTGTAATTAATCATACCTCGCCTTAATGCAAGGCGCCAGAACTAGCTTTTCGCGAATTCCATGGGCTAAATAGGATCCTACATTTTTTTTAAACACGAAAACAGGTAAAATGTCTCCTTGCGGTGCATGCTAATGAAGGCACAGAACGCTGCAATTTGTATCTCTGTCTTGCTACATTTCCCGTTTCCATTACGAGCGTGAGTGCTACTGAAATAGGAACATTAATGTATGGCCCACTGTACTGGGACTTTGATTAGGTATGAGTACTACTTTTTATAGCATCCTTGCTTTTATGAGACAGTTTTCTAAGGGCTTGCTTTAAGGGATACGAGATTTTTATACACACTAACCGAGATTTTTAGTGGGTATAGGTACGAACTGTATAGGTACGTACTGGATAGGTACGTACTGAACATCTGAAAATAGAGACATGTGATAGCTCGCTCAGAGCCAAAGAAACTCAGCGCGAACATAAAACAAACGAAATCTCCAACATTTCCAAAAAGTCGCACAAGAGGTTTTTGTTTGTCTAGTTTTGATGCTGATTTATATTTTAGATAGGTTAGGTTGTACTTTTTATTCCCTCGTTTGTTATTCCCTTCGATTTTTCGAAAAGGGCCTCAGCAGAGAGGTTTAGGACTCTCTACTTGATTTGAGACACCAGATCAGACCATCGAAAAATACTGAGAGGTAGACCTATCTTCTTCTATCTTCTCTTGGGCTATGTGATCTGAGCTTACTTCAAAGCGACCTTATTAGTAACATTTTGCCCAAATACACACGAATCTACAAAAAGAAAACCGTTGATAACTAGAAACCAGCACCTTTAAGTACCTACAAAGGAAGCGACTCAGAAAGTAAATCAGTTAGCATTAGTTATCTATCATCCAGTCATAGAAGAGATAATAGTACTCCGTACAGAACGGCCACTCCCTTCCCCGCGCTGATTCAGATACCGCACCCCACCCCTGGCGTCAAAGGATTGGTTAAAGGATCAATAGACAGGGCTGAACGCCGGACGAGTGACGTGACGACGCGTATACTTTAAGATCGCTGCATTTGCCGCGCCACCAGCCCTAGCAAAGTTTACGCACACATTTGCACGTTATACAAACATCATTTTGGTTATGTAGTAGTAATAGGTGATTGTTTTACGAGCGTTCTATGGAGTGTCCAAGGTGTGATCCAGTTAGGGAAAGCATCAATTCTGCAATAAAATCACCTAATTATATCCAAAAATTCGAAGCCTCAGTCAATTCTATTCTAGTAACTAACAACATCGCGTAGGCTCATGGCTAAACAAAACTAAACACTATAGCATTTGTAGCCGTATAATTTTTGCATTAAGCCACGCCAGTGCGGTTGTCTGTCCGTCTGTCTGAAGCCACACTGAAGTCTGATCTCACCGGCGAGAAATGCGATCGATGACGTAATCCGACCAACACCAACAACCTTTATGTTAATCATTTTGTTCAAGGTAATAGGACACAAATGGTGGCTTAGCTTATCATAAGCATAAGTAACTTAATAAACATACTCTCTCACTCACTGAAGTAGAAAACATCATGACATCGGAATAACATAACGCGAAAATTTATACAGGACAACCATTGTCTCCATTCTAGGACATCTCGTGTCGTGTCGTGGCAAAAAGTTACAGACATACTAGGTACTTGGGTTTTTATTTCTACATGGATTTGACCCCGGGTCCTCGACTCAGTTTATGGCAGCCGACTGCTGTTTTTGATCTTCTATCAGAAAACTTCTCATTCAACATTTTTGTGCCCGAAAGGAGGCCAACTCGCGTAAACTTTCATTTCAAAATGTCAAATTGCATGCACTTTCTGAGCGTCGCACGCGAGTAATATTAGCGAATTGAGAATTGCACGTTGTCTAGGAGGCAGTACATCGCCGCATTTAAATGAGCATGATTTAACTTGTAAATACGGTCCAATCTACTGCAACGGTATGTGATGTTTACGCTCTAAATCCTGTCTATACGTTCGTATCAACGTCCATGTTAGTGCCGACACTTAGGTAAGTCAAAATATTTAGATAACACCCATAAACTCAGTTGGGTGAATCACTTGTGTTATGGACTTATCATGACCCCGAAACAACAATATTTACATGTCTATGCTGTTCATATGACAAAACAGTAACAGAAAAGGTCGTCCGTCCGTGGTCCAGTTTCACGCTTGTTTCTTAGGAGATGCAGGTTCGAAGCCCGGGCCACTATGACATCCCATAAGGGAAAAGGTAGTTGTTTCTATGTATGTTTGTATGCCCATTCACAGAAACGAATTACTTAGTTTTTATCTTTCTATGTGTTACTTTCCGTCGGGATGCTAATGGTAGCTGATGATAATGTACTAAAAAGTAATAAAATCGGTTAAGTGCGGGTCGGTATCGCACACGAAGGGTACCGTACCATCGTACAACAAATCAAAAGCACTCAAAACAATAAAAAAATAAACAAAAAGAAAATTTAAAAAGTTTATGCCTTCACGAGATTTGAACCGACGACCTCCGGATTGAGAGTCTACATCATACCGGCTGAGCTACCACAACCATGTGGGTTGACGCGAAATATGCTATCATATTTAAATAATAATAATAATTAATAATTAAAATTATTAAATTATTAATTATTATTATCATATAAATGTGTAGTATATGTGTCTATGACATGGTTGCTATGACAATAAATAAACAGTTTCAGTCAAGATCTCCATTTTGAAATGCGTAAGTGTATCTAAACACGTCTCTTGTATCGGGGCCCCCTTTAATTTGCAATATCTCTCGTTTTTCAGTATTTGTGGTTGGTGCGGCAACAGATATACACATTCTGTGAAAATTTCAGCTTTCTAGCTATTACGGTTCGTGCAGACGGACCCGGTGACAGACAGGACGGACGGACGGACGGACGGACAGACGGACAGCGAAGTCTCAGTAATAGGGTCCCGTTTGGCACCTTCGGGTACGGTACCCTAAAAAGTAAGATATAAGGGCCTTTTATAATTCTTAACCTCCTTGCTTTTAAAAGCTCCTTGATATAATCGAAATCATATAATATCTTTGAAGGTCTTCGGAATTCTTTGTTGAGGATTACTGTACAAACGGCCAATGTTGACAATCTGTAAATGAGTCAGTGGTCCGTGACACATGGCGTTGGTTTTTGCTCGTAAATCACGCAATAATAATAATAATTTATCAACTTCTCAGCAAATTATAGGGTCGATTTCACGAATATTGTGTCACACGAATGAGATTAATTCACACGAATGAGACGGTGTTACGGCACGCTGCAAATAGCGTTGCAAGCGTTACGAATCTTCTACGAGGGTCGATTTAACGATTTTTTATGTTACACGAATGAAACGCGTCATTCGTGCGACCCTGAAATCGAACCGATAACGGTATCTACGTAACTTTGAATAGTAAATTAACCTTCGTATGTTTCAACTCTCTTGGCCCTGATCTTTGTTATTTTTCAAGGTTTCCTATAACATTTAGTACGAGTAGGTACGAGTATGTAGTAGAGTGGCTCTCAAGTCCTATAACATTTAGTACGAGTACGAGTATGTAGTAGAGTGGGTCTCAAGTCCAATAACTGCTTTTGGATGTCAAACAGCACGAAACAATGCAACAAAAGCAGATCATTAGTGTTACTAAGTGGTGTGTGCTAATGTGTTACGAAATACGCGACCCAGTTCGTGGCTGTGTCAAACAGGGTTTTGGAGATGCGCGGCCTAGATTCGGTGGTACTTTCGAGTGCATCTTGATGTGGTATATTTAGCAGTTAAATTCTTTGTTACATTATATTTACTGACTAGCAGTTGCCCGCGGCTTCGCCGGCTTGTCCTTTTTTATGTCTATAAAAAGTTCATCCCCCCATCTAAAAAAACTTGCTGAAGTGACTTCTTATACCAATATTTATTTATAAGTTTGTAGTTTTTATTTTCATACAAACTACCTGAATTCAATGTTTATGTTCTATCTGCACATAAACACTAATTAATGAAATCTGCATGAAAGTCCGCAACTAATAAATGCACGATAATTTCAAATTCGTGACCAAGTTTTTAATGACTAGCAAATGGGTCAGTTTTCAATCAAAACCCACGCTTTTATAACAGACCAGCGGCGCAGGGGTCTTTTAATTAAATAAACAGCCACCGAGTCCCAGAAACTAATATTTTATAGATCTTAATCCCAATAATGATAACCAGGTGTCAGGAAGAATACTTATGCCCGGTTTCCTGGGCGCTAATTAAAGTTAACAGGTTGGTTAAATCAGCTTCAGCCAATCACGAACCGCTATTATTCAAAATGACGGAACTTGATTGGTCGAAACTAATTTAACCAACCTGTTAACTTTAATCAGCACCCAGGAAACTGGGTGTAACTGACAAAAAAACCGTCATAGGTTCGCAATATTGCTCTGTGAGAGAGCTAACTAAGCGCGATTTATTATCACGGGCCTCAAAGGATTTTTCTATTTGGTTTTAAAAACCATGTTTTATAGTTTTTCATTGTTCAAGTGTCGTTTTAACAGGATGGTAAGTGATAGCACCTATAGACCTTTTAGTGCAACTATTAGCTAGACTTAGTGCCACTTATTCTATATCCAACGAAATAACCTGTAATCAACTTGAGGTGCCATGTAAACACAAATGAAACAGTCTCGCGCGTCTGCACTATAAAGACCCAGATACACAAGAGCGTAAATATCGATAAACAAACACAAAAGAAATTGTACCCACTGACCTTAATTCCAATCGTAATTTTGGAAATGAATCGTATCGTATCAGTTTTAGAGGTGATAATCGAAGTTTATATCGGACCGTGTGTGTTGTATGTACGAAATACTAATGAAGGTGATATCCGGACCATCAGTCGGCAAATCGCACTACGAAACGTGTTTCGAATCGAGATCATTCGTCGATTCGCGATCACTAGATATTCGGGCAATCGACAATCGATGCGATGATGATTTTCGATACTCGTAGAGGTGTTTGCTTTATTGTGAAAATTATTGGATAGGCAGAAAGAAAAGAAATATATATGCATATTACGAACAGCCCCCCTAGACAAGATGCAAAACGCTATTATCGTTCGCACGAAACGCTAAGAATATGTATGCGATTTGACAATAAAATTAGTCACGTAATACGTCACCAAATGTCAAATCGCATACATTTTCAGTTTTCGTTGCTATTCTTTGTCGTAGCGTTATTAACTTTGTCTAGGCGTGCTGTAATTATACTTTTATTTTTCTTCTCCCACAGTGATTCAACGTAGACAAGAGGTTTTTTTAATAACCTATTAAATAATTGGAACCTACAGGCCTTACCGTCCTCCCCGGGTAGTGCTAAATAACCGGCCAAGTGCGAGTCGGACTCGCGCACGAAGGGTTCCGTGCCATTATCTATAAAAAACCGCAAAAAAAATGTATGGGAGCCCCCCCTAAATATTAATTTAATTTTAATTTAATTATTTATTTTTTAAGTAAATAATATACTCAATATATTGTGAACATTTTAAGCGTCTACCTGCTACCATTAGCAATACCGAGCAAAAATGAGCAAAAAAATCACGTTTGTTGTATGAGAGCCCCCCTTAATATTAAATTTCTTTTGATTTTTAGTATTTGTTGTTATAGCGGCAACAGAAATACATCATCTGTGAAAATTTCAACTGTCTAGCTACCACGGTTCATGAGATACAGCCTGGTGACAGACGGACGGAACGGACGGACAGACGGACAGCGAAGTCTCAGTAATAGGGTCCCGTTTGGCACCCTTCGGGTACGGAACCCTAAAAAGTGAAATCTACTAATTACGTGACAATGGCAAAAAATAATTAAGAAGTTGAATTGAATATGAATAGGGACTCCGATTCATCCGATGTCCGATAGGTGTAGGTTTATCAATATCAAAACAAATCAAATTGCATTCAAAGTGTCCAGTGTCCAGTGTTCAGTTATAGTCTAGCCGCTGAGAGAATGCGATCCTGACACATGTCCGTTTGGGATGATCGCCTTTGTGGGAGTGAGATAGAGTGAAAGGCGGGCCCTACCTAGGCAATCAGAACTTAGAATTTCATCCTTAACTTATTTTTAGAGGAAATTAAATAAAAAAAAAGGTTAAAGCCAAGCTTAGCAAGTGTAACTGAGGAACATACTGTGCCATTTTTATAATGATTAGATAAATAACAAGAACACAAATTCAGATGCGGTGCGAAATTGTATAATAAAAAATTGTGACAGAGAGATTTTCTGGCAACTTCAGGAGACTTTTCTATCGAGCAAAATTAATAAAATAACGCATATGGGAAAGCAAAGTCACGCTGACACTCGTGATAAACAAGCTAGTGAAAAAAAATACAGCAATTATACTTGCCATTCCGAGCGATTTGTGTTTTGCTAAAGGCTGTTTTTGTCTAACGCGCCGTCTGACATGTAGCGCGGGACCGAGAGGGACATAGACATGTGTCAGGATCGCATTCTCTCAGCGGCCAGAGTATATCGCGTCTATCACTCACTACCCTTGACTTTACGAGTTTACTCGTGATGGGTTCAACAAACCCCGGGTTATATTTGTCTCCGAGTGTCGGGCTTAGGTCTAATAATAATAAAGTAGATTGTCCGTCTGTCTGAAGGATTTAGGGATCATGAAATAGCTAGTTATTTGATATTGCCTTTCTGAGTTTTTTTTTTTGGGACATCCAAAGCATGTAAAATAAATGAGTTACAATGTAAATACAAAAATTAAGCCGGTAACAGATATCCACAGAAGATACATTAAGCAAGTGAAAGAGAAAAAAAAACTTATTATTATGCACGATGTAGAGTTTTAGGAAATAAGAATTAGTAGACGGTACGTGATTTAAATTAAATATAGTAAGGAGAATATCAGTTAGGTTTACAATAATTTATCCAAAAAGTGGCCAAGTGCGAGTCGGACTCGCCCATGAAAGGTTCCAAATATCACTATTATTCTTCACCGGCAAATAATTACTTTGTTGTTTTAAATAAATGTTTTATATCTTACAAACTGCTTATTTTATTTTGTTTAAACCAATTTTCGTTGAAAGTGTATGTGTATTGAGATATGTATGTATTTTTTTTACTTTAACTCTCTTACTTTAAAAGTTAGAGGGGAGGGAGACACAATTTTTTCCACTTTGAAAGGGTCTGTCTCTTTAACGATTTACTTTGAGGAAAATTGGTTTCAGGAATCTCAATCATCGTCATTTTTAAAGAGTATCTATAGACCCTACACATGGGTTTGATGAAAAAAATATTTTTTGGTTTAAGTTCCATGTATGAGGAGCCCCCCTTAATTTTTTACTCTTTCAAATCTTCTGTAAAAATCGTAAAGCGGTTCACAGAATACATCTACGTACCAAGTTTCAACTGTGTATTTTTACCGTACCATCACGGAGAGACAACCCACAGGAAAGAGGATGATATTATTAAGTAACTACCTGGAACAAATAAATTGATTCAATCAGTGCACAAAGCATAGTAAGATTACACGAGTAACTTAAGTTCAACCTGTGCCCTAAAGCTTTGGTCTAATAAATCAGTAAGGGCCGCTCTACAATTCAATTAAATTCAATCGTTTATTTGCTCAACTGGTTCGCCGACACATTTTATATAACAATAGTTCGCCATTGCTCGGGTCGTTCGAGCGGTGTGCTTCTGAGAGTGAATTACACGTATACAGGTACTTACACACTCCAAGCTACGAGTACATAAGGCGTCAACTCAAGATGAAATCCTTCTTACGTCACTTTGCATTACTGTCCCGGCTAGCGTAATGACTTGCCCCTAATAAGAAGTGCTCTTTGTTGTCAGTGTCACTCAACTTTTACTCCTTGTTTTGGCTTTTAGTGGATCTTTAGATACCGTTAGAGATTTTGCAGGAGATTTTGCTAAGTAGTGATGGCAAGCATTTTTAGGAAACCTGCATGTCTCCGTAATATTATTATCAGTGATCGGAGTAGGTACTAGAGTGATTTGGGGTGAGTGCCCTCAAACGTATATATAAACATGGATATGCCCCAGAGATTCCGGGCTTTTTAAATGATTAGTATGTTTCTTTTCGGAATTTCATAATGATTACATGGAACTAGGTATAAAGTGCGAATCGAAACGAATCAATATGAGCTAGATTTACAACATAAAAGCAGCACCATCGGCACAATGCAAAGTTTGCGACTTCGCGACCAATCAGAGTACAGGCTCCGAGATGTATGTTAACCTGTTTGTGAGAACAATACTTTTTTTTTTTAAGCTACTAAAACACTATTTTAATTCTAATTCGTTTAATCCAACTCAAACTCAAATGTTTATTGCGTTCTAAATCTCGAACCTTCCGGAAAAAAGGCATATCCATATTAAGACTTTCACGACGTAAGTACCAAAAATCACTCTACCTATTCCGATCACTGATTATTATATAGAAACGGTGATGGGCAATCCCCCTGGCACGTAGAATGGCCTGGATAAACGCACCAAGGACGAATTTGCCTCTGTCTGACACCCCAAAAGGGAAAATTGTGTCGCATTATTATAATGTTAAAATTCTTATTTTGTTGACCGTGCAATAATAGTGAACAAAACAAGAACGGAAATAAAAATTTATAGAACAACAACTAAGTAGATAATATTATTATGAAAGAGCGAATATATTGGAATTTTATTTCTTTCATAACATAATGGAAAAGGGGTTATTTCCGATATTTCCTACGTCTCGTAGGATACGGAATCGGATTGCCGCTTATGCCTATGAGACCGCTGAATATTTTCTTACCCCACAGAATATCTACTTGATCGTGAAGTGACAGTTTGGATGTTTGGAGTCATCTATAGCAATAGGTACCTAACGGCCGAAATTAATAACCTATCTTCTATCCATAACCTGCAGATTTGAGATTGCTAGTGTCAATTTTGACATTCATCCCATAGCACAACTGTCAAATGTAACGCGTAATCTGCAGATCACGGATAGAGATCGGTTATTGGGATTGGCCGTATATCGAGATCAACATTTTGGTTAAACCAAAGATACTTTAAAAACTTTACATCATCAATTATAGCTCTCATTTACCCACTGCTGGGTAAAGGCCTCTACTAACACGGCATTTACTCCGATCTTGAGCATCGACTTTTGATTTGGTATTGTCTATAAATAAATAGAAACACATTTTATTAAGAGTTATACCGCTGGCAATAGGATCCTTTCAAAACACGCCAACTGTGGTAAAAACATCCCCAACCGATCCGCAGTCACACCGCCCCAGCAAACCGACACAACCTTGACCATTAAAAACAAAAAACGATCGATTTACAGATGTACATAGACGCCTTTTCCCAGGTGGGGTGGCAGAGGCATAAAATACAAACACATTTGATTAACAACATCTGCGATAGTACCCTAGTCTATGAAGTATCTCGCTCGGTACGAAAATAAACCCATCCCGATGTCAATAAAGAACTGTAGCTTATCTTATACCCTGTTCTGTAGTTTGGAATAGGACAAGGAATTGAATTTAAACTTTAGTCGCGTTTGAGGAAAGCAGGAAATAGACCGGACATCGAAAACGTGTGCACTCTTGAAGTTTAATTAGGTACAACCAGGGAGGACTTATCCAGTGGAGAGTGCATAGATACATTTTCCTTTGAAACACAACTCACCAATTTACGGGCGGCGGGGGACGAGGTAAGAGAGCTGTGATTGGTCAGCCGCTGCGAAATTGTCTGGGGCGGCCCGTTATCGTACAAAGGTTGCGTATGCGCACGTTTGTTGAATACAACAAACGTTTGGCGAGCCGCATTCCCCCGTAGGCGCAGTCAATTGGATATATATAGTCTCTCGGTACAACTTAGGTACAATGATGTTCTCGTTGTAGAACTAGTGCTAAAGCCTCAGATAAATATACAGGATGTTTGGAGTATGGTGCCACAAATAATTTAGGGAGTAGAGGGGATAGTACTGAACACTTAACTGCTTGAAATTCTGTCCTTGTGTATACCCTATCCAATATAACAGGCAACTTGACAGCTAACCTAAAACTTCATAAAATCGTCTTTTTAAACACTAGGGATGTTACCAAAACAATCGGAAAGAATCGAAGAAATTGCTTATTCAGTTGAACTAACAGAAGAGTTGTCATCGCCATCCCTGCTATCAGCACTTAAAGATATTATTATTTGGATTTTATGAAGTTTTAGGTTAGCTGTCAAGTCGTCCGATATATTATATTGGATAGGGTATAGTGGTTTAGACATGACTTTCAGTCCGCGTTATCTATCATAATTTGATTTATTTATCATACCAACTAATTGAACAAATCATTGATTCTTATATTTTAGACCGTCAGCCTTCCTAAATGACTTATAACTGGTACACAAAAAATAAAGTTATTAACTTCGAAAGTTTATAATGGTTAATCGTAAATTGTCATTTAACGTACCTTTTAAATGTCGAATTCCTCAGATAAACAGACAGATAAACATTATATCAGGAGTGAAAGATCGGCACTCAGTTTACTAACCAGACAGGCCAAATATGTCACATACTCACAACTATAAACCATCGGTACATTCGCACAGTATTCTTTGAACTACTCTCTACAAAATGTCCGTAGTATCGCTGCACTCGTGCTTTGAACTACTCTCTACAAAATGTCCGTAGTATCGCTGCACTCGTGCTTTGAACTACTCTCTACAAATTGTCCGTAGTATCGCTGCACTCGTGCTTTGAACTACTCTCTACAAAATGTCCGTAGTATCGCTGCACTCGTGCTTTGAACTACTCTCTACAAATTGTCCGTAGTATCGCTGCACTCGTGCTTTGAACTACTCTCTACAAAATGTCCGTAGTATCGCTGCACTCGTGCTTTGCTTACTGGGTCGACAAATCCGACCAATTTAACACTTCAATGGACATTCAGATGAGACCAGCATCTGCTGAAATCTGATTTTGTAGCTTGTTTGATTTAGTGGTTAACTTTCCTTTGACGTGCTAGTTTTTGTTCTTATGGGAATGTAACAGCGGGATCTAATATAAAGTCAGGAAATCGGGTTGCACTGAAGATCTTTATTTATCCTGTTCCACATATCCCTACTGGTAGGGAAGAACGGAATCTATTTCCACTTTTTGCTACTAGTGGTGGATTATTTTCCACTTGTCTCCCCTATTCCACAAATTTCTATTTGTCATCCCTACTGGGGCCTAATGCTGCTCTGAGAATTTCATTACTATTTCATTGCTATTCCATTGCAAACACCCAAAATGGCGTCATTTGGTATTCTCCTAAATTATTATCCTCCTTGATTGGGTGTTTGCAATGGAATAGTAATGGAATAGTAATGAAATATAAGTGAAATTCTCAGAGCAGCATTAGGGCCCGGTAGGTATCCCATGCATTATTTTTCATTTATTACATTAATGTTGCTTCTGTTACTGTGTTACTTCAAAAATTATGATAACTCCTAAAATAATGAGTAGAGCAAGGAAGTCCGAATCGCTGCTCTACTGATAAACATAATCGACGAGAAAATGTTATAAGTCTGATGTAGTAATATAATAACGAGGTAAGAAAAGCCAAATTAAATTGCAGGTTAACACCATTAGCTAGTACAAGGCCTTCGCTAATCTTACTTCCTTTGCTTTAATCTCAGCGAGTGAACTAAAGTAAACAGATTTACTGTACCAGCCCTTTACAAAACCTCGGTCTTACCCTGATTTAAATTCAGAAATGTTTTTAGAGCATTCACCTAGTTTTTAACCGACTTCCCAAAGGAGGAGGTTTACAATTCGTCCGGACCGGATATTTGTTTTTTTTTTTTATGTATGTTCCCCGATAGCGCCTAGACGGATGGACCGATTTGGAAAATTATTTTTTTGTTTGAAAGGGTTTACCTTCCCATTGGTCCCATTGACACCAGGTCAGGATCTGATGATGGGATCCTGGAGAAATCGAGGGAACTCTTCAAATATTATAGGCAGACCTATAGTGATTTTTGTGTTTTTCATAATAACTCGTGCAAATGCACATGGTAAGCATAATATTGTGATGCGGAACTGCTCATGAAGACCACATATGGCCACCAGATCTGCTCAATACTAGGTACAAATACAATGCGTGGCTGACGGGCAGGCAACGCATAGCCTAAGCCGGTGGACCTAGAGCCATGAAACTTTGTACAGAGGTTCATTAGTAGCATGGGGTAGCACTGTGATGAGATTTGACAAAATTAATTCCCCAATGGGGGGGGGGGAGGGGGTAAGGGGTTACAGTTTGTATAAAACTCAATCTAATCAAATAGGGTTTGTGGAAGTCGGTTTTTTCTAAAGTTTACTTTTTGTTTCAATTATTATAATTTTATTTAAGTAAACTATTAAAACCTTCATCAGTAAGTCCATCAATGTGTCGGCGGCCGGTCGTAGAATTGGGCACATCATGATGTGCCACGCCATTTCATGATATGGCAAAGCCATTACTGGGCATATCATGATACGACTTATTCTTGCAAGATCTTGTTCATATACTTATTAGACTAGTCACACAAGTCACCATTGGGACTTGTTTAGTACGTGACTAACGTGACTCATGTTCTGTACACGTACAGTCACCATCAGGTTGAGTTAGTACAATCATAAGAATAAGAATATATTTATTTAGAAGGCAAGACTTAAAGCTAGGTTTATTATAAGTATAAGTTATCGTTTGTACAAATACAATTTATACAGGAGTTAGACTGCGGCCCCACACTAGGCTGAGCCTGTATCGTGGGTGCCATGGTATGCTTAGCAGAGTGGGAAATGTTGTGCGTAATTTACAACCAAAAAAAAATTAATAAAAAAAAAAATATTAAAAAAAATTCATAATCCCTATGATATACATAGTAAGACCCCAATCCCAGTGGAATTATGATGTTTTAAAATACTAAGATTGAGGGACAGGAATAACTTTATTATTATTATTACCACCACCCAGTAGGGTTATATAGTAATGAAACACTGCTTGACAAATGCTTCTCTCTCCCCCTATTCCACTCTATCCGATCCGGAGCGGTCTCTTTCCACTCCCTATCCCATAGAATAGACCCAACCCAACTCGCACGCCATCTGCCTGGGTCGGCCACGCTTTGTATTTGCATTTTCTGGGAGCCAGGTGGCTCTGCTAGCCCAGCGATTCAGAAGCTATCGAGCAACTTGGCATTCAAGCAGAGACTATATCCAATTGACTGCTCCTGCGGGGGAATGCGGCTCGCCAAACGTTTATTGTATTCAACGAACGTGCGCATACGCAACCTATGTACGATGACAGGCCACCCACCAGACAGTTTCGCGGTGGCTGACCAATCGCAGCTCTCTTACCTCGTCCCCCGCCGCCCGTAAATTGGTGCGTTGTGTTTCAAAGGAAAATGAATCTATGCGCTCTCCACTAGATAAGTGCTCCCTGCATTCAAGCAACGGGATTTCTTTGTAACATTTTTTTTTCCGGACTTAAGAAGCATCTGTGCTTTAGCTGGAATAACTCTCTAAAATTATCATTTGACTGTACCAAACCAATCCCCTGTGCCTTCTCGTAAGACCGCAATATCTACTAAGACGGCCTTGTAATAATTAAAGAGGCCAAGCCAATGGACACCCAGCCCAGCGTGAATCAATTGAATATAGCCAAGCCAACCATGACGTAGCATATGAAAATGAACTTGTAACTCTTCAAGTATATCGAAGGAATTACCCGATAATTTGCCACTGGCCTTCGCAAAGTAGGCATATACAACACAGTTCTATACTATTAGTACGGAGTACTATTATCTCTTCTGTGACTATCGGTTCAGTTAGCATCAAATAAACATTATATGAGCAATGAGCATGCACGCTTCCTACTCAAATATATCTAACTACACTTAATACAAATTTAGAAGTATACCATCCACGTTAAGGCAAAGGTTACCTTAATTTTGGCATTTGGCTGTGTAAATATTTCGGTAGCTGAGATCTACCTATTTGAGTTTCTTGTCTGCTCATATCATCTAAGGCCGACTATACACAACTATACAAAAAAATATGTAGAGTATTGTAGAGGTTTTACTAGGAGTAACTCTCGTTTGAGTGAAGCACCCGTCTGGGCCGTGTTTTTGAACTGTGCACGACAGAAAAGAAAATCCCGTTGCGTTCTCACGACGACGACGATAGATAATATTTAATTTGACGAGAGGTTCATGCTTTTCTACAATGCCTACAGAACATAACCATCGATAGTAGAAAATAATTTCATAGCTAGAGAATGCATCTCAAGATTCTCAAGTATGTATAAGAGACATGCAAATCAGTTTAACCCTCCCGTCGACACATTGTCATATTATCTATCGGTGTGCTTCTAAGAGAGAAGGGGGTCATTTGGAATTTTGTATCCATAGCACAGAAGAGATAATAGTATAGTTAGTACTCTCCATAGGCGTAATAAACGTCATAGCGTTAACTCTGGGATAGGTATGATTCTTGCGCATTCGATATGATATGTATGGATATCGACACCTATATCGATTTTGCATGGAAATCACTCGATATAGGTGTCGATATCCATATATCGAATGCGCGAGAATCATGCCCCTGTCCATTTTCTGAGTGACCTTTGTTGATCTCGTCGCCCCGGGCCTAATTTGAAAGACTGCCGACAGTCGATCAAAGAAAGCCACCGCCAATTTGACACAAATGAAATGAATGCATTTTACTATTAGCCAATCAGAAAATGTTAGCTGGATCCATTATTGGCGTAATAGGTAAGAAGAGTTATTTAAGCAGGACAGGTAAAATGTTGATAATAATAATTGCATAAAGTATAGATTACCTATTTCCGTTGGGCAACGCTATTCGCTGATGCACACGAATTCCGAAGGCAATAGCTGTAACATTTAGCGATCCAGATTATTTCTGCAACAATGCAAGGTCACTGCATTTCGTTGTGAATGTGACACACGAAACTTCATTCATAATTCATTATTTCTTTATTGCACACAGACAGTTACATAGGACAGTAAAAAACATAGAAAACGTGTACAATGGCGAGCTTATCTCTAATAAGAGATCTCTTCCAGCAAACCAAATAGGGATGAGACAGGTGGATTGCTGAGCAGGAGTAGACCCACATGTGTACAATACATATAATTATTACTTACAAATCAATAGACTAGGTACATAAACTAGTGCATACTTATATAAATAAATATGGAATATATTATATAATATACATAAACTAATAAATACTATACATACTACCTATAATTCTATGCCTTCTTTATTCGAATATCTTGCCGTGTTTGAGTCAAGCTTGGGTCGTTGTGGGCTGGACTTAGGCCCGTATAGTGAACAGCTCTGAGAGTTAGCTGCCCATTTGCACTAAACGTAAGTTAGTCTTGTCCTAGCTAAGATACACCTAAGGCTAAGAACAGCCTAAATGTGAAGGGCTCAGGGATGCCTTAAGGTCAGTCCATTTTTTTTTTGCTAGGAGCAGCGTAGGTACACAAGTTAGGAAAGAACTTAGGCGATTCTTATTTTTAGTGCAAACGGGTGGTGATGTCACTCAGCTATGTCACAGGTTTCTTTCTCCATTAAAAAAAAAAAAAAATATTTATTTCCGAAAAAAACATTGGCTCCCACACTAGGCCTAGCCTGTTACGCTTTTCATTTCTCATTCTGCCATTTTGAAGCGCCGCCGCCGCCGCCGCCGGCGGCTTATTATTACGGCCAGAGACTATTTATCAATTGACTGCGCCTGCGGGGGAATGCGGCTCGCCAAACGTTTGTTGTATTCAACAAACGTTCGCATACGCAACTTATGTACGATGACGGGCCGCCAGACAGTTTCGCAGCGGCTGACCAATCACAGCTCTCTTACCTCGTCCCCCGCCGCCCGTAAATTGGTGAGTTGTGTTTCAAAGGGAAATGTATCTATACGCTCTCCACTGGATAAGTGCTCCCTGATTACGGCCTTCAGGCTCATCTCCATCCGGGGAAGTAAAGTAAAAGAGACCAAGGAATCCTGCTGAGTGATACCAGCAGGCACTTGAAACTTCTTTGACCACGTAATACAAGTTGGATACAGGCACAGGAACAAGACCTGCCAGGTTCCTTGGCAACTGAGCGTGTTCTTATCTCTTTAACTCGCCCATGTACTCGTATTTCTTGTACCCATGCACCCCGTTACCCCCTCCACGTGGCATGGCAACCACATGCCAAGAAATTTAGCACGACCTACCATTATCGTTAAACGTCAAATTCCTAGAAGATATTGATTCATTTTCATACACTTTCTGTTCAAACAAAAACACATACTCGACATGAAGTATGAAAATGTTGATAGGTATTTCAGCAAAAAAAAACACGGAAGCAAGAAGAGACAAGACTACACGCTCTGTTTCAAATTACTCTTGCATATAAATCAACTATTGCACCCAATGCAGTTTACGAAACTCTTACAGCAAAGACTGAAGGTTGAAATTGCAATGAGTGAGATAGCGATAAGTGTGGTTTGTGGAGCACGCCTCGCTAAATACCAGCGCAGACGCACACTTCGCAGAGAGCTAAAAAGGTGGCAGATAAGAATTTGGGGACAATTTGTAATTATTAGACATAAATACGAAGATTGTTTGCGTGCTTCCTCATGATGCTTGATGTCGGTTCGTTCGACTGCTAAAAGTTTTATTTGCTCTTACGTCCGAATGAAGCTAAGAAAAACGCTAACTCTTTCCAACGCCAGTCTTAGCCGGATAGATGAACTGCAAAAGTAGAAAGAAATACGATACATCAAAGATAGAAGAAATACATCTAGCTGATACTTCGGCCAGGAAAAGCAGCCATAGCTAGGTAACCTTGGTAAGTAGGTACAAACAAACCTACTTAATTATTTTTAGCATTGTACCTGAGTTTCTTACCTTCTTAAATATATTATCTTGCCTAAGAGTGAAAGGCTTCGTTCATTACTTTCATAATCAGACCATTTTACAGTGATGTTCTGGTTCTCGCCATATCATACTTTACTTATCAAAAGAGAATCAAATTATTGTATCCGCCTGCCTCAGTCAAGAGAGAGCAAAACAATGTTGTGCAATATGCTCAGCTCAAGGATTGTAGAAACATCACATTTCGCTTACGACGACGGCATACAATAGCAGTCGGATTTGCATAATGAATGAATAATTCGAGGAAACCGATGTTTTAGTTGTTTTAATCGCATATATTTAGTGCAGAGCAGTAGCCAACCTTAAAAAAAGTAAAATTATTTCTATAAATACTCGGAACCATGCTTGGCGAGGCGAGGGATGACAGGTGGAGTTGATCCCTGACCGAGTGGTGGCCGAAAGAGGAGAAGAAAAGCGTGGGTCGACCGGCATCCAGATGGGTCGACATTACGCATATTACGGGAAAGACCTGGGATTCGATTGGCAAAGGACCGGATAAGTTGTCACAAAAGGGAGGAGGCATATACCCAGCAGTGGGCGGAAACAAGCTGTCGATGATGATGATGATGATGTCTATTTAGACTGAATTAAACTAATTATTTATGCGAACGATCATTTGATAAATAACAGAATACATACTTAGTAAGATCGTATCATAACAAACTTCAAATTAGGTTCTAGAATCAAATTAGTAAATATAGAAAAATAACATAAATCATGCTAGGAATCGATGTTATTCACAATTTTTCCGATGCTTCAAACACTTTATCTACTTGTTAAATTGATTCTCGTACAGTTGTGTCTTGCTCCCAACTCCCAATTCATCAGGCCGTAAATCCTAATTCAGCCCATCAACATCCGAGGTTTCGTAAGTGACGTCGAAGAACACATTAAATCACCGACAGACAATAAACTCATTGAATTACATCTCGTCTTGTTTATTTGCCAAAGACTTTTGGGAGTTAGGTCAAAGGGGTACTTAATTCAATTAAGTTTAACTAATGTTTGTTAGTCCGAATAACATGTTAACATGTACCTAAGTACTTTAATGAACGAGTCATACATGAATCAAAGGGGTTTGGGTACCTAAAGTTGGCGTCCTTATTTTGATTTCATGTAGTACCTCAGCCATCCCGTATATAAGAATGTAGAATAAAGGCTTCTTGATCATCGATTTTGATTCAATATTTATTATACTCCTAGTTTGAAACGGCCGCATAATATAAATCAGCATCTCGCTATGAGCCCGTCTGAGTCATCTGTTATCTGTATGAGTCACCAATTTTGCTGAAATTCAAGGAACTCCATAAAGCTGTTCCCAGCTGTCTCGTATTTTCTGTCTTATCGAGAAGATGGGAATGAATCGGTAAAAACAAAGTTAACATATTTATATCTATAAGTCTGGCATTTATGTACGTATTGTTAAGTAGTTTATTGTTTTTTCTTATTTAATGTTGTGCACATGGGTCTACCTGTTGTTAAATTATTTCCTGTCCATCCTAGGTTTGCTGGAAGAAATCTCTTAATAGAGATAAGCTCGCCTTTGTCATGTGTTGTCCACTTTCAATTGTAAAATGTGTTATTCTGTGCAATAAAGTATAAAGTAAAGTAAGTTATCTTTAAATACAATATAGTGCTTAAATATCGGTTACAGCAAAGTCTAAAATACAACATAGTGCTGCTTTATCTAGGAGGATCCTGGACTTAGCGTCTTTTCTCCAAGGAAACAAGCGATGTTTCCACACTACCCACTTCTCTTGTTCCATCCTACCTTTCATATTCAGCCTCATGTATATCTTCCACCCAATACCTTAGCTATGCTATAACCTTGATCACATTGAAATATGAACCCTTTTCGACTCAAGATCCGCGTATTGTGTGTAAGACTAGTGGTCTACTGCACACAGTGCCTTTTTAAGACCCTACTCACGATGCCATCTGACTAGCAATTTGTTGCCTTGCAACAACAGATTGCAATGTAAAAGGCAGACTCACGATGCAACCTGCCTACTTACGATACAATCTGTAGCAAGGCAACAAATTGCTAGTCAGATTGCATCGTGAGTAGGGCCTTTAAAGGTCATACTGACGACGCTGCTGTCATTTCCTGAGCGTAGGACAGTGACAACAACCCTTTAAGTATCCATCAAATTTGAGTGGTCGCTTGGGCGGCCCAACAGATTTGTAGTAATTGATTATTGCAGCTGTGACCCACAATCGCGGTTGAACGGTTAAGTTAAAACGGTAGCTAGAGTTATACCAACCATGGCAATATCATACTGATGTTCAGTTAGTTTGTTAGAAAGTCGATGGCTATCTATTGAACAGGCCTGAATTGAATATATCTCGATGACATGCTTTTTAGAGGTTGTAAAAGCGGCTCTAATTTTTTTAAGACCCAAATTATACTGTTTAGTTTGAGATTACTATCCAACGCAACGCTGCTCTACTTTTGTTTGACCTTTATTGTGCGGAGATAAGATCTAAGATATTCGTAAGAATAACATTTTGATGTATAAATCGAAATGATGTCAAAAGCATTGGCCTTACTCTAAGCGGTATTTACGATAATTTCTGAAGCGAAACACTATTACACTTCAATGGAGATTCTGACAGAGTTTCTCATGATCACGTCATCTAAGAGTGACTTGTTACAACGTACACTCATTATCACTAGTCCAGTAAAGACAAGACGGGTATGTATTTCCGAAACTACATATTCATTAGATTCTGCGTAAGGATATCATAAATCCCTGTGAAGAGTAGATAGAGTCGTACATATGGGCCTATTAGACTACGCTGTTGGCAGGGCCCTGTCTGACTCACTGTCTCTTTCTAGTCGTTCCATATGAGTGAGACGTCTTACAAATCGTGCCCTGCCGACAGCGTAATGTAATAAGCTCTTAGCAATAAGTAACGTTACACACGTAAAGATGAGGATCGTATAAACCAAAAACAAAGTAAACAATTGACTGCAGCAAAACCTAAATCCGAATCCCCACCGCTTCCCCGAAAGTCCAACGCACACAACGCCGTCATCCAAGATCCAAGCTAACAGCTCCCATCCATCTCACTAATGAAATTAACATAGAGGAATTCATCTACGCCAACATTGATGAGGTATCTTGGCATTATCTATTCAGATCGGCATATTCGCACGCGATCTCAGATTTTGTTGAATGCGGTGTATTGATTTGCCGCACGGTCCAGCAGTCTTCAAAAACGCACACCAATTTGTATGTGCGTTATCTTGCTGGATTATTTATCAACGTATGCACAAGTGCCATCTTTAAGTTTGACTGACGGTTAACGTCATGCTGGAGATCGCAGCCGCCTTTAGTCATGGTAACAACGTCGGCAGTGTGGATGACGTTTAAGTTACACTTATTCACTTGAGTGTGTGCATGCATACGGTTCTGAGATTGGAGAGTACAATATAGAATCAATTGATCGTGTTACAAAGATAATTATGGTAAAAAAAAAACTTGCTACAGCAGCTAGTAGGTAGGTTAGATATGTAGAAGACATTTCTTATAAATTAGCACATAATGTATCATGTCATGATGCTTCTGCTATATGAAGGATCCTTGAAGTTAGCAGATATGTATCAATTAGTGGTTAAGTATTGATTGGATTCGCGTGTTAGATGATGCAAAATTGCAGACCTTGGCCTGAATGTCTACCAGGCCCCTATACCTACATATGAGATTCTCTAGCTAGCATAATTTATGTTGTACCAGTGCACGTATGTGATTGTGAATGTATAGGCACGTACTTCTTTCTGCTTCTGCTTCTTCTGCTGCTTTAAAAGGCATGTTTAGTTGTTTTTATGTGATTGTAGAGTACTACAAGCTATCACGGTGATATCTCTTACATGAGTACACAATCCTTACTGTGAGCTGTAAATAACGATTTTAATCATAATCTTTAGATCAGAAGCTCCATTGGATGAAATGTTTTAAATCCAAAACAAAGCAATATATTTGCTCTCCTAAGACAGGCAAAGTATGTCTCTTAATAATGAATTGGTAAAATTATTCAGAGCTGAAGACGTGGCCCGATCTTACTTCATTTGCAAGTCTTTATTGTCTGCTCTTTGTCGTTCTGTTGTGATATTTCATTTTATAGGACAAAGGCTCTATCTTGTGAGAGGTCAAATGTTGTCTTCTTATTTCGAGTCTCTACCTCAGATGAATAACTCTTTCTTTACTTCCTTACTCTTACTCCATTTCTGACAATACATGTATGTACCTATAGTGAATTATTCCCTTTACCTCGCTCCCCCGTTATGTCGCTCCTTGCTTCCGCTTTGAAACTACTCCCGTTACCTCGCTCCTCGTTAAGTAAAGGTTCCCGTAATGCCGCTCGAAATTTTTTTTGCTTAAGGGTGTTAGGTTAGCCATTATTATTCAAAGTTAGTTTTTAACTATTACTAACTATGCACTCTAGGCGTAGGCTGGGATATCATTCTAAAATGACCGGTAACCAGAGCTTCATTTAGCGTTATTATCCTCATAACGCTATGCAACATAACGCTAAGAAAGGCGTCTAATAACGATATAATTCCGTAACGCTATATGGCTATTAACGTTATTATCTTAGGTTTATAACGATAAGTTCGTAGCGCTATGCAACATAACTTTATTAAAACTTTATAAATAACGCTATTATAACGTTATAGGTCATCTCTTTCACGCACACACCCTACCGTATAGTCCATCTTTTTCACGCATTGCGCGTGTGATTTGTGTGTGTGTGTGTGTAGGTAGGAGTCAGTAACCTACCTACCGGTACCGCGTGCGTACGAAGGAAGAGAGCGCAGTTGTGTAATCTTGACTGATTCCGGTTTCCTGAATAACCTACTTTTTAAAATGGGTAAGGAAGGATTTTTTTCCCAACATCGCGTGCATGAGTTGACAATTTACAGCGTCATAGATCAAGTAGTTATTCATTCACATTATTTTTTGTGAAATTGACGCAGTGTTATATTTCCCGAAATAATTCCCGGGATTTTTTGACTGTCTCAAAACTGGGGAATTCCCGGTTCTATTCCCTAAACCGCAGTGTTTAAAGAGTGGATTTTATGAAGTTTTAGGTAAGTTCTAATCTTGGATAGAGTATAGGTAGTTAGTACGTACTGTTATGAACTACTATATTATGTGGTTAGAGCAGACGCATGCAATATACACTTCATTTATATAGAGTTTTGTACCTAAAATAGTCAGTCAACCCATAGCCGCGATACTGAAAAGTTGTCTTACTTATTGTGAAAACTAATAAATCCTTGTGGTTAATTAAATAGTTTTTTTAAAAAGACCTGCGGCACGGACCCCAAAACAAGTGGTGTCAGAAGTGGGATGCCAGAAGAAAAACCTTGCTTCGCGTAAGATCTGGCATCTAAAAGAACTCGCGGTCCCTGTCGCATCAAGAAAGGTCTGTAAAATTCAGTGCCGTGTTGCCCGACGATAAGTCTCCACCCCAGTCTCCGCCCTAGCGTGAGTCCGTGTAGCCCGCAGCATCACTGGTCACCGGTTGGTCGACAGTAAGCCTCAGCTCTCGAGCTTGAGCCTGCACTAACTTTCCCCTGGTCGACGGTCAGTCTCCACACATCCTGCTGTGCGAGCCCGCATCAGAAGAAGACAAGCAGATCATAATCATCGGTTCATCGAGTTGACTCAAACTTCATCTATATTCTTAATTTTATTCACACTTTCCAGCTCAATTCATCAAAACCAGTTTCGCAGTAATTATTGCAATACGTCGTGACTCCAACTTCAAACAGTAGCCGTCTAAGAATTCCGTAGAAATACGACACTTCCGTGTCGCCGGACACTTACCGCTACCTACCTCGCCTGTACCGACGTCACTGCTACAGCGTGACTACGCCAGTTTTGGTACTTCGGGTCACTTCCTTCTACATTCCCTGGTTCCCCGAGATGTTCCTGGTTCTCCTGTGAGTTGCTTCATCTCTTAACTTTTCTGTGAATTGTGTTTTTGTGTGTGAATTTACAGTGTTACTACGTTATTTTTACATGAACATTTTTTTTTTTTACGTGAACATTTTTACAGGGTTTATTTTATACAATTTTACACTTTTACTTTTAAAAGTTTATTTCACAACATTTTAGCTTTGTGTGTCGCATATTCTGTCGTTCTGGATTCTAATTTTCACTCATGGTTCAACCGAAAAAGGAGGAACTTGTTGACGTAGAATCTGCCCCCGAGACTTCTGATAACTCTAGTAGCGAGGCAGAACCTGAACCGAAAGTAAAAACGCCTAAGAAAAAAATGGCTACCTCAATAACTTTGTCGGTTCTTACTAAATTCATTCGGCCCTATAATGGTGATCGAGAAACCCTCCCAGCTTTTCTCACTAACTGCGAAAACGCAATTAGTTTAGCTACTACAGAACAACAGAACGTGCTTATAAAATATATTGTATCACAGCTCGAAGGCAAGGCTCAATTAGCCTGTTGTTTAAAAAATTTTGAAAGCTGGAGTGATATCAAGTCTTTCCTGAAAACTACTTTTGGCGAAAAGAAACACTCCACGCATCTCCTTGTAGATTTGCAAAATTGCCGCCAGAAAGCCGACGAGAGCGTGACGCAATATTCATTACAAATAGAGTCGTGTTTAACTCGACTTCAATCCGACATCCATTATAGCTGTGTGGATAAGAGCGAGCTTGTGGGAAGGCTAGCTGCGATGGAGGATTTAGCCCTCAACACTTTTATGTTAGGAATGAACACCAAATTTGCACATATTGTTAGGTGCCGCAACCCCAAGACTCTTTCCGAAGCGATCACACATGCTATCGAAGAAGAGAAAATCTTCAATCTTTCCCGGATATCTCAACGAGCATCTCTACAATGCTCTTTCTGTCATCAAAGCGGTCATTCCGCTTCCGATTGTTTTAAAAAGAGAAGACAATCTAACGAAGGTCATCGTGTCCATGCGATCAATTCTCCTCCCTCTCAAAACGGACCTTCTTCTTCAAAATTTGACAGAAATAAAAGTTGTGCCTATTGTAAGAAGGTAGGGCACCTTATTACTGAGTGTTTTAGATTGAAACGCAAAAACGGTGAGTCATCACCGCCTCCTCAAGCCAGTGTCCACACTGCGCTTGAACACTCAGACGAAATCGAAACTGATTTAAACTAAAATCGGTTCCGGTTCCGTGTCTGCCGGAGCCCAGTACTCCTATTGTAAAAGACACGTTTTATAAAAAATCTGCGCCTTTACTCCCTGAGTTTCCACCCAAGGCCAGTTCTGCTAAGCCTCCACTTAAAAAAAAGTTCACCCCTAAGGCTAGCTCAAAAAAATCTAAGGCTAGGTCTTTACTTAAAAATGAGTTTCTACCCAAGACTAGCTCAACTACTACGCCTCTACTCAAAAATGAGTTCCCCCTTCAGGCTAGTTTTAATACTCTCAATGAGTCCACGAATCTCTCCCCTCAAGATAACTTGAGTTTTCCGGGGTTTACCCCTAGAGATTCTACATGTGAAGAAAGCACAGTATATACTGTTTTTAATCTCAACCCTAGGGTTTCGCTTCCTCACGTGTTTTTACAGACGAGCTGTTCACAGACACCTCTCTGTTTCTTAATCGATTCGGGTGCTTCAATTTCCATTGTGAAATTCTCAAGTTTAAATAAGCATTCCGATTTGGGACCTCAAACTATTAAAATTAAAGGTCTAAATGACGACGATTCTCATGTGGAATCTCTTGGGTCCCTTGAACTTGACTTATCCTACCGATTTTCTCAACAGAGTATAGTAGCGCTGAACTTCAATGTACACGCGATTAGCGACTCAGTGCGCTTGCCATTCGATGGCATTCTCGGTAGCGATTTTCTGGACAATTATAAAATGGATATTAAATATTCGACTAAGACTTTACAAATGCAAAAGTTCTCTATTCCATTTTCGCTTAGCAATCCCTGCTTTGTTATACCTGCTCGATCTGAAGCAGTAATTGAATGTCTTGTGTCTAATGACATTACGGAATTAGACTCTTTGCGCGAAGCGCTGATACTCGATCACACATTCTGCGAAGGCGTTTACCTTGCAAATTGTATCGTCACAGTTAAGCGGAACTATAGAGTTAATGTCTCTATTTTGAATACATTGGAAAAACCAATCGAAATCAAAGATTTCTCTAGATTTCGACTACTCTATGCCGAGTTGCGAACAATTATTATCCACAGTAGACAATTCTGCTGACTTGCTATCAGTTGAGCGCGAGCCCGAGACCGTGCTCACCGCTCATTCTACTAATAAAAAGTTTTACTTTTTATTCACCAAGGTTCATCACTACGATGAAACCTCATATAGAGTCATTTACAATCTATTAATGAAATTACGTGATGTTGTTATTGCTGAAGATCAAACAGACTTAGCAATTCCCGATTTTTCAGAACCTTTCACGAAATTAGACTATACAAAGGTTTACAATATCATTTCTTTTGTGTTTCACGGCACTAATATCAAGATTCACATTTATAAAAATCAAATTATTTACCCCTCACCCGTCGAGGTTCCCAAGGTTTTGACCGAAAATCACGGTACCACTATTGCTGGTCACCCAGGCATTCAGAGAATGTTTAACAGAATTAGAGCCACTTATTATTGGAAAGGTATGCGCTCCGACATTGAGCGATTTGTTAAAGACTGTAGTCTATGTAAAATAAATAAACCCTTACGGAAATGTAACAAGGCTCCTATGATTATAACCTCATCTAGTACCAAGCCTTTTGAGCGATTAGCTCTGGACATCGTTGGTCCTCTGCCTGAGGCTGGACTTCAAAAGTTTAAATTTATCTTGACACTTCAAGATGATTTGACTAAATTCTCCTGCGCTTACCCTATGATTGGGTCTACTACAGATGAAGTTGCGCGTAATTTGATTCACTTCTTTTCTCTCTTTGGATTCCCAAAGATGATCTTATCCGATCAAGGTACATGTTTTACCTCTGAGTTGTTTAAACAACTTACACAAATTCTTAAGGTGAAATCCCTTTATTCGACTCCTTATCATCCCCAAACAAATGGTGCGCTAGAACGCAGCCACGCTACCCTTAAAGAGTATTTAAAATCATTCGTTAACGAAAACCACAATGATTGGCATTGTTATTTAGCTACGGCTATATTGGCCTATAACACTACTCCTCACTGCACTACGCAGTTCACTCCTTTCGAGTTACTTTACGGTTACCAACCGTCTATCCCAAGTAGTGTCTACGACTCTAATAACGGTACTACTTATCAAGAGTACATTAGGGCTCTACAATATAGGATGAAATATAGTAGACAACGAGCTCTCGAAAATATACAAAAAAGTAAAGAGTCATCTAAAACATATTATGATGGTTCCACCAAGGACATTAAATACAAAGCTGGAGATTTAGTATATCTCAAACAGCATCACAGGCTCCGAAAAGCCTTATCTCCTATCTGGAAAGGGCCCTTCAAAGTTTTAAAGGTCCACGACAAAAATAACGTAACTATTTGCGTCAATCGCAAACACGTGAAATATCACGTTAATGAACTGAAACCTGGTTGAAAGCCTTTCTCATTTGTTTCAGGTTTCTCCACTTTCAAGGTTCTATATCAGAACCCGTAATACAAGAAATAGTCCATAGTCCTGGAATCTATTTCGACCCGACTTCCGTTGCATACTCTTATGATGATTACTGGAATGTGGTCACTCACGTCGAGGTCTCACATATCAAGCCTTATCTTGACAAAATTGAACAATCTATGAATAGTATTTCTTATCTTTGTAAGCAAGCTCAGAACTTAGCTTATAACGTTGATTGTAAGGATACTTTTAGCCCTTTAGAAATATTACTTAATGCTGACTTACTGAAATTCGATTCCCTATTCCATATTATCTCTCAAGAGCCTCCGACTCGCTTTAAAAGGTCCTTAGAGGTCGGCGGTGAAATATTAAAGTTTTTCTTTGGAACATTAGATGCAGATGATGCTCGCAAGTATGATGCAGCTGTTTCAGCCTGTCAACAGAATGAAAACGAAATGTTTTCCTTGATGAAAGACAACATCCATGTTGTTCAATCTACGATTAATAATTTTAATGTGTCTATCCGTAAACTTAATGATAACGAAGATAGAATTAATAAACAGATAAATAAGCTTAACATGGTCTTATCTGAAAATGCTAAAGTTAATAATAATTATATAAATGTAGCTAAAATTAATGGTTTAGTAAATATTCTTGAAAGCTCAATGTTAGCTATTTCAAATATCTTAGATACTATTTTGAATGCTATTTTATTTTCTAAGTCTAATATTTTACACCCCTATATTCTTACCCCTACTAGGTTATTTACTGAACTATCTACTAATAGCAAATCAATACAGAAAAATGTTGATTTTCCTACTCCCTTAACTCAAGATAACATTCATACTATTATTGATCTTTCCAAACTGACGTCATATTATTACAACAAGAAATTATTTTTTATCCTGCAAATACCTTTAATTAAGCTTCAGAAATTTAATGTTTATAAAATGATAGCTTTGCCTACCCCTCATGATACAAGCTTTCAGACTTATGCTCTTATTTACCCCACTAAGCTATACATGGCAGTAACGGATGATAGGTTGAATTACGCACTACTTGATGATGTCAATGTATGTAAAACTGTTAATTATGATTATATTATATGTCCTTCTGTATCCGTCTTATCAACTATTAATAACCCGTCTTGTGAAACTAAACTGTTGACTGAAGTCACTTTGTCACTTCCTGAAATATGTAATTCTAAGTTGTTATATGGTAGTATTAATTTGTGGCAAAAACTTCATGATGGAAAATGGATCTATGTTCAATCCAAACCTAATAAGCTCACTGTTAAATGTAAAGATGAAATTAATGATTATACCTTATCAGGTACCGGAATAATGTCACTAGAAAATAATTGTGTTGCATACTTTCAAACTTTACAGCTTTCACCCTCTCATGTTTTTACTTCAACCCTTCCTCGTCAACTCTCTATTGACTTTGATATTACAGAAGATGAATGCTGTAATCGTAAGATTATTAATAACACTATTGATAAGTTATCTCCTATACATTTATCTCATATTAATTTAGAATCTTTAGATGTGGTCTCCCATAAATTGGATTATTTAGAAAATCAGATAAATCAGGCACAAAGCCAATCTCATATTGTAAAATATGCATCTTATTACTCTACTGCTACTTATATTATTATTGCTGTTATTTTTGTATATTTCACTTACAAAGTCTATAGAAAATGTTTTGTAACTGATAAAAATACTTCCTGTTGCATTCAAATCTTTAATCAATGTTATAATAAGAAAATTAAAAAGGATCAAAATAAAATTAATAATTCTATTGAACTAACTGAGTTCACTGATGATGATGAATGTGACAAGAAGTCAATCAAGAGCCTTCCAGAGGCTTTACCATTTAGTGATAGGAAAACAGCATTTCAGAGATCTTCCTCTAGAAATCTTAGTAACTTTTAAGTATTGGGTATTTAGGAATACTAAGTTTTCTTATTTTGTATACTTATAGCAGTTTTCACACAGCCATCCCTTCTTTGCATTATATCGGTTTCTACCCTTCGTTTATCTTAATGATAACCTTCGTCTTATTGGGGGAGCTGTTATGAACTACTATATTATGTGGTTAGAGCAGACGCATGCAATATACACTTCATTTATATAGAGTTTTGTACCTAAAATAGTCAGTCAACCCATAGCCGCGATACTGAAAAGTTGTCTTACTTATTGTGAAAACTAATAAATCCTTGTGGTTAATTAAATAGTTTTTTTAAAAAGACCTGCGGCACGGACCCCAAAACAGTACGTACGACGAAGGAAGAGAAAGCAGTTGTGTCTTGTCTTGTTCCGGTTTCCTGATCTACCTACTTTTTAAAATGGGTAAGGACTTTTTTACCAACTTGTTCGAGAGCGAGTCCAAGATGGCGGCCATATTTCTGAATTCTGCCATTTTACAGACAAGTTGGTACAGTTCGCGCCAAGTTCTTTAAAAACATCTTTCTTCCAGAAGAATATGCTAACAGTCAACCTTTCCTTACGGAAAGTCAGGAATTGGAGGAGCATTATGATGACCAAAATGAAAATTTCGGTAAGCTTGTTTGTATCTCACCAAAAACATAAATAGTATAAAAGGGGGCCTAGATTGTCATGGCTTTTAAAATAATATGGTAATTCTATTAGATGGACAATATTTCAAAACCGCAACACATTACCTTTCATTACATTGATTTTGAAATTAATGATTTAATAAAAAATAATAAAATAAAAACATACGACTTTCAAATTAACTCAAAAGAAAGAAATATCCTTTTTAGTTTTTGCACAAACATGAAATCCACCAAAACCAATTCAAACGTAGGTACAAAACAAATTAGTGATCGTTTTTAGGGTTCCGTAACTGGAGAGTTCCAAACGGGACCCTATTACTAAGACTTCACTGTCTGCCTGTCTGTCTGTCCGTCTGTCACCGGGCTGTAACTCATGAACCGTGATAGCTAGATAGACAGTTGAAGTTTTTACAGATGATGTATTTCTGTTGCCGCTACATATAAAATATTAAAATAATTTATCACCATATTAAAATTACAAGTCCATATCTGAAATACTACTAAATTTAAAGTAAATGTAAGCCAATAAAAAAATAATGATCAAAATCTAATACATAGTTTTGAAGATACACGATGACAAACATACATAAAAACCCACAAACATACATACATTTATGAAATTTTTCATACATGTTTAGAAGCCCTAAAATATTAACAGCCCACTTATTTATAAAATGCCTGTTGAGAGGGCCAGGGTAATATTAAAAAGCCAATTAAATTATTATTTTTTATTTACAGATGATGTACATACAAAAATATTTGAAGAACAAAAAAGAAGACATGAAGTTTTTGATGAGGATGATGAGGATGATGATCAATCTCAATCAATTTTACCATCTATTAAAAAACTGAAGCACTCTAATCCCAGTAAAGTCAACCTGGAGGAAGCCGCAAAGGATTCAAACAAAGACAGCGATTTAAAATCAGAAGAAAGTGATAATTATATGGAGAATGGTAGATGCAATTTGTGTGTGTTTGATAAAACAATCGACAAAAGGAATTATCACTTCGGAAATTTGTTAATTGGAGAATTACAATTCTTACCGCCATGTATGCGTTCGGAAGCTTATATTAATATATTAAAATACGTGGATTCTCTAAGAGAGAAACACCGCAACAAATAAAAACAACAACTACCCACGGTCAAAGGGATAATAATAAACAAAAAACCCGACTGCATAAAATATCCACTAAACTAACACGACAACCCCTTTTGAAGAAATGTAAGTAAAATAACTAGATCAATATTTTGGGTTAGGGTTATTTATTACTTAGTTTGTCCCCGCCTGCAATATTTTAAAAACACACAAATTTATAAACTATATTTATAATTGTTTATTCCTTTTTAGTGGTTATTTTATGCAGTCGGGTTTTTTGTTCCTACAACTGAAACTGAAAGTTACAGGTACTTATATTTGTAATCGCTATTAAAAACCCTTAATTTTGATACCCCAAAGGATGGGTTTGTAGATAAAAATATTTTTTGGAACTCACAAATTGCGTCTCAAATCTTTATTGTTTTTAATGTACCCAGTGTCACTCGCGCTATCAAGACAAATCTAACGACACCTCAAAAATTTAATTCCTTCAAGCCTTTCAGGCAGTGTATACGACATACATACATACACTTGAAAAACATGACCTCCTTTCTACAGGCAGTGACATTTAAAATTTTATAGCATGTAAATTGAATACGGACATATGTTCTATAGGCTCGCTAGACACAATACGTAGATGCCCATTGACCGTATGGAATTTACACGCTGTAAAATAGAACAAGAGAGACAACAAGTCTATAACACATGTATAATGTATATATAAGTAATATAAAAAAATAGCTGACGACGTCACACTAAAGCTCTTTTTTATGAAAAAGTTAAACATAATATTAACGTTAGTGATAAGTACAACTGATAAATCCTGTATTCGTTATGCAAAACACCTTATAAGTAAAAAATAGAAAGAACATATTTTTCTTTTATGAATAGATAGTCAGCAGTCATGATTTAGTAGAGAATTAAGTAGCGCGCTGTTGTTCATTTACATACTGTATTGTTTACGTAATTATTATTACACTGTTGCAAACAAGGCCTCCACTAGTGCTTCCACATGGGGTTTAAAACTGTTTAGAAACTTGTTTGCAACCAAAAAACGTTTGACACGTTTTCCTAAATAGTATCAAATATTCAACGTTTCATACTGTATAGGAAAACGCGGTTGCAAACAAGTTTCTTAACTATTTTAAGCCCCATGTGGAAGCGCTGGTGTAGGCCTTGTTTGCAACAGTGTAGCACACGCTTTAGTCATCTTTAAAATTAAACATATTTGTTCATAGTAGTTTCGATACTTTTGATATTTATTGAACGTTAATAATTTTTGTCATTATCAAACAAGACATTACTGCGAATGAACAAAATATCTTCGATCATATCGTGTTTTAAGGACAGTCTTCGCTGGGAAACAACGAATTTCAGCGATGAAAATAATCGTTCAACACTCACTTGTGTCATTGGGGCGGCTAAAACAACATTTGCTAATTTGTGAAGGATGGGATATCTTTCTTGTTTGTCCTCCCACCAGGTCAAAATTTTTACGGATGAGTCCACAAATTCCTCATCCTGAAAAAAAGTACATGACTCCATGAACCTTGCCTTAAATTCACTCCGTGAATCGCTCCTTCTCAATAATGTATTTATATCGTCATGAGCCTCTAAGTACTGGTTTACTAAGTATTCATCTAATCGGGATCGAATTGTACCTGTAGTAAGTACAGTTGGATCTCGATTAGAATTTCTTTTAGTGGGTCTCTCGCAGGGGTCGCGATTTTCGTCATTCTGGTTTTTTAAATCGCGCATATGAATATATAAAATCATTAAATGATTTTTTGCGGACTCCTTCTGTTGAGCTGTTAGTATACTGTTTGCTCTAGGGTCTAAGAATAACCCTGTTAGAAAGCAGTCATTTTCAAAGAGCAAACACTCTCTTTGTTTCATTTTTTCCGCGACCATTTTTGAAAGCCTTGAGTTTATTTCCTCCAGCTGTATAAGGCATGCGAGCCAAGCGAGGTAAAAGTCGCCGGTTGTTAATTGTTCTCTCTGAATGATTTTCGTCAATTCTTTTGCCGGTTTCATGGAAATGACAAATGTGTCTAGTTGAGTCCACGTCGATGGCGGCAAGTCCAAACCCACTTCGTCTTGTGCACAGAAGTCCTTCAGGGCAATTAAAGATTCAACCATATCTAAAGTTGAATGCCAACGTGTTGAGCAGTCTAACTTTGGTACATTTCTGCGGTTGGCCCTAACTTTTGCTACTAAGGTTTGATTCCGCAGCCGTTTCACTGCATTCCGTGCGCATGTCAGCTCAGTTTGAATATTGCATGCGACACATGCGTTTTGCATGGCAAGTTGGAGCGTATGAGCAGCACACCTGACTACGCCTGTTTTAAAATCATGCGGCTGATTTAAAAGCTCCGTTGGGGGGTCTAAATGTGCTCTCATTGAAAAAGAAAATCCATGTAACAAGTCTTCCTCAACAATGTTGTTCAATTCTTCATTTTCAGTCTGGTCTGGATCGAAATGGTTGGTAGCTGTGCTGTCTAGTTCTTGTTCACATTCATCGTCACTTAATAAAATGTTTCCGCTGCTAGAAGAGACATTCGCTTCTGGTTGTGGCACATAATTATGTGACGTGGCATTGTCTTGTGATATCAACCTGCTCATTTTTAGGACATTTGCTCCATTATCCGTTGTAATGCTATATATTTGCTCATTTTTAATCATAAACCGCAATAAAGTTTGAATCAGTAATTCTTTCAGGTGTTCTGAGGTATGTCTCTCAAAAATCTCCACGACACCTAAATTTCTGAGAACTACTTGTCCATCTTTGATGTACTGTGCATTTACTCCAAAGAAACTGCGGGTTGACAAGGATGCAATGTCAACTTTTATTGATATCATCTTATCGCGCAATTCACCTGCAAGTTTGTATCTAGCTTCTGCGGCCGCATCCCGAACATTTTGTTTTAAGTTCTGCGCAGATATAGTTGCAGCGTTATTTGGAATCAACGCTAAAATGTTCTGGAACGCGGCATAATTCATGGCCTGAAACGGTAGGCCATGGACTGCAATCAGGTTTGTACATTCTTTGAGCACTTTTTGCGTCGTCGATTGCTCATCAGTTAAGCTAGTTGAACTTTGATTAGCGTTGTTCACTGCTTTGACCTCTTCGAATTCTTTTTTATGGTGCGATTTTATATGTTGTAGTAAATTTGCACCGTGTTGTGTCTGAAAAAATAAACAACACTTGTTAAATTTGATGCAGTTATTCTATTTCCCGAAAGTACCAAAAAAAAACAGAGAGTCGTCTTGAGAATCGCGGGATTTTTTTTAATGCCCCAAAACCGGGAAAATCCCGGTATATTTTCAACCCAGATTTCCCGGTTCTATTCCCTACTACTTACCTACCTACCTTTGGCGGCGCGGAAGACGATCGGAACCAAACGCCGACTCAACCAAGGTCACGGTGGCCTTGGTTGAATCGGAGTAGAAAATGAGAGTGTAGAAGTCGGTCGGCCGACCAAAAATTTCGCTCGCTGCCAAGGCCGTTGGCGCCGACCAAATTGTTGGTCGGCCGACCGACTTCTACACTGTCATTTTCTATTCCGACTCAACCAAGGCCACTTTGACCTTGGTTGATTCGGCGGTTGGTTCCGATCGTCTAGAACCCCCTTTAAGTGACACCCAGGCCTTAGGGGCCCCAGAAAATGAATGGACTTTTAAAACACAGGCCTTTGCCACTACAGACTGTAGTGAGTGGTACATTTCCTAAAACTAGATGAGGCAAAGACAGGGGTTTTAGATAGTATAGTATAGTATAAATAGTATAAAGTTTATTTTGACACATTACAATTTGATACAGTGGTTTTACATTGGATGGTTTCCTATATAATAAGAGTTTGAGATGTTTTTAATGATTATTCGAGATCTAAACTAGGCAGAGCCTGTGCTATAGATCTCAAAATAGATAGATGATGCAGGTTTGCCCAGCACCTACATCCTACATATACCTACACCATCATCACAATTCGATACCGTACTAATAGGTACTCATAGGCGTTTGGCGCCAATCTCACGATGTTTTCCTTCACGTAGGTACTTAGTAGGATATTGAATAATTTCATGACTTCCATGATAAAGAGAGAACGCACATAAAATCAAAAGTAGTTACTTACATGTAGAGTTTTGCCACAATTAGTCACCATACACTTTGACTCTCTGCCACCTTCCAATAGTTCAAAATACCTAAATACAGCATTTCTCTTTTTTCGCCCCATTGAAGTAGGTACGAAATAAGCTAGTAGTTATTTAGGATAGTCTGTAGCACGGAACAATTTTTTTATAAGGATCAAAGGCACGGGATAGTTTTCTGCTTCAAGTTGCAAATTGGGACGTGCCTTAAGCCTGGCTGGGATTCCCCGCGTTCAGTCTGGCAATGGCAACGCCGCGCGCGCCTCGGCTGGCACGAGGCGGCAACAGCGCAACAACTTTATTCATAGCGTTATTTTGATATAGTTATGTTTCTCCCTCAGTTTTGTTATCATAACGTTATGATAACGTTTTAATAACAAAACGAATTGATAATAACGTTACATAACACAATAAAGCGTTATATTTCATAACGTTATGAAGGTCTGCCGGTAACATAACATAACCAGGGAGCACTTATCCATTGGAGAGCGCATAGAAAAATTGCCTTTGAAACAAAACTCACCAATTTACGGGCGATACGGATTTAATGAACAAGTCATTGACTCTCCAGGGTAAGTAAATAACAAGATGCAGAACTAGGAACTTACCTATATCATTAATAACTAAAGCTAAATGCAGATGCAATGCTACGCATAGCACCTGCAAATCTATCGTTCCGTTCCCGACTACAAATTGAAAGTTTCAACAGCCCTTTGTTTCAACGTATAATGTAACGTAAGCTTTTGTTTAGAGCACGCACGCACTCATTGTTTCCGAAAAAGGATGTAATATAAGCTGAAGAGGGAAAACATCCTTAAACTTTTGTTTTTAGGTTAGTCGAAACATCCTTCAATCAACTTCGGTAGGTCCATTCAAGTTCAATCAAGTTCTATCAAGTTGTATCTTACAAAGTTCTGAGGGAGTCACTCTTGGCGATACACTTTGACATTGATATATTGTGCAGCTTTGTTTTATATTGTGTAACCTGATGATCTGATAGGAAAATGGCTGATTGTTCGCAACTTCGGAAGTTTGGAAAGGCAGCCATCGTCAATAAGGCCTACGCAGACCGGGACGGGGCATGGCAAGTTGAATATCCATTGGTATAATTTTTAAATCCCTTGCCATGCCGTCCGTTCCAGTCTGCGTAGGCCACCAAGTCCGGAAGCTAGACTTTTGGTAATGTAGTTTGTCGGGATAATTAGTTAACCAGGGCCCTAATGCTGCTCTGAGAATTTCACTTATATTTCATTACTATTCCATTGCAAACACCCAATCAAGGAGGATAATAATTTAGGAGAATACCAAATGACGCCATTTTGGGTGTTTGCAATGGAATAGTAATGAAATAGTAATGAAATTCTCAGAGCAGCATTAGGCCCCTGGTTAAAATGTTGACTATGACCGGACAAAGATTTGGCAATACGCCTGACCAAAGCTTTTCACTAGTATACATATTAATAACTCGCTGTGTAAGAACAGACTGTCTATTCACCACACCAACAACACCATCTTTCATAAGTACGGAATAGTAAGTACCTACGCAGATTTGAAAGTTTTAAGTACGTAGACGTAGGTAGGTATATGCCCACTGAATTATCTACTTATATTTAGTTTTTTGTTGCTAGCAGCAATAAGCAATAGGGAAAAATTCACGGAATCACGTTAATACGGCCATTTCCATTATTTTAAGGCATAATAAAGGCAAAGAATGCGGTAGGAGACATGTTTTTACTTATCGTATGTCACGCTACGTGGAGACATCAAGTTGTTGACAATGCAATATCATTCAACGATTCTTCGATTCATACACAACTGTGTGCAGTTCTGAAGGTCGATGCCTTACTAACTAAACTACTATCTTAAACCCCCTAAGTCGAGCCATTGTCATTCTCCAAAATTATAAAAAAATGACATTAAAATTAGTTTGTTAAATTTAATTTCAGCGGGTACCAACGTCAAAAATTAGACATTCATTGACGTCTTGGTACCCACTGTCAAAATAATTTTAACGTATTTTTTTTATTATTATTTTAATGTCAATATTGTTCCAAGGACTCTTTTGTCCCTACAGTGGGTGTTAATAAACGATCAACTTTATTGTAGTACGAAGTCCGACAACACTTATCCAGTTGTCTGTCATAAATAAATGCCATGCAAATACCTACGCCATGTGATTTTTTCAAACTTATTACGTTTAGCATGTGGAAAGGAAACGCCTCTGGAATGGGCTTTCCTGCAAATGCGGACACCTAAAAGCGGAAAACCTATGCACTTAGTTAGGTTCAGTATTCGTATGCGAGTTTCACGGAAAATTATAGAGACGATCCAACTATGTCATGAATTTATTATTTCGTCATGTTAGGAGTTCTTCCAGTTTCTAAAGGAGTGGTCAAATGCAACAGGCGATTAAAAATAGCAACTCGTGATTAGCTGAAATGAGTTTAACAGGTTGTTATATCACAGCTAATTTTTCTTTCGGAAACCGGGCGAGTACCGAGTATTAACAGATATGAAAAACATGTGTTGCACAAACAACACGTAGACCTATGCGTTGCTCGTCCTGATATGGAACCTAGCATATTGGTAAAATAAAACCCCTTGATGATGATCATGATATGCCCAGTAATGGCTTGGCCATGGCCATACCATGAAATGGCGAGGCACATCATGATGTGCCCGATTCTACGATCAGCCGCCGACATAGACAAACCATTACTTATAAATATAATAGGTAGAGTCTGGCCAGCGAGTCCTGTCATCTCAAAAGCGCGGCAAATTTTAAAAATCTACACCAAATTAACGGAGTTGATACTTTGTTTTTTTTTTTAATTTAATTTTCGATAAGTACTTATTTTCTCTCATGACTTGGTTGATTGGTGGAAAAAGAGAATATTATATTAGTAAAAACGTGCCTTTGTAAATTCGGGATGGGTTAAGTAGGTACCTATTAAATATATTTTTACCATGCCTAAACAGTTTCCCACTGCTGGGCAAAAGCCTTCATTTCGAGTATAACATACTTAATTAATAAACTAATTTTATTATTCTGTTTCGTAGTAGTAGTATCAAAATGTTGTAAGCCAAGTATAAACAAAGTAAATAATGTTGCCAGATTCAAAGTTTGATAAACTACCAAATGACAGCACTCGCTGGCCAGACTCTACGTATTAAATTTACGCAGACACAATAAGCCTCCCTATTCAGACATCGAAGTAGGTAACAAACAATTCTCGTGTTCCCTGAACACAAGATCAACTCAAAACACTTAAGGGATCTGATGAAAGAAAACATCGAACATGAAGAGATCCACAAACACAGAGAGTAAATGTAAAGTCTAGATCCGAGGGACAGCATAACAACAACCGAAAATAAGACGCTTAAGATGATCCCCAAAACACACCCAGTCTCATCTTATTATCATGTTTCCAACCCTAACCACGAGAGTACCACATCCTGGACAACCATCCGGTATCCTGTTCCAGATATATGTATGTGACAAACCTTAGATACTTTCTATAATTATTTAAACATAAACATTAGTATACCCTGTGTCGTGGGAACCAAAAACAGCGACATCACGAACATGTAAACATCCAAGACCTGGGGATATTTTTTGTCAAAAAAAGTTTTTTCCTAATATACCTACCTACTATTTAACTATTCATACCACCTACAGGAAAGATAACATAGTGGTTCCTGAATGGGTATACCTATGTCAAAGTTACTCCCTTCAAAACTAATTGAGACACATTCTGGGAATTCCGATGTAGAGGGTTCATCATTTAGCGAGAAACAAATATCTAGAACAATAACAGAAGTTAGAAACTTCCCACGCAAAGATTATGTCTACATTTCATTTTGTTTACCTTAACATTTAGGCTCAGAACACACGGTGAAACGCAACTGCAACGAAACTGCAACTCCAAGATACTTTTGAGTTTCATTTGAGTTTATGCCATAGACTCCTTTGAGAGACCGCACACGACACGACGCAACCATTTTGAAACCGGTGTGAAACGCGTTGCATGGTTGCGTAGTGTGCGGTCTCTCAAAGGAAAGGAGTCTATGACATAAAAACGCAAATGAAACTCAAAAGTAACTTGAAGTTGCAGTGTCGTTGCAGTTGCGTTTCACCGTGTGTTCTGGGCCTTACCTGAAAATATCTCTAACTGACATCGGTCATAGCAGCAGGTAGGTAGGAGAGTACTTTCGGGATTATCCTGCCTCACCCGAATAACTTGGCTCATTAGGAGGTAGGTACCTACCTAGGTAGGTAGGAGTTAGAACTTTGTTCTGCATAAAATTCTTGCTTGTGACATGATTCATGAATCATAGAGCCAAAAATGGTGACCGCCAAAAAAGAATACCTACTACTAATACAGCAGATCGAAATACGAAGATGGTAACCAAGAACCAACCCAAGAGCCAACCAGTTACAAGGCCAAGGCCGGTAGGTAATTATTAACACAAACATGTGTTCCCTGCCCTGCCGGCATAATTTATGTATAACACCGCCCTATTAGGTTAGCGATGAATACAACAAGTGAAGTGGCCTATACAAATGGCCTAAAAAATACCTATGTTTCGGGTAGAGAAACAGCTAGTTTTTTGGAGGTCTTTTCGAAAGACTTTTGTTTACTCAAAAAAGGTTGTGTAAGCTGTCTTGCGCATGCAAGCCACACACAGATGCAGGCACGGTACCTTTGTAGGTACAAGAAAGGAATGTTTTTAAGAATACGTGACAAAGGTATGATGGCTGATAACGAAAACCCACGAAATGTTGTACCGAGAGCATGTTATATCAAAGTAGGTACCTACTTTACATGATCGTAATAGGTACTTTAGGTAGGTAATATAGTATACCTACCTACGTAATGAATCATATCTAAGTATATACACGTAATTAGTAATGCTGGTAGGTACAAAAAATGAAGAGAGACAAACAATATAAAGGAGAGAAATCTAGATAGGTTTCAAATTGTAGCTAAAGTAGCAGTGACAAGCAAACCAAACAACATTAAAAGGCAATTAACATCAATGTTACCACCTATCTGTCCAACCAGTATTCCATTTCTGGTACTACTATACCTAGGTATTTTCGATCAGGCAATTCATTTTATACAAACAGTACATACTATGTGCACAGAACTGTGTGTGACAATTTAGAGCCAGGAGATTCGAAGCAAGAGGTGTAAGTCAATGTCAGTTCAGAAACTGACATATTTTTTAGCTATTCGCCGGCGGTGGGTGTTTGTTGGTTGAGTGAGTGAGAACCGGCTCCGCAGGCGCAGGCAACAGGTATAGGGCACTGACCTACTCGGGGCACGGTATGAATGGCACACGACGAAGCGTTGGGAAACGTTCAGCTGTGCTTGCTTGCTCCAACAACAAAGGGACACATTCGGTTAATGAAATATCGATTTTCGATCAACGCGAGCTGTAATTGGAATGGGAACGATGTGCGAGACGAGGTAACTTTCCAGACCGGCGTGGAATGCGGCGATATTGGCCGTTGCTTGCACAAATGACGAGACATATGTTTTGTTGCTCCTTCTCGAAGGACCATAAAGTTCAAACCAAACCTGGAAGCCAAATGGAATAAAATAACACGTGCTAAATAATACAGACATACAGTAAATTGTGTGAAGTAGGCAATTAAACTAAAGCCACTCACCTTCTGCTCAGAGTGCAGCAAAACCAGTCGTTTCGAGTTGGTTGTTGCAAGCGGCACGTGTCCTTTGGATAATTAATACAAAGGTCTACTTTCACCAACCGGCGCGGACCAAGCATAAACTCCAACCATATACGGCCCTCTCTACTCTACCGAAGAGCACGACCAACTCTACTTACGCGCTTTTTATCAAAACGAAACAGTAACGTTCAATTGAAACGGTAAACAGCGATCGCGAAAAAAATATGCAGAACTCACTCAACTCACTTAAATTATACTTTTTTGCACTCACACGGCACTAGTAACAGTCCCTTTAGTTGTTAACGTTTTTTGTCTTTGAGGGTTGATAGCAAAAAGTTTAAAACTTTACACGGATGCGGACGCTAGTTGGCGCGACGATAAACACGTCCGGCCCGTGCGGATGCCACAGCGCGAGTATAATACTATTACTATGGCGCGAACAGTGTTGCCACTCTGTAGTCTAACGGATGGTAGAATTCTTCTAAAAATATTTTCCGAAATTACGTTGTAAATTCGGAAAATCAAATAATATTGGAAAATAAACTTTTCCGAATCAGATAGTGTGTAGTGTACTTAATCGTTTCAGTATTTTTATACGTCTCGATATTATCTTTCTGTTTCATATCGTTAGTTGGATTAAATTCAATAAACCAATAATATCGTATAGCTGTATGCCTGCTGCGATAGAAGATTTAATTTGAATCTTTGAAAAGATTTGGATCAGCCGAATTATTGTGCCTAGGAAAGTAAATGAGTGATTGAATGTTATTAGCAAACAAACTTGTGCTCGGAGTTGATTTTGACACAATGTCTGTGTTCATATTGGCGCTTTTTTGTTGTTTTGCGTCATCGCATATCCAATCTCAAAATTTATTCTATCTCTTTGTTAATTATTTAACATAACATTATATTATATATAGGTTGGACTTAGCATGAACATGTCAAAGACCAAGGTCATGTCTAACAGCAAGGAGCATATGATAGAGGTGGATGGGGTTAGAATTGCATATGTCCAAGATTATATCTATCTGGGCCAAAATGTCTCCTTCCAGGCGCGACAAGACAAGGAAGTCGATAGACGCGTCGACAATGCCTGGAGGAGCTTTTGGTCTATGAAGGAGCTCATGAAGGGGCAAGTCCCGTTGTCCCTGAAACGCAAGCTTATGGACATGTGCATTCTCCCCATCCTTACCTACGGAGCCCAGACCTGGTCTTTGACTGACGCGCAAAGGTACCGGCTCGGGGTTTGTCAGAGAAATATGGAGCGCAGCATTCTCGGTGTTCGGCTTTTGGACCGGATCCGGAATACAGAGCTGCGCTCCCGGACAAAAATAATAGATGTAGCTCAGAAGGCTGCGCAATTAAGTGGGGCTGGGCCGGCCACGTTGCTCGAATGCTGCCGGATCGCTGGGCTAGGAGAGCCACAGACTGGCTCCCAGAAAATGCAAAGAGAAAGCGTGGCCGACCCGGAGAAGATGGAGTCATGAGTTAGGTCTATGGGATAAAGACTGGAGGAAAACCGCTCAGGATCGGATGGAGTGGAAAAGGGGGAGAGAAGTCTTTGCCCAGCAGTGGGACATAATAGGCTCATAATAATAATCATAACAGGACCTTCACTTTAAATCCTTTAATGAGAATAACGTTACGGTGTTTTTTGATACCGTAAAATAGTCCTATACGGTAGGTAGTAGTTATCTGATTACGGTGTTTTCACCGTGGTTACGGTGCAGTTGGCATCACTGGCGCGAGTGATGTGATGATGGCCGCGGCGAGAGAGAAAAAAACCGCCAAGAGAAGCGGAGCGTGCGCGAACGAGACGACAGGATCAGTCATGCGGTAGTGAAAGGGACGACGATATGGAACCGTTTACAAGCCCCCCCTGCACTCCGCGTGCTCAAAACGCATGCAAAATTTAAGGGGAAGTCAGACACCTGCTTCACTTTAACTTTTTTTTAATTGTTTGCGATTAAGCAGTGGTTTTCAATAATTTCACAGGGGTTTTTACAAATCTTTTTTCTCTGTGTCGGTTAATCCTAATTTTACAGAATTAGGATTAACCGACACAGACCTATCTATATGTATGTTAACTCTTAAAACACAAAGAAATAACAATCTCAGATCAAAAGTAATATAGTAGAAGATAAACAAAAATGATAGGTACGCAATAGGTGTACTAGTAACTATCAGAATACTTACATTACAATATCACACTAATATTATAATCGTGAAAGTTTGTGTGTGTGTTTATATGTTTGTCAGTCTTTAGCGCTGAAACGGCTGGACGGATTTAATTGAATTTTGAGATGTGTATAGATCATACCCTGACTTAAAAAATAGGCTACATTTTATCCCGAAAAATAATCACTGATTCCGTCGGATGTTCAAAATGCATCCATAAAAAGTTTTCATAAATCACTCACTAGATGGCGCTGCATGTATTTTACATCGCGGTATGGTTTGGTTTCAAGCTTACTTCATATATGCCGGCACTGACACGCACTGACTGAGGTTGTTCTGTTGATTTATTGCTAAAGTTTCTCTCTCTCTCTCTCTCTCTCTCTCATCTCGATAGTTGGTCTCTTTTGTCTTGATAATTACAACAAGGTATTCTATTTATAATTTCGGATAGGTTAAAGGTTAACTGTGGTTCTTTCGCATAGAATTGTAATTGGCATTGTAACTTTTTAAATTGAGAATGCCTCGCAAACGCAAAACAAATCTTTCGTCGAGCTCACAAGGAGCGCGAACTAAGAAGATAGCTGTAGACAGCAAGAATCTTCTGTTCATGCTGAACAGCGGAGAATTGAGCAAGCGGCGCGTCAGGCAAATTCTCGAGCATCTGAAACTTCAGCGCAGGCTGATGCTCGACGTCACCGGAACGCTAACCGCATTGCATCTCAGATTGCTGCGGAGACACAAGAGCAGTCGGATGCTCGACGAAGGGATATGGCAGAACGTATGGCTTCTCAACGAGCCTCTGAAACACCAGAGGAGGCGGCTTCACGACGACAAGAGAACGCAGAGCGCATGGCTTCTCAACGAGCCTCTGAAATAGTCGAAGAGGCAGATCTGCGCATAAAATAGTAAGCCGCGTGGAGAGCGAAGAAGGGGGTCTCTATTTCTTAGACGCACCAGGGGGCACAGGCAAAACATTTCTATTGAATTTGCTGCTGGCGCAGCTGCGCAAAGACAGGAATGTTGCGCTAGCTGTTGCGTCCTCTGGGATAGCAGCGACCTTGCTCAGCGGAGGCAGAACTGCCACTCGGTGTTTAAACTTCCACTGAATCTTGCGGGTGAGGAAACTCCCACTTACAATATAAGCAAGAGCAGTGGTCGTGGAGCTCTGGTGCAGCAATGCAAATTGATCGTGTGGGATGAATGCACGATGTCACACAAGCGTGCGATTGAAGCGCTCGACCGCAGCTTGTAAGACATCCGTGGCAACCGCACGTTAATGGGTGGAGTGGTCGTCTTACTCGCAGGTGACTTCCGGCAGACGCTGCCGGTCATTGAGCGCGGCACTCCGGCAGACGAAATCAACGCTTGCCTCAAAGCTTCACCAATATGGGCAAAGGTAGAGAGATTGCACCTCACAACTAATATGAGAGTCCAGCTCCACAACGACCAAGAATCCGGAATCTTTGCTCAAAACCTCCTCAAAATCGGCGAAGGCCGCATGGTAATGGATGCGGAAGGCCTTATCAAATTTGAAAGCCACTTCTGTAATGTTGTAACCTCGGAAGAGATCCTAATACATATGGTTTTTGTTCATTAATAAAATGAAATAAAATAAAATATGGTTTTTCCGAGCTTACAACAAAACATGAGCAACGAGGAGTGGTTGTGTGAAAGAGCCATCATGGCGCCAAAAAACGAGTCGGTGGGAAAAATTAATAAAAAAATTATCGATCAAGTCCCGGGTGTGGTAACTACTTACACATCAATCGATACTGTGATGACCAATGACGATGCAACAACATACCCAGTAGAGTTTCTTAACTCTTTAGAGCTTTCGGGAGTGCCGTCACACAAGTTGGAACTGAAGGTGGGTGTGCCTGTCATACTGATGCGTAACCTGGATGCTCCAAGGTTGTGCAATGGCACCAGGTTACGCATCACGGAGCTGAAAAGGCACATCGTGCAAGCCACCATCATCACCAGCGAGGCCAGGGGAGAAACGGTGTTGATACCGCGAATACCTATTATCCCAACGAACTTGCCCTTTCAATTCAAACGCCTGCAGTTCCCATTGAAAGTGGCCTTTTCAATAACTATTAACAAGAGCCAAGGGCAAACATTAAAAGTGGCAGGCATTCATCTGGGCACCCCATGCTTTTCGCACGGGCAGCTCTACGTTGGCTGTTCACGTGTATCGAGAGCTAGAAATCTCTATATTTACGCAGAGAACAACAAATCTCGGAACGTTGTTTACAGAGACGTATTGCAGTAGATTTCTGTCTCTCGGTGCATTTCACGACTGTTTGCGATACTCAACATTCTAAATGATTTAATTTCCGGACATGTGTACAAATATACTTACAACGGTTCTCTACGTTGGAATACCAGAAACTCTTACAGAATTATTTTTGTTCTCTTTTTTAAACACATCAGGTATATTACTACAAATGTGCACAATCCAAAGCATGGCGTAAATCCGACTACTACGCGGGCGAAGCCGCGGGTAAAAGCTAGTATAATAATAATAATAAAAGTATTTATTCAAGGAAAAAATGGTAGGTACCTAGTAGTCCTAGCGGTACAGCCCGAATTTCATGAAATAGCTACAAATAGTGTTAAAGCTATGAAAATAGGCACGATTGATCTTTAGACCATAGAAATTAATTTAACCCGTAGCACGAAAAAAAAGGAGGCGAGTTATGACGTCATCCGTTTTTTGTATGGAATTTAAAAAAAAAACTGAAACCTATCGTGTGTGGTGTCAAATGAAAGGGCTTTTTGAGCCGGTTCTAAAAATATATCACATCATTTCATTTCAGTCACTTGTTTCAAATTAAAGTCAAAATCATTTTCAAAACATACCAAGTTTGGGATCCTTCAGAGACCCGGTACTGTTGGATATATATTTTTTTAAATATACCTCAAATGATACTTATTATCCTCGTATCTAACCCCAAAAAGTCATTTATGAAAATATTTACATTTACTTATTTTTTTCAGTTTTACAAAGTGAGACTTCCATATATTACTAGACTTATGCATGTTGTATGTACATATGCTGTTTTTATCTATTGGTATGTGATAGTAATACTAACGATCAGAAATGATAAGTTTGAACATTTCATGTTCAAACTTATCATTTCTGATCGAAATCAATTATCATCGGTGATGGAAAACAGCGTCAGGAAACCTACATCAATATATAGCTGCGGCGATTGGCTAGCCCCCTGTCACAAAATTGAATAACTGGCTACACTACACGTGACAGCTCAGCGCAGCTCTCCCTCTGTCACCCCGTATTGGAAAAGGCGTGACCCTCCATGATTGTAATTATTATCTCGTAGCGCTTCTCTGCCTTATCTTGCTCTACAAAAATGAATAAAGAGTCTAATAATTACCGTCTAACCGAGTCCGAGTCTAACAACAATACAATTACTTAATCGCTTTGAAAGAAATGCCGTCTCCTACCCAACATGGTTTGCTGGAAGAAATCCCTTATTGGAGATAAGCTCGCCTTTGTACACGATTTTTCTATAAGATATCTGTTTGTCATCATGTGAGTACAATAAAGACATTACGAAATGATTATGTTAACATAACGTCACGCCTTTTCCCATACGGGGTCGCGGAGGTGCAGTGGTGCCCGCTTTTACCCGTAATTTATTCAATACTCAATTTTTACGTGACAGGGAGCTAATCCATCGCTGTAGCTATGGAGTAATGAAGGTTTCCTCACGCTGTTTTCCATCAGCGTTAGAATGGAATTTTCAAACTTATCATTTCTGATCGTTATATTATAACCATTATCACACACCAATAAATATAAACAGCATATTGAGTACGGTTCCACCCATAATAAGTCTAGTAAAATATTGAAGTATATGGAAGTCGCACTTTGTAAAACTTAAAAAAATAAAAATAGTAAATATTAATATTTTCATAAATGATTTTTGGGGTTAGATATGAGGATAATACGTATCATTTGAGGTATATTTAAAAAAAATATTCAACAGTACCGGGTCTGAAGGAGCCCAAACTTGGTATGTTTTGAAAATGATTTCGACTTTAATTTGAAACAAGTGACTGAAGTGTAATGATGTGACACCACACACGGTAGGTTTCAGAAAACTTTTTTTTAAATTCCATAAAAAAAACAGATGACGTCATAACTCGCCTCCTTTTTTTTCGTGCTACGGGTCAAATTAATTTATTTGGCCTAAAGATCAATCGTGCCAATTTTCATAGCTTTATCACCATTTGCAGCAAAGTTATGTGTGCCTGCCGCTAGGACTATAGGTAGATGCTTAAAATTGGTGGTTGATTGCTGATATGAATAATCATTTGATGCCATAAAAATATACAATACACAATACCTAATATCACACCTACTTATATTGTAAAGACAATTCGCTAAACATGTTTAAAATCTACCATTCCATTCCAAGTTTATAAACAAATCTAAGTGCGGTTAATTGATTTGAGGAAACATTCGCCGCTTCAGTAGGTACGTAGTTAATAAATAAGGCAATTGTGATTAAGATTCAATAAAATGAGCAAAATGTGCTGAATTCTATGCTGCACATTTTACAGACAGCACAAAGTTTCACAACTCTTTGCTTCTTCTTCTTCTTTTTATTAATGGCGTCCTAACCTCTTTTGAGGTTAATTTTGCCAGTGTCAAGTGGTCAGGTTCTCATTTGAGAACCTGGAAATTATAATGTCTCGAGATGATTTGATGACTATGATGATGATGATGATTTGTCGCTCCGCTCGTTAGCACTACCCGGGAAGGACGTGAAGGGCTGTGGATTCCAAGTAATTCCTTCGGACGTGAGCGACTGCCTCCCCAAACTCTTTGCTTGTGGCAATGAATTAGGTATGACGTTTAGAGGCCCTATTTACCTTTTTAGTTTAGTGCATTTTCTTTCACTTTCACCTAGGCAAGAAACAAGAAATGCCTGACCTGACAAAAAATAATGGCAACATATCTCGTCCCGTCCAATGATCTTTTGGCGTGTGTGTGAGTGACGTTTACGGGGGGCGTACGCAACCTCATGCAATGATCTGTCAACAAAAACGTAGAAAACCAACCACCGTCATTTTCACCCTGACTGTATGTACTGTCACCGCACGCCAAAAGATCGTTGGTTGGACCTCGGTTGGACAGCTGCATGTGACATTTTAGTGCCGAAATATTTCATTAGAGAAAACATGTATAGTAACAGTGTTGCCATCATTTGAATGACTGCCTTCAGAACTATAAACAACTAGCTTTTACCCGCGGCTTCGCCCGCGTAGTAGTCGGATTTACGCCATGCTTTGGATTGTGCACATTTGTAGTAATATACCTGATGTGTTTAAAAAAGAGAACAAAAATAATTCTGTAAGATTTTCTGGTATTCCAACGTAGAGAACCGTTGTAAGTATATTTGTACACATGTCCGGAAATTAAATCATTTAGAATGTTGAGTATCGCAAACAGTCGTGAAATGCACCGAGAGACAGAAATCTACTGCAATACGTCTCTGTAAACAACGTTCCGAGATTTGTTGTTCTCTGCGTAAATATAGAGATTTCTAGCTCTCGATACACGTGAACAGCCAACGTAGAGCTGCCCGTGCGAAAAGCATGGGGTGCCCAGATGAATGCCTGCCACTTTTAATGTTTGCCCTTGGCTCTTGTTAATAGTTATTGAAAAGGCCACTTTCAATGGGAACTGCAGGCGTTTGAATTGAAAGGGCAAGTTCGTTGGGATAATAGGTATTCGCGGTATCAACACCGTTTCTCCCCTGGCCTCGCTGGTGATGATGGTGGCTTGCACGATGTGCCTTTTCAGCTCCGTGATGCGTAACCTGGTGCCATTGCACAACCTTGGAGCATCCAGGTTACGCATCAGTATGACAGGCACACCCACCTTCAGTTCCAACTTGTGTGACGGCACTCCCGAAAGCTCTAAAGAGTTAAGAAACTCTACTGGGTATGTTGTTGCATCGTCATTGGTCATCACAGTATCGATTGATGTGTAAGTAGTTACCACACCCGGGACTTGATCGATAATTTTTTTATTAATTTTTCCCACCGACTCGTTTTTTGGCGCCATGATGGCTCTTTCACACAACCACTCCTCGTTGCTCATGTTTTGTTGTAAGCTCGGAAAAACCATATTTTATTTTATTTCATTTTATTAATGAACAAAAACCATATGTATTAGGATCTCTTCCGAGGTTACAACATTACAGAAGTGGCTTTCAAATTTGATAAGGCCTTCCGCATCCATTACCATGCGGCCTTCGCCGATTTTGAGGAGGTTTTGAGCAAAGATTCCGGATTCTTGGTCGTTGTGGAGCTGGACTCTCATATTAGTTGTGAGGTGCAATCTCTCTACCTTTGCCCATATTGGTGAAGCTTTGAGGCAAGCGTTGATTTCGTCTGCCGGAGTGCCGCGCTCAATGACCGGCAGCGTCTGCCGGAAGTCACCTGCGAGTAAGACGACCACTCCACCCATTAACGTGCGGTTGCCACGGATGTCTTACAAGCTGCGGTCGAGCGCTTCAATCGCACGCTTGTGTGACATCGTGCATTCATCCCACACGATCAATTTGCATTGCTGCACCAGAGCTCCACGACCACTGCTCTTGCTTATATTGTAAGTGGGAGTTTCCTCACCCGCAAGATTCAGTGGAAGTTTAAACACCGAGTGGCAGTTCTGCCTCCGCTGAGCAAGGTCGCTGCTATCCCAGAGGACGCAACAGCTAGCGCAACATTCCTGTCTTTGCGCAGCTGCGCCAGCAGCAAATTCAATAGAAATGTTTTGCCTGTGCCCCCTGGTGCGTCTAAGAAATAGAGACCCCCTTCTTCGCTCTCCACGCGGCTTACTATTTTATGCGCAGATCTGCCTCTTCGACTATTTCAGAGGCTCGTTGAGAAGCCATGCGCTCTGCGTTCTCTTGTCGTCGTGAAGCCGCCTCCTCTGGTGTTTCAGAGGCTCGTTGAGAAGCCATACGTTCTGCCATATCCCTTCGTCGAGCATCCGACTGCTCTTGTGTCTCCGCAGCAATCTGAGATGCAATGCGGTTAGCGTTCCGGTGACGTCGAGCATCAGCCTGCGCTGAAGTTTCAGATGCTCGAGAATTTGCCTGACGCGCCGCTTGCTCAATTCTCCGCTGTTCAGCATGAACAGAAGATTCTTGCTGTCTACAGCTATCTTCTTAGTTCGCGCTCCTTGTGAGCTCGACGAAAGATTTGTTTTGCGTTTGCGAGGCATTCTCAATTTAAAAAGTTACAATGCCAATTACAATTCTATGCGAAAGAACCACAGTTAACCTTTAACCTATCCGAAATTATAAATAGAATACCTTGTTGTAATTATCAAGACAAAAGAGACCAACTATCGAGATGAGAGAGAGAGAGAGAGAGAGAGAGAAACTTTAGCAATAAATCAACAGAACAACCTCAGTCAGTGCGTGTCAGTGCCGGCATATATGAAGTAAGCTTGAAACCAAACCATACCGCGATGTAAAATACATGCAGCGCCATCTAGTGAGTGATTTATGAAAACTTTTTATGGATGCATTTTGAACATCCGACGGAATCAGTGATTATTTTTCGGGATAAAATGTAGCCTATTTTTTAAGTCAGGGTATGATCTATACACATCTCAAAATTCAATTAAATCCGTCCAGCCGTTTCAGCGCTAAAGACTGACAAACATATAAACACACACACAAACTTTCACGATTATAATATTAGTGTGATTAAACATACACCTCTGAAATGAAACAGTGCACTTACTAAATGAAATCAAGGATTTTTAATATAATAAGTAAACAAATATAGATAAATACATCCCACAGCTGAGTGCCTTCACTCCATTTTTTGTCTGATTTTAAATGAAATAATAATTATTAGAACCTTTCTATAAAATATCCTTAAAATACCATAGGTACAAGCACAGTTTCAAAATATATTATGTCTGTATTTACAGCATAAGTTCTACTCTTAAAAATAAATGAGATAAAAGGTAGGCACTTAGGCACTTATCTGTTATTGTTTGACTAAATCAATAGGAACATTTAGTTCTGGTGTAATTAATAAAGGGTTTGCAGTTGAATGTAAATGATTTTTCTTCTCAAGACTTCTTTCTGCATCAGGTTCTGAGTGGAATATAACTTTTTTCAATGTCAGAACTATGTTATTGATAAAACCTACAATAACATAAATACCACCGATAACTGCAAACAGTCGCAATACAAACTGTAGTAAGTTCTCTTTTTCTTGATAAACTTTAATTTTTAACGCTGCCATATCGTACTTCAGGTATATCCCAGGAACGCCATGCGACCCTTTCATGTGACTGATGGGTCGTTCCAATTCTTTCACAGAGTATTGGTAAGTTTTTATAGTTTCAAATGTTGTATCAACATCTGTGGGCACGACTTCCACAAAGTACTGATACAGCATGTTTTCTTCTTTGGTTATTTTTTCATCCCCTTCCAAAGGGTAGATTATGCCATTGGCAGGACTGCCAAAGCTTAAACGGTTTATCCTATGGCTAAAGTTCTGCGGTGTATCATCAAACATCATGTTCAGGTGTATATGACCCCGTGGCAGATGTAAACTTTTACCAGCTGTTATGTGAAAGTTTCCAGCAACTTTGTTCAATGTTAAAATTCCGTGAAGTCTGCATGCATCATGTTTTCTGTTTGGCTGAGTTTTCCGCTTCGGAATCGTGGCTACAACTGATCCGTGACCTTTCTTCCACAGCAGCTGCCATAACGAGTGATACTGTTCTCTTAAATACGAGTTAAGATATTTGATGGCATCAAATGCATCTTGCTGTTCTTCTGTTAACTCGAACCACGTGTCCTCTTCCTCTAGTTCACCGAATCCGAAGACACTTTGTGATGTAGAATCTAGAATATCAGCACCGATATTCGAGCATGGCATGGCAACAGTAATATCAATGTTTATCCTTAGTTTCGCGTCCATATCTGTGTCGGGCATAAATTTGAATACAAGGTTGCTATCAAGATAGTACGATAGCTCGCTGTATATTAGGCACATTATAATAAAAAGGGTTATAATTGAGAAGGTGCCTCCGACCGGTGTGGAATCCACATATTCAACAGGAACTTTGGAGAAAGCATCAAGTTCCTTCACCTTGTCGATCACTTTTTTCTTGCCACGATATCTTAGCATTATATTGTAGACGTAGACGAAAGCAAAGGTACAATTACAAAAGCGAGAAGTTTCTGGTAATAAAACACGCGAATGTTGATGTGTGGATCACAGATTACAATGTATAAATACTAAGTGTGGATTGTGGATACGGCTCGGATGCTCGGATACGGTATGTACTATGTACGGTTGGGGTTGGTTGAATGAAACGTCAATTTGATTTTGACAATTTGACACACATAACTCAAAGCCTGGCCACACACGTCGTCCGGAATGGCGGCACTCCGAATTAAGTTACTGAATCCAGATCCGAAATTCCGGACACACCGAAATTAATAAATATGAAACTACCTACTCGGTACACCCGCACAAAATTGTGGACATTGATTATAATTTGTTTATATGTTTTACATACAATACACCCATTTTTTGGCCGTTGGTTCACATGAAGGTCATGAAGTGATATTTCAAGGGATTAATCGTAGTGTTTTTTTGCGTTTTTTTATAGATAATGGTACGGAACCCTTCGTGCGTGAGTCCGACTCGCACTTGGCCGGTTATTTTTATTATAACACCTTTATAACATGTAATTTATTGCAATAAATACATCACATGATGTGCTGGAGAAAGATAACAGAAAAACTTAGAGTATCAGGTGGATTACTGATTTTTAAGGCTAGAGCACAGATTAATAATAGCTAGAGTGAGTGATGCCTGCCGTGTTGTGTCGTGGTCCGAACTTTCTAGATTCTGAATTCAGGGTGCCAGTTCCGGACGTGTGAAACCAGCCAAAAACTCAACTGACAGCCCTCTTTTCCGAGTCACGCCAAAACCGATTACAGCGTCTACGAAGCCGTTACGAGTCAGTTTTGGGCTTTTGGCGGGCGATACAAACCGAATGGCATCATATCTTATTAGACGCAGTAATCGATTATACGACGATGTCACGGAACGCGAACTTCACAATTTTCGTCATTTTCATCATCTGCGTTCATGTTTTTCATTCAATTTTCATGAACATGATTAGCACGTCACCCACCACAGATTAGTGATTACAATAGGCTTGTGGCCAAGGTAATCCAATAAATCTAGGAACAAGTCTTAAGTTGAAGCATTATGTACAAAATGGCTTGACATTCTCAGAATTGTATATTTCCAGCAGATAATATTTTATAAAGTCAATTTTGTGCAAAAAAAAACAGCATTTGATGGCACTCTTACATGACGTCATTCTGTTGTTATTTCATAGAACTCGGGAACAAAATTTCCGTTTTGACAGTTCATAAAAAGTATCTATTTTGACTTGACAGGGCACAAGCCTATTAGCACGTCACGCCTTTTCCCATACGGGTCGGCTATGGCACTTTATGTATGGCAGAACATTACAGAACAGACAGTTTGAGCCCACGTTTAGTTATTATTCTCCATTTTGCGTGATGGGTGATGGGTCTAACCTTAGATATTGTTCTGAGGGCTAACCTGAGGCTAACCTACTCGCTGCTATAGAGATTGAAGGTTTCCCCACGATGCCGATGTCTTCCACTTTTCTAAACAAAGCTTACTGGCTGGCTGGTCCAAAAAAATGTAGGAAGGAGTAAAAGTTGCTATGACTATGATCAAAGGAGAGAGAAATTCAGAATGATGTCCCTAACAAACCCTTACAGTTTTTGTTCAAGGCTTGAACTTCAAGCTGCCCAGTTCGGCAAAAACGATACGATAACGGCACATGAACAATAAAAATATTTATCTTATCTCTTCTTATCTTGCCAGTTTGTAAGTGATAACAACTGTAAGACTTACAGATGGTATCACTTACGAACTGGCAAGTTGCCTGAGAGCCATGGAGAAAAGCATGATGGGCATCAGACTAAAAGACAAAGTCAGACATAGATATCAGGCAGGGGCAAGACAAAAGTAATAGACATCTTATTAAGGATCAACTAAATGAAATGGAGATGGACAGGCTATATGCTACGTTCCCAGAAGGAAAAATGGAGTAAAAGGATGACGCTTTGGTACCCAAGAGACGGCAAAAAAAGCCAAGGCCGCTCAGTAAGAAGATTGGAGGATGAGTTAAAATATACCCTGGGACCATTTTGGCAGAGTGGCAGCAGACCGCAAGCAGTGGAAAGATTTGGAGGAGGCCTATGTCGTTAAACACGCCGAGATAAAGGATATTTTTTAAGATAAATGCAAAACCAGCTGTTAATTCTCGGAAATAAAAGGCTTTATTTATTTATTTATTAAGAAATTCTAGTTTTTCTTTTTTAGTCATCTTACTACCCATTTTAATAATAGGCTGAAAGTTAACAAGCATTGCACAAACAAACACAATATCACTTGACATTAAAGTTTCCGTTCGATTCATGGGTTCATTTAGAATACGATACGATTTCATCATATAGATCACTTTTTCTAAATTTTGAGTACGATTTGTAACTCTGCCTCTTTTATGTTGACGAAAATTTACCCCATAGTCAGTTACTGTGTCTTGAACATTCGAATCATTGTCCATCATAATTTCATCGTCATGTTCAAATCGTTGCAAAATGTTACAACGTTCAAAGATCTGTTGATCTGAAATAGACCCACCATAGCAGGGTGACACATATGTGATCAAACCACTTGGTGCTACACCTATTAGGACCTTTACTGTGTTGCTGCCATTAGATGTAGAAGTTATTTCTTGAGCCACCACTGAGCCTGGTTTTTTTATAGGGCATTCCATGGTACCCATAACAACTCTAACATTTGGGTACTTGTTATAAAACTCCAATGGCATATATGCTTTTACTGTTGCTTTGTCTGGCCACAAGTCAAGTTTCCTCCATTGCAAAGACATGAAACGAATCCATGTTATAAATACGTCTGATACTTGTTTGATTGTCATTGAATACATTATTGACACTTCTGTGTAAGATTTGTGACAGTGCAGGATTATTAGTGTCATGAAAAACTGCTCGAAGGGATCTATGATGCATCTGCTATAAAAGTATTTCAGATTATAAACACTGTCACCAAGACTGCAGAATACAAGTCTAACTTTTTCATAACTATCCAACCCAGTGTAAAACTGTATGGCTTCTTTATTTGTTTTGTAAGACTCTGAAGTGAATGTTAGCATATCACATGTTTGTACTGCAACATCACGGGACTTTTTAGTATTGTTAGCAGTGCATTTGTTGACTGTAAAAGCATCACTTGTGTTTACTGCCACATCACGCAATTCTTTAAGGTGAAATTCTTTAAGTTGAATAACCTTGTTATTCTGTTTATTGTCCACTTTTGTAATCTGTTTAGGATTTGCCACTTGACATTCTGTGTGATTGATAAGGGTGCAATCAATTTCTATATTTTTTTTGTCTTGACAAATTTCTTGTTTAGGAGATAATGATGTCTTGTTTGGTAAATCTTCTTCAATTTCACATGGTTCCATTTTAATTTCTAATGGATCTTGTTCAGTAACTGGACCAACTTCAATTGATGAAATTGGAGGTACAGGTCTGCTGTAAGTCTTTGTAGATCGTGTGGGATCAAATTTTATACTTTTTTCATACAGTGTGTCAAGATTAATTGGTTTTATTTGCATTTTCTGTGGAAATATTGATGGAACTGCAACATTTTTTAATTTTGCAATAATTCTGTCTTCTGCAACAAAAAATTAAACATAACAAAAAGTTTTCAAGTACCTAAACTACCAACAGGTTATAGATCTCAATAGGTAATGGTCATAGCAACTGGTCATGCCAAGTTTCTTGGCACCTCGGCATGGGTGCAAAAGAGATGCAAACACGGTCCACAAAGAAAGATGTGAGAGCTCTCCCAGATGCCGAGAAACCCGGCGGGACTAAACTAAACGGTCAGAGTGTTATCTACACTCCAACCAACTAAACAAAGCAAACAACAAATAGTTAGTCTTCCAACAATCCTTTGGCTGATGAGTAATGTTTACAGTGGGACACCACTTCTATGCAACTTAATGCACTGCAACCTGTCATCAACACCGACCTTTCATTCTTCATTAGTCAGCAAGCGCTAAATACGGTCAGTGGTAAGGAAAGGGTGTGTGGAAAAAAATACTTAGAAAAATTTCCACCTGTCACCCTTATGCTTAGTTGTTTACTTGATGGCTCCTTGATTTGGTGGGCGAAACAACTAAGCTAAGCATAACGGTGGGAGAGTTAGCTAGAACGCAGTAGAGGTAATTTCAGAATTGCCAAGTTCTTACCATGCACTGCGAGTGTAGTGATATAGTCACTAGGTTTAAAATGCGCGCCGCATATGTAACTATTGCTGGAGAGTATCTGCCGACTCTTATTATTACATTGTATCGCCGCTATCCACTGTTTCCGTAATTTGCCAGGACGCGGCAATCTGTGATTTCCTCGGTTTTTGCACAGGGGAACAGCACATGGTGGTATGTAAGGTGTTGGGCCTGGTTGATCCATTCTATAGGTTTAAAGGTACCTACTCTCGTAGTTTACAGATTAGTTGAGATTAGCCAATAAATAAACCAGCGACAAACTCATGTATTTATAATTGTAATTTGACATTTTTTTTTTTTTTTTAATGTATTTAATGGCCTGGTTGCGCGTTTGCGTTCTGTTTAGGGATGTAACCGATTACGATCCGTCCGATCCGATTTTTTGGAAAATAGGATTTAGAACATACGATCCATCTGATTTTCGGATCGGATCGAAGGCATACGATCCACTAGCGGATCGATCCATAACATATTTACTTATATTAATTTCCTAAATAATTCTGTTTATAACTGAAATTTCATAAAATTATATTCGATCACATCACTATGAAGTTGTTTTCACACTCCAGCTTCACCAAACACGCGCGTTATGTATGATCTTCTATAATTAAAATCGTGTGAGCTGAGTACAGAGGGTAGCTAGAAGTAAGGGGTTAAAATTCCGCCTGGCGAAAGACAGAGAGGGGTAGGTACTCGGAGCTGACTGCCAACCTCCAGTAGTGGGGAGGCACTGAAAGAAGAAGAAGATTAAAATTAATAAATATTATTATGAAGATGATGCCTCCGTGAAACAGAATGAACTGCCAGTGTGTTGTTTGTTACACCCATACAGCATTCTCTTCTGAACATTTACAAGCGGTCTAAGTTTCGTGATTGTTACGTAAAATGGTGTCTGTGTGGGTTTCAATCTGGATGTGTCGTGCGTGACAGTGTACACACGATATGACTAGAAACTATTTTACTTACCTACTTTTTTTAGTCGTTTTCTCACATTTTAAGGAAACATTATTTCTATCATTCGATTTTTGGACGAGGAAATCGGATCGAAGACATGCGATAAAGATCCACGTATCGGATCGAGTAGTTACGATCCGATACGTTCTGCGAAATCGGATCGTAACTGTCGGACCGCCCCTGTCCATCCCTAGTCTGTCTGTTCCCGTCTGTTCGGTATGTTTTTTTTCAAGTGATGTCGGCTATGGATACTAGTCCTTGCAGCCAGTCTTTTTTACAAAACACATGGTCCACATGTCCATGTGGGCTCCTTGAAGGCTGCGTTGCTAGGCAACGAAAATAACTTGGCTGTCAGCTTACTGACATCACTATTGTTTATTGCATTCTAAAGCTCTTGGAAATTGTATATCTATTATAAATAGCTATCTACCAGTTCTACGTTGTTTCCCTGCAATAGCCTAGCATCCTACTTCCCATACTCATCACTATTGTTTATTGCATTCTAAAGCTCTTGGAAATTGTATATCTATTATAAATAGCTATCTACCAGTTCTACGTTGTTTCCCTGCAATAGCCTAGCATCCTACTTCCCATACTGGTGACCACCAACATCAAAACACGCACGCGCATCAAAAAAATCTAACTTCGCCATGCCAAATGACACCGCTGATCCGTCCGTAGGGGACCCGGCCCCTGCTACGCTAACCCCGGAGTCGTGCAAGATCGCCGTGAAGGTGCCAGAATTCTGGCCGGATGACCCGGAGTGCTGGTTCGCCCAGTTGGAGGCGCAGTTTGTCATTTGCGGTATCAAGCAAGAGGATACGAAGTTCTATTACGTAATATCATTCATGGGAAAGGAGTACTCGGCCCAACTAAGAGACATTATTATTTCGCCCCCAAAGGAGGGCAAGTACGAAAAGCTCAAAGCCGAGTTGATCAAACGGGTTTCGGCGTCTAAAGAGAAGAAGACAAGGCAACTTCTGACGCACGAGGAGTTGGGCGACCGGAAGCCTTCGCAGTTTCTGCGCCACTTACAAAATTTAGCCGGTCCTTCAGTTCCCGAAGACTTTGTCAAGACGATATGGTGCAGTAGGCTGCCCAATAACATACAAACCTGCCTCGCCACCGACGCCGAGTCCTCACTCGAGAAAATGTCTGATTTAGCGGACCGTATTCATGAGATAGCCCCGGCCTCACCTCAGGTGGCTGCAGCAAGCGCCCCAACCAATATGCTGGAGGAGTTGTCGAAGCAGGTGGTGGAATTGACTCGGCAGGTGGCCGCACTATCAGCCCAGGCCAGCCGAACACGCTCCCGCTCTAGCTCTCGCCGCACGTCAAGGAGCAGCTCCCAGGCCAGCCGCGGGGAGCGTTTGTGCTGGTACCACTATAAGTTTGGGGCCAAAGCAGTGAGGTGCGAGAAGCCTTGCGCATTCGGAGCGGAAAACGCAGCGGGCAGTCAGCAGTAGCGGCCAGCGATTGCCCTTACCCCACAGGCCGTATATTCATACTGGACAAGACAACCAAGATGCAGTTCCTCATTGATACTGGCTCGGATCTTTGCGTCTTTCCCCTTTCGGCCTGCAAAGGAAAACGCACCAAAACGGACTACGACCTGTATGCAGCCAATGGCACTACCATCAGCACATATGGATTTGCCCAGCTTTCGCTTAATTTTGGATTAAGACGGGATTTTACTTGGCGATTTGTCGTTGCCGACGTTACCAAAGCCATAATAGGCATCGATTTCCTCGCGCACTTCAACCTCCTTGTGGATGCGAGACGTCATCGCCTTGTCGACGGGTTAACTTCATTATCATCCTCGGCTACACCTGTGAAGGACACCGATACAATTTCATCCGTCAAAACCTACTGCGAGGGCAGCGGGTTTCAAAACATCCTCAAGGAGTTCCCCGACATCACCCGCCCAGCTGGCTCCCCCGGTCCAAGAAAACATAACACCCTTCACTACATCAAAACCACCCCTGGACCACCCGTTACAACCCGCCCGAGGCGCCTGGCTCCTGACAAGCTTGCCATTGCTAAAAAGGAGTTTGACGACATGTTGAAGATTGGTACCGCCCGTCCATCTGACAGTCCTTGGTCATCGGCTCTGCACCTGGTATCAAAGAAGGATAACGGTTGGCGGCCATGCGGTGACTACCGCGCACTCAACAACAGGACTATTCCAGATAAGTACCCTATAAAGCACATCCATGACTTTAATCTCAGCATCTCGGGCTGCACCATCTTTTCAAAGGTTGACCTGGTGAAAGCTTACAATCAGATCAGAGTTTATCCGCCCGATATTTCAAAAACAGCCATATCAACACCTTTTGGGCTATACGAGTTCCCATACATGACCTTTGGCCTACGGAATGCCGCCCAGACGTTCCAAAGATTTATTGACGAAGTCACTAGAGGCCTGGATTTCGCATATGGTTATCTTGATGATGTCCTGATATATTCTCCTGACCAAGAAACACACGAGCGCCATCTGCGTCAACTTTTCCAGCGCTTTACGGACTTCGGAATATTGTTAAACTCAGGCAAATGTGTTTTCGGCGTTTCAGAAATAACGTTCCTGGGCTACAACCTCTCGGCGGAAGGTGTCAGGCCACTTGAGGAGAAGGTCGAGGCCATCAAAAGCTTCCCAACACCCAGAACGGTTAAGGAGCTACGCAGATTTCTTGGTATGATGAATTTTTACCATCGGTTTATACCAAGATCCGCCGAGATACAAGCACCTCTGAACGCCCTACTGAAAGGCCCGGTCAAAAACTCGCAACCCGTCGATGTTACCGAAGATCGCCTTCAAGCGTTCGAAAACTGCAAGTCTGCCCTTTGTGAATCCACCTTGTTGTCACATCCAGATTGTAACGCCGACTTCGCTGTTGTCACTGATGCATCCAACACGGCGATCGGAGCGGTTTTACAACAAAAGAAGGATAACCAATGGCAACCTCTAGCGTTTTTCTCGCGAAAATTAACGTCAACGCAAGTCAAATACAGTCCCTATGACAGGGAATTACTGGCGATTTACGAAGCAATCAAATACTTCCGTCACATGCTGGAAGCACGAGTTTTCACCGTCTACACCGATCACCGTCCGCTGACACATGCCTTCACTACTAGAAGGGACAACTGTTCTCCAAGGCAATTCCGTCATTTGGACTTCATATCACAGTTCACTACGGATATTCAACACATCTCTGGGAAAGATAATGTAGTTGCTGACACCTTGTCTAGGATTGAAGAGATCGCTACGACAATAGACTTTGGACTACTCGCTCAACTACAAAGTAATGATCACGAGCTAAAGCTACTATTGCAATCTGGTTGTGCTCTCGATTTAAAACAGGTCAAATTACCTGGATCTTCAGCGTTTCTTTACTGCGATGTTAGTACTCCTTCTCCGAGGCCGTTCATCGTTGAGTCTATGAGGCGCCAGACATTCAACTCACTTCATTCCCTCAGTCACCCAGGAGCCAACGCGAGCATAAAACTCGTCTCTCAGCGCTTCGTGTGGCCGGGGCTAAAGAAGAACTGCCGCGATTGGAGCCGTGCTTGTCTACACTGCCAGCGAGCAAAAGTCACTCGGCACGTTTCATCTCCTTTAGGCACATTCACCCTACCTCCGGCAAGATTTTTGCAAGTTCACATCGACCTCGTCGGACCATTACCTGTTTCAAACGGTTTTAGGTACTGCCTCACAGTCATCGACAGATTTACGCGTTGGCCTGAGGTAATCCCACTAACCGACATCACGGCAGAGTCTACGGCAAAGGCGTTCCTATTCGGCTGGATCGCAAGGTTCGGTTGCCCCGCTAGCGTGACCTCCGACAGAGGAAAGCAGTTTGAGGCATCACTTTTCAAGGCCCTCACTAAATTAACTGGCACGCAACACAAGACTACGACGGCTTACCATCCAGCAGCGAATGGCATCATCGAGAGATTCCACAGGCAGCTGAAATCAGCAATTATGTGTCATGCTGACCAACACTGGACCGAATCGTTGCCGTTGGTACTTCTTGGAATAAGAAACGCGTGGAAAGCTGATCTACAGACCTCGTCGGCAGAACTTGTATACGGCGAACCACTGCGTCTTCCAGGGGATTTTTTCGATCATAACACAGAAGCTGTTGTTGACGTTTCCGATTACGCTTCACGTCTACGCGCTTTCGCATCAAAAATAAAGCCTACACCTGCGTCGCATCATACACTGAAGTCTGTCTTCGTTTTTAAGGATCTGGCGACAACTGAATATGTGTTCCTGCGGCAAGATGCTCTGCGTGGCGCATTGCAGCCACCATTCGCGGGCCCATTCAAAGTTGTTGGAAGAGGACCGAAAGTTTTTAAGATACTGGTGAAAGGGAAAGAAAGAACAGTCTCAATTGATCGCATCAAGCCTGCCTACCAGCTACAAGATTCCCAGCCTTCCAAAACCACATTGGTGCCAATCAAGCCGATCAAACCAACCCTTACTTCGCCCACAGAGACTACAAGATCGGGTCGTCGAGTGCGTTTCCCGGATTATCTTCGCCCGTAGTCACGGTCTCGGTGGGGGAATAGTGTGGGCTCCTTGAAGGCTGCGTTGCTAGGCAACGAAAATAACTTGGCTGTCAGCTTACTGACATCACTATTGTTTATTGCATTCTAAAGCTCTTGGAAATTGTATATCTATTATAAATAGCTATCTACCAGTTCTACGTTGTTTCCCTGCAATAGCCTAGCATCCTACTTCCCATATCCACAATGACTAACTAGCCCCCCGTTCCGAGTCACGCCAAAATCGATTACAGCGTCTACGAAGCCGTTCCGAGTCAGTTTTGGCGATACAAAACGATTGCATTGTAGACGCTGTAATCGATTATGGCGCTGAAGCGATGTCACGGAACACGACTTAACTGTCACTGTCAGCCAGCTGTCAAATCTTCATGCTAGCATCTAGAGATGGGTAGTGCTATTAATCATGTTAATAACATTTGGCTATTAACAGGCTAGTAGCCAGTTAATAGCAAATATTAATGTTTTTTAATACAAAACTGTTTTTAATGGTTGTATTATCATAGGTGATCAGAAATTCAGATGTTTTCGGTCAAGTTCGTTGCGGATTTCTAGACAGTTGAATTTTCACAGATGATGTATTTCTGTTGCCGCTATAACAAAAAATACTAAAAAACAAAACAAATTTAATATTAGGGGGGCTCCCATACAACTAAGTGTTTTTTTTTGGGTTTTTTTATAGATAATGGTACGGAACCCTTCGTTCGCGAGTCCGACTCGCACTTGGCCGGTTTGATTTTTAGCTCACCCTTTCAAATCACTGCTAATGATAATACAACCATAAAAAAACAGTTTTGTATTAAAAATCATTAATAGCTAGATTAATAGCCATATTTGCTATTAACTGGCTATAAACTGGCTATTAACAGGTTAACAACTCATCTCTACATGCATCGTACAGGTTGGCAAGAAAGTCTAGAAATTAAATAATGGCAACACAAGTGACATATTAGAGCGCTATTGCGTGTTTTGATAGACAATCCAAATATGACATTAAAGAAAACACGCAGTAGTCTGTGAATGTTGCCATCATTTAATTTCTAGACTTTCTTGCCAACCTGTACGTAAGTTTCTATTTTCTATACTCTTTGCTTTGCATGGCATGCATGCACCCATCTGTCAATCTGTCAATTCGCTCGCGTGCAAGTTGTTTTGCGGACGAAAAAAACTAATTCATCTATTTTTAGCACTGCGTGAAGATAATAAATACACAGTATTTATGCAGTCCAGTAACGGAGAGCCGTGCATTTTTTATTTATGCCTCGATTCGCTCAAAAACGCAGTCATGGGTTGCTGTTATAGCATCTGTCACAAAGAAAACGATGTACAGGTATGGTTTCCGATGTTATTCCGTATATATTCTGTACATTACGTCTTTGTGTGTCGACGAAATGTGTGTTATACATTGCAACTATTGGAGCTTGGAGCGGACATGGCATTTCCTGGTTGCCGATGCGTTGTAATATCCTTTGTAATGCAACTAAAGAATACAATGCAAGTGTTTGCATAGAACTTGACACTTGGGTGTTGTGGTTTTGTGTACAAAATTGCTGTGTCTCCTTAGTGTACACTGAATATGTAGTTAAATTGTTAGTAACTTGTTGGTAATGTTTTCCTGGTGTTCTAAGTTTTGTAACTCAGCTTGAAATAGGATATACTGTGATTCTGCTTTCAAAACAATTAACATATTACAATTTCATTTTACTAAGTACTTATAGTTTTTTTGTTTCTATGAAGCTCACTTTTTGTCTTTTTCATGCTTAGGGCGCTTCATGAATAAATTAGAGGTGCTTTTCTCATGTGTATTTCAGGAAATACTCAGCAAATCGTAATCAATGTCTAGTATATGTAATGTGACTATATATTTTCATGAAGGAAAATGTGTATGTATAAAATTTTCTCAATAGAAAATGAATCCAAAGTCAACCCTTTTTTCCAATATTTTTTCCTACCACTACTTTTTTATACCGCAGCAGCAGTAAATATGATCTTTCTATTAATTGTAATTTGTGGGGAATTGTTGTTACTAGCGATTTGAAGACTGAAATGGAATTCCCTGAAATAGCTTATATTTTAGGTTTTTTTTTCCATTTTGGCGCTTACGTTGATTCAGATTAGGTGCGAGTGCACAATTGCCATCCTACTTGTTCCTATTCCCGAGTTATATTCGTTTCTCACTTCCGCAATCTTCATTGACCTTGATTTGTACTTATTCATGCCTTGCCTTAAATCAATCTTTTCCAATATTTATATACTTGCCAAGCTAAATTGTCATTCTACCATTTCAGGAAAACATAGTGAATGAACGGACACACCTCCTCGATGTGGCTGAGCAGACACAGGAGACTCCGGTGCCGGCAGCATCAGCCACCACCCCGCCGCGGAAACCGGACGAACAGAGTGCTCTCAACAGGATACTGCATGAGACTGCCAAGTAAGTAAGGATGGGTGAAATAGTCACAATAGAGGACCGATCACCCACCTGTGCTCCATACTGCAGGAGTCCCACCTCATCATCAAGTAAGGTACAACTAAAAGTGGGGGAGATTATGCCTGAAAATTTTGCAATTTAATGGCCTGAACAAATGGAAATCTGTATGGAGAGCCCTATACCATAAACATATATGAGCAGGGGTTCTTGCTGAGGGTGACAGGATGGCGGTGATGATGATGATGACACTGTTGTTTTATATATTTTCTGCTTGTTTATGTGTATAGATCTCATTAAAAGTAGCTTGCATGCTCAAACATACAGGGTGTAGTCATATTTTAGAGGGTTGTTAGGGACATCATTCTGAGCAACTTTTACTATGAAACCGATTTGATCAGAGCAACTTTAATTGTTACTTCTCTATACAAATCAGCTGACCGCCCAGACCAAAATGTATGGAGCAATGAAAAATAAAGTTGCTCTGATCAAATTGGTTTCATAGTATAAGTTACTCAGAATGGTCCTTTTGTTTTGTTACACCCTGTATATTCTGACCAAATAAAGCCTATAAAAGTACGAAATATGGTATCCTGGGCCAGAGTTAAGCTCCTAAAACATAATCAGGCCAGCAGCGTAGCTATAGCAATTTTGTGTAAAGCTGCTCTGACCCTTTTAGCTATTTATGTAACCAATTAGAACAATTTAAAGATTGAAACTAAATAACCGGCCAAGTATGAGTAGGACTCGCGCACCAAGGGTTCCGATCATACTTGGAGAGCGTAACACGTGTAATTAGGTTTCCACATACAAAACTAAAGTGTGATGTCATCCATGTAAACCAAATTGAATATTTATTCAGAAAGACAGAAATTTGCAGTTTTCAGTTTTTTCCCTTTACTTGTGCTATAAGACCTACCTTCATTCCAAATTTCATGATCCTAGGCCAACCGGAAGTACCCTATAGGTTTTGATTCCCTTGCGAGTTCCACACGAGTTCATACAAATTCAGCAAAATATCGCGGTATCTTTTGATTGTGTGGACCTAGAAGTTTAATTTTTTTTACAGCTCCAAGGGACCATAGACCTGAGTAAACAATATTAATTTCAACATGATACCTCCTCCACCCATTCCTGAGAAAAGGGGTGGTGACAGACGGACAGACAGACAGACAGACAGACAGATGGACAACAAAGTGATCCTATAAGGGTTCCTTTTTTCCTTTTAAGGATCGGAACGCTAAAAATGCATAAAGTTTAACATATTTTATTTCCTGGATGAGTACCAGCCACAATGGTGGAGTGTGGCACAAGACAGGAGGAGATGGAGGTTCTTGGGAGAGGCCTTTGCTCAATAATGGACGACTAAATAAGAGCAATTGAACCAAAATGCAGCAAATTAGTCATTATAAGAGGCCTTATTATTATTATTTTATTTCCGCACAAGGTCCAATCAACCAGGCAATGTGCATATCAGCGCAAAACATTTGTTCTTATCTACTTTTGTAGTAAACTATTGTAGCACAAATCATGCTGCAAAAATGATTGCGATATTGCTCTACAGGGTGTAACAGAAAGGTGTAGTCATATTTTAGGGGGTTGTTAGGAACATCATTCTGAGCAAGTTTCGCTGTGAAACCGAATTGATCAGAGCAACTTTAATTTTCACTTCTCTATACAAATCAGCTGACTGCCCGGACCAAAACATATGGAGCAATGAAAAATAAAGTTGCTCTGATCAAATCGGTTTCAAAGTGAAAGTTGCTCAGAATGGTCTCCCTAACAACCTCCTAAAATATGACTACACCCTTCTGTTACACCTAGGGTTGCCAACTGTTGAAAGGACCAGGTGTAACTTACACCCGGTATAATTAATTGATATATCGCCTTTTATTGTTTACTTTCATGAGCATTTATGTGCTGAATCATGTATAAGAAATATATTACAAATACTCATTCATTTTATCATTGTGTGACCTAATTCAACAGTTCAATCATTATTACCAGTAATTAAAAAAACAAAAGATGTTGTTATTATTATGCATGCAATTAATGTTTAGTTATGCAATAATCTATAACAGAATGTTAAAGAAGTAAGAATAACCGGCCAAGTGCGAGTCGGACTCGCGCACGAAGGGTTCCGTACTATTATCAATAAAAACGGCAATAAAACATCATTAATATTTATTATAATCTGTTTTTTATTATTTGTTGTTATAGTTATATATGTTTATGTTATAGTTTTTTATTATATGTACATAGAGGCAACAGAAATACATCATCTGTGAACAACTGTCTAGCTACCACGGTTACCACTGGTGACAGACAGACAGACGGACAGAGGAGGCTTCGTAATAGGGTCCCGTTTGGCACCCTTCTGGTACGGAACACTTAAAATGACTCTAAAATTACAAAATATTGCCCAAAAAAACATAACATAGCAGCAATTATAGTCTTGTATGACAGGGGGCTAATCCATCGCTGTAGCCATAGACTAATGAAAACCCAATTTTTTAGGATTTCGTACCCAAAGGGCGCCAAACGGGATCCTATTACTGAGACTTCGATGTCCGTCCGTCTGTCTGTCTGTCACCAGGCTGTATCTCATGAACCATGGTAGCTAGACTGTTGAAATTTTCACAGATGATATATTTCTGTTGCCGCTATAACGACAAATACTAAAAACAAAAGAAATTTAATATTAATGGGGGCTCCCATACAACTACAACTCGTGTTTTTTTTGCGGTTTTTTATAGATAATAGTACGGAAACCTTCGTGCGCGAGTCCGACTCATCCGAGTTATTCATCACTCTTAAGTAGAAAATCCATGTAAAAACTAGAGACTACTACTTAATTACTTATCTCATTGGTGGGTCAGCAGTTCAGCACTGGTATTGCATCTCCTATTTGAGAAGCGAGGGTGAAACCCAACTGACTTTTTTTTCAAATTATTGTATTATTTTCAAAAACATGTTCTCGATAGTTTGGTTCAAAATACTTTCCACGCGGACTTTGCCACCTGGTATGGGAAAAGGAGTGATGCTAGTATGTTAACTAACCCAAAATCATTTATTGCAACATTGTAGTTGCTTAAAATTAGGAGGACCCGACAATGGACTCTTTAAGGGCGCGCCCTAGGCAATCAGAACTTAGAATTTCATTCTTAACTTATTTTTAGAGGAAATTAAACAAAAAAAAAAAAGGTAAAGCCAAGCTAAGAAAGTCTAACTGAAGAAGATACTGTGCCATTTTTATAATGATTAGTTAAATAACAAGATCACAAATTCAGATGCGGTGCGAAATTGTAAAATAAAACATTGTGACAGACAGATTTTCTGGCAACTTCAGGAGACTTTTTCATCGAGAAAAATTATTAAAATAACGTTTTTGGGAAAGCAAAGTCACGCTGACACTCGCGATAAACAAGCTAGTGAAAAAACGTACAGCAATAATACTCGACATTCCGAGTGATTTGTGTTTTGCTAAAGGCTGTTTTTGCCTAAGGCGCCGTCTTAAGGGCACTGTTATTTCTTAGCATTTAAGTCATCATCAATTTCTTCCAGTAACGTGATAGACGTCGGCGCGCTCGGCCCATACGCCCTAGAGCCGGCTGTGTACAGCGAACGGGTGCGCGCGTACACAGCCCGCCTGGCCAATGCGCCCGCGCCGCCGCCGCCGCCGCCCGCGAGGCTGCTGAAGGACGTGTCGCATGCCGAGCGGAACACCATACTGAGCAGGCCCGTGTTGCCGAAGGCTGATAGGGAGCTGGTGAGTTGCTAGCTTATATCAACATCCGTGATAGCACAGGGTGCTCATCCCATACAAATTAGAATTAGTAACCTTTGTAAAAAAGAGATTGCATGAGGAGTATGATTAGCACTTTAAACGCCATGGTTTCAGTTAAAATACTTCTAGGTGGAGCTAATCTTAGAATAAATCCTATATATCTTAGCGCCACTTGTGGTATTTGCAATTTTTCGATGGTGCTGCACTAAGCGATAATGGGCTCGAACTAAAGAAGCTTCCATAGCATCTCAGTTTACCCCGGTGTCATATTTTGTATTAGGTGGTCGACCTGTATTAATATAATATTATATAGTAACTTTGCTTATATCAACATCCGTGATAGGTATAACATGGGAACTATTGGGAACCTAGGCGATAGGTGGCTCAGGGAGTCAAATTCTGAGTGCTAATTCCTACATTACATCCTTGATGATGATGTGGTCCGACCGATTTCGGTCACGGCGACCGCTTCAACTTGTCGTCTGTAGACGCGCCGCTCGTGGGCTCGCATGCGGCTTATGTCCATCGCCATCGCCGCAGATATGCAGATTGAAGGTTTCCTAACGACGTTTTCATCACTGTTAGTGTCTAAACACACTATGCCGAAGTAACGCGACCGAAGTTCCGCGCCTGATTTTACGTTCCGACGTTTTCGTCTGATATGACATGACACACCATAAGTGCCGAACTACCCAGTAGTTACCTTACTTAGTTGCCGCTTACGCCCGACCGAAGTTACGCTGTACGCTATAACGCAACGTAATTTCGGCATTGTGTGTCGTCAGTAATTCAAATAGCATTGCAGGCGTAATCATGCCGAACTTCGGTCGCGTAACTTCGGCATAGTGTGGTTAGTCACTTAGGTCCATTTGCACCAATTACAATAATTGTGATTAGCGCGTTAATCAAAATTAAGTTTGACGTATTTTACACATTTTGACAGAGCTGCTAAATATAATTAAGACGCTAATCGTAATTAAGTTTTTGGTGCAAATGGACCTTAGAATGGTACTAAGATAAATTATCTCAGCACAGGATTCGAAACCGTAACTCCTGCGTGAGAACCAAAGAACCTCTGAGCCATACAACATAAATATCCGGTTGACTGGAGGCATTTTTTTTTATTTTTTTTGTAAAAAAAAAAATACATTAAAATTAGTTTGACAGTGGGTACCAACGTCAAAAATTAGACATTCATTGACGTCTTGGTACCCACTGTCAAAATAATTTTAATGTCATTTTTTTTTTAATAATTTTAATGTCAATATTGTTCCAAGGACTCTTTTGTCCTTACGCTACCCAGCGTGATATACATACATACATATTCTCACGCCTTTTTCGAAGAGGGGTCGACAGACCTGCACTTGCTACAATCCCGGCACATCTCTCGCTTCCTCAAAGTTCATAAGTATCACGGTATTGACCTCATTTTGGAAGTAGTTTTAAAATAAGCGCACTACATAAATATTTCCGGGATATCTTCTGTAGCTTCAATAAAATAAATAAATAGTTGAATTTGAAAAAAACCGCTCCAAAAACGCTTTATTTCTAATGGCGCCGGTCACATGACTCGCGTGACGTCACATGCTCGTGAGTGACCGCCCGCCATCATTATGATTCAGTCAAGCAAGATGTCAGATACGAACGTGTGACGTTACCAGAGAGATAAACGTCAGACTGAGCGTTTCCATCATGTTTTCGTCACAGATTGTGTTTCGATAGTTTATTAACATTTTAATTCCTGGAATCCGCAAAAATAAACATATTTTACTCTAAAATATAATGAAATATAGATTTCTCCCCTACTATCTGATAGGATTACCACATTTTATCGAATATTTTTAAAATTTACAAATACCGTATTACATACACAGTGACCGGTTACAGGTACTCATTCATTCATTCATTTATTAATGTGTAGATAACATGATCCAATTATTTGTTAGTAACACAAACATATGGTTAGTAAACAGGGTAAAGTAAAAACAACAACAACATAAAACTATTTGTTGCTCGAGATAAGCTTGACCACCAAATGTTGGTACATTGGGCAGTCAAACCTTCCCGAGATCACCTTCAGGGTCTCATTGGCTACCTACTTATTTGTATAAATCTGTGTCACAAAATCTCAAATATCCATTCTCTCTTCTCAGATCAGTAACTCCGTGCGACGCGCCGCAGCAGCGGTCTCAGAACTCAGGGTTGAACACCACGAAGAATTAGTGGTGCCCTTCCGGGTGCCCTAGTAGCGGGGGCCCCAGCGCGGGTGCCCTGGTCTGTATTAGCGGTGGGCAGCGAAGGAGCTGTGTGAGGCCAGTCTCATTCAGACCTTACTGTATATATCTTGTGTAGTTCATTGATGTTAGAGTTACATGTTTAGGTTAATTTGAAAAGAATGTCCAACGGTAAATAAAACGCTAGAAATACAATGTTACAAAATAACAATGAACATGTCTTATAATTTTTTATTGTATTACTGCACAACTAGGGTGTCAATTGTAATGTTTAATTTATCATTGTTATCAATGAGCTACATAAAATGTTTGTCGAGCTTTTCATTATAATAATTATGTATTTAGAATAACTATGTTCTAGGGTACTAAGTGTTTGGTGAATTCAAAATCTGACTGATTCAGCTTTGGACCAAATATTGGGATAATATTAATTGATTTCATAAAATATATCGTTTATCCTCCATCGTCGTCATACGGCTTTGCCAATACTTTTACGATGACGATCGCTATCACAGACCTCACTATTGTACTCTAAACAGTCTTATTCATAAAGTGTCTAACCACACTATGCCGAAGATACGCGACTGAAGTTGCGCGGCTGATTTTACGTTCCGACGTATTCGGCTGATATGACACACCATAAGTGCCGAACTTACCTTGTAGTTACCTTACTCAGTTGCCGCTGAACTTACGCCCGACCGAAGTTACGCTGTACGCTATAACGCAACGTAATTTCGGCATTATGTGTCGTCAGTAATTCAAATAGCATTGCAGGCGTAATCATGCCGAACTTCGGTCGCGTAACTTCGGCATAGTGTGGTTAGACCTAAGGCTGGATTTCATCAACAAAAAGTTATACGAGAATAACTATGCTGGGGATAATTTGTATGACAATGAATGACAGTTCAGAATGAGGTGATGATCTGATCTAGGTGTCACTGGTGTCTATGATAATTGAAACAAAAAGTAAACTTTAGAAAAAACCGACTTCCACAAACCCTATTTGATTAGATTGAGTTTAATACAAACTGTAACCCCTTATCCCCCCCCCCCCTTGGGGAATTAATTTTGTCAAATCCCATATCAGTGCTACCCCACGCGACTAAGGAACCCCTGTACAAAGTTTCATGGCTCTAGGGCCATCGGTTTAGGCTATGCGTTGCCTGCCCGTCAGCCACGCATTGTATTTGTTCCTAGTATTGAGCAGATCTGGTGGCCATATTATGTGGTCTTCATCAGCAGTTTCACATCACAATATTATGCTTACCATGTGCATTTGCACGAGTTATTATGAAAAACACAAAAATCACTATATGTCTGCCTATAATATTTGAAGAGTTCCCTTGATTTCTCCAGGATCCCATCATCAGATCCTGACCTGGTGTCAATGGGACCAATGGGAAGGTAAACCATTTCAAACAAAAAAATAATTTTCTAAATCGGTCCATCCGTTTAGGCGCTATCGGGGGATAGACATAAAAAAAAAAAAATATCCGGACGAATTGTAAACCTCCTCCTTTGGGAAGTCGGTTAAAAAAGTAGAAGATACTCTCGTGTAAAAGTTACTCTTTCGTTCGTAAAAGCCAGCCTAAGGAACATATCTCATTAGGACACCAGTCGCGCAATCAGTGTCCCCCCCCTTCCCCCCGCCACCTACTATGTACTACCTACCTGGATTGCGCCACCATGGTGTCCTTATGAAATAGGGCCCTAAATGTTTTCAATAAGTGTAAGGCAAGGAGTATATGATGATGTCTTTATTTCTGTATAGCCTAGTAAATGAATTTAGGGTACCTAAGCTTATTATTATGTTAATTAAACCAGTATTTCACGCGTCTAGCCATATTAATATTACGTATTCTCAATTTTAAGTTTATATTTTTGTAAACCTAATTATTGACTATAAATACGGACAAATTAAATATAATCCTTTTTGTTCATCATCATCACTAGGGAACCAATCCCGCACCAAAATCCTAATCCCGCAAGCCCGCGGGATCGAGGTCACCGTCCGCGGGATTTGCGGGATTGACAAAATATTTTATAATTTTACTCTAAATAGCCCTGAATTGTCCTAAATGTCGCTAAATATATGAATTCATGAAGTGTTATTGAAAATAAAGAATAATAAGATTATATTATAATGTTAACGACAGATCTGATTTTAATACACATATACCCAGGCCCATTCGCTAGGGCTTAGACAAAAGTCGCCATTTCTAGCGACCAAGTCGCTAAATTGGCAACATTGATGTAGCCACGCACGATGCTGCGAGGGTAATCCTCGTGTCTCGTAGGCACATAATGCTGGCTCGTGTCGTGGGGATCCCTTGTAATAGTAGCTTAATATTGGTATTGGGCGCGTTCGGATACACCGCACAAGACTAAAATATCGGAAAATGTAGTATTTCAGCTATTCTTTTCAATCCCGCAATCCCAATCCCTCATTTTCAGTCCCGCAAAAAAGGTGCGGGATCCCGCGTTTGCGGGATTGGATTCCCTAATCATCACCATTGCTAACTGTAGGAGAGTCAGCCACCTCAATAATTAAGGCCCGTGCCAAATTATTTTTGAAACAATCCGAATTCAAATAGTCTCGAACTAATTAACATGATTTTGAATATTGTTAAGAATTATGAATTTGACTGATTGAAAGTTAAGAGGATCGTGTACTCGCGAGCTTCCATACAAAAAGCGTTAACGTTTTCCACCCCCTAAACCTTGTCCGATTTTCACAATTTTTTTACATGTTTGAGATACTATGGAAAACTATGCTCGTACGTTTTGATTTTATTGAAATATTAGATATTTTAGGAAATATTGGAACTTATATTTTTATATGGACTGGGTTATGTTCTTATATTTCCTAAAATATCTAATATTTCAAAAAAATCAAAACGTACGAGCATAGTTTTCCATAGTATCTCAAACATGTAAAAAAGTTGTGAAAATCGGACAAGGTTTAGGGGGTGGAAAACGTTAACGCTTTTTGTATGGAAGCTTGCGAGTACACGATCGTCTTAAATATAAAAACTAAATTGTAGCATCTATTTCCTTGGCAAGAAATGGCAGAAAATACTTGATGGCAAACGTTTGCAGACTACTGCGTATTTTTAGTGTTCCGATCCTTAAAAGGAAAAAAGTAGCCAAGTGCGAGTCGGACTCGCCCATGAAGGGTTCCGTGGTAGCAAGTAATTATAAGACTGGATGTTTGTGTTGTAACTTTGTTTTTCATAGTGTTTGTATGAATGACAAAGTTATCTTTGCGGTTTTTAATGAATGTTTTATATCTTAAAAACTGATTATTATATTTTGTTCAAACCAATTTTCATCGAAAGTTTATATTGAGATACACAGCATATATTTTTTATAGATTTATCTTATCACGCTCTTACTTTAAAAGTTAGAGGGGGGGGGGGGCACAATTTTTTCCACTTTGAATGGGTCTGTCTCTTTAAAGATTGACTTTGAGGAAAAATGGTTTTAGGAACCTCCACTTCATTTTTGAAGAGCTATCTATAGACCCCACACATATCGTAAAGCGGTTCATAGAATACATCTACGTACCAAGTTTCAACTGTGTAGTCCTAATAGTTTTGGAATAAAGTTGCTGTGACATACGGACGGACAGACAGACAGACTTGACGAAACTATAAGGGTTCCTTGTTTCTCTACGGAACCCTAAAAAGGGACCCTTATATGATCATTTCGTTATTCGTCTGTCTGACTGTGCGTCTGTCAAGACGGTTTGGTCGGAAGAACCCTTAGTTCGCGAGTCCAGCTTGCACTTGGCTGGTTTATTTAACACGCAGGCTCGAGCCATTGTCATTCTCCAAAATTATAAAAAATAAATACATTAAAATTAGTTTGACAGTGGGTACCAACTTCAAAAATTAGACATTCATTGACGTCTTGGTACCCACTGTCAAAATAATTTTAATGTATTTTTTTTTAATAATTTTAATGTCAATATTGTTCCAAGGACTCTTTTGTCCTTACGCTACCGTGTGGGTGTTAAAATTATTATAATTTGTTTCGTCTAAGTATACGCAGTAGTCCGCTGATAATTATGTCACTTGCCTTCATTTATTTTCTATCATATTTTGCCAAGTTAGCCTTTTGTATAAATTTCGCTGTTTTATTACTTGTGCACATGTTAACCTGACATTAATAAATCCTTCTTGTAAATACTTAAACATGTGTCTCGATGTTCTGTTGAGTTGAAACTTATCCAATAAATCTTAAAACTATGCCTACTACAGATTACCAATGCCACTCTGTGCGGGAAGGAATCTTGTATGACTACACAAGTCGGCACAACATTGCTTCTGGTCCCACAGTAGTCCCTGTGTCATCGGTACCATAAACAGCTACGAGTCACGATCAAGACACATACAGGGTGTAACAGAAGGGTGTAGTCATATTTTAGGGGGTTGTTAGGGAGACCATTCTGAGCAACTTTCACTATGAAACCGATTTGATCAGACCAACTTTATTTTTCATTGCTCCATACTTTTTGGTCCGGGCGGTCAGCTGATTTGTATAGAGAAGTGAAAATTAAAGTTTCTCTGATCAAATCAGTTTCATAGTGAAAGTTGTTCAGAATGATGTCCCTAACAACCCCCTAAAATATGTGCTGTTACACCCTGTATAATATTATTAATATCCAAGACCTGTGGGTTATTTTCTCCTTTCCCAGCAGGATTCGAAATCTGGACCCTCGGTTGGACCCCTCAGAGGGTGTTAATAGATGATTATTAACAGCTGTCTGTGATAGTGACCTATTTTATATGCTGTATCTTTCTGTTTCAATGTGTATAAGGAAGAGAGTTTGTTAACTTTGCCTTGATCACTACAGTCTATTCGTGAGAAGAATGCAGTGAAATTTAAATTTAAATTTGTTAACACACCCACAAGACAGGGCACAACCTTCGCGTCAGGAAGTTTGCCTTCAACTGTTCACTGTGAACTTGGATTGATAATTGAAAACGATTTGATTGGTTACGGGGCGTGGCTAGGCCACCGAACAGTGATGACTTTACCGCATTCTTAACACGAATAGACTATATATTCAAAGGGCCGTTATTTAATTTGTATGTAGGTATTATTTTCTAAGAAGGGCGTGCCTTATGCATCAAGTGCAAGCTTAACTGTTTGCTTTGTTATAAAAAAGAAAATCCTTGTTTTTGTTGTAAAATAAGATGTTTTCTTGTCTGTCTGTAATCTGAGTTATTTTGCTACATGCATAGTTTATTACATAAATAAATAATTGCATACTATTTTAATGATTAAGTTTTATCGTCCCTGTGCCGCGCCGTATGAGAAAAGACGTTTTTAAGGGTTCCGTAGGATCACTTCATTGTCCGTCTGTTCCGTCCATCCGTCCGTCCGTCCAATTTTTCTGACGAACGCGGTGTGAAAAATAAACTTTTGGGTTTATTGATGAATCAAGAAAATTAGCAACAATTTTAGCAAAAATAAAGGGTAAGTAACTTTTATCTATCCTCCTGATAGATGAATTTTTGCAAAAATTTTCAGGATGCGTAGGTTCTTTGTATATAATCTAAGCGTAGGTTATAGAGGAAAGTTTAATGTCTCAGAACAATAACTAAAGCAAATATCAAAGAGTATAAACGCAAATATCTACTCTCCCCCCTCCAAATGCGCCCCCCCCCCCCCCCGCCACTGGGATGGGAAGAAGCGCAAGCAAATCAAAGAGTTTCGTTATCTGAGGCGGATACAAACTGTCAACAACAATCAATCCCTATATAGTCTGTGACAACAATACAAAAGTCAGTCAGCCTATTTGAGCTTTGAGCCTATCTATTATAGATTATAGAAGTTGTCGGTCGCTCACTAACTATGTGTTCTTCGATAGGCAACAAAGTGCCATAAACTAAAATAGAATAGAATGTATATTTGTATATATTGAACGTAATTGTGTCGATTTTTCTAATATTAGATCTCAAAAAGTCAACCACTTTATAAATCATAAATCTTGTTCGCGTCTCACATGTTTCGTCATCACATGACACTGGCATAAATTGTCTGGCATAACTGTCTACGCATAAGACAGATTGCCATGAACTAAAATTGAAGTTGAAGTGTTTAGATTTCGTCGAAAAATATTCAGTTCGATAGGTTGTTTTTATATATCTTTATGTGTATATTGATAAGTGCCTGATTTACCCACACCCGAGTATTTTAGAATACAATTGTACAAAAGTCGAAATATAATCGGCAAAGATGTCGGTGTTCGACGGCGAAATAGAGTTTCAGTCCGTCTACATGGTGGATTTCAAGAAAAAGAACAAACCGTAAGCATACTTTATATACAGGGAGTGAATAAATAGAAGCAACATATTCTGGACCACTTAGCTAAAGGCATAGGGCACTGTTTCACCATGTCCGGATAAGCTACAGACTACTTTCTTATTTATTTTGAAATCTGGTTTGGTAGAGTGAGAATTGAGATGGACCTGACTTACGCTACCTGTTTAATGTAGGTAGGTACTTACCTACATGCTTGTGATGTCGCTGTTTCTGGTTGCCCCGACACAGGGTATCCTAGTGTGGAGCCAGAAGCAATGTATGTGCCTGTATGTAAATGTTTATGTTTATCCATGTCCCACCAAGGGGCACATGTCCTTTACCCACCAGATACTATATATTCAATTGACTGCGCCTGCGGGGGAATGCGGCTCGCCAAACGTTCGCATACGCAACCTATGTACGACGACGGGCCGCCAGACAGTTTTACAGCGGCTGACCAATCACAGCTCTCTTACCTCGTCCCCCGCCGCCCGTAAATTGGTGAGTTGTGTTTCAAAGGAATATGTATCTATGCGCTCTCCACTGGATAAGTGCTCCCTGTTACCCACATACGAGTAATATTAAGCCCTACTCCCACTAGCGGGTCGGACTAGCGGCCACCGACCGTCACGTCAGAATAAATCTATCTTACTTACACTATTCTATCTTGTTACGGAACGGTGTAGTTCGTTTAGGCACAGGATGCTCATCATACAAATTAGAATTAGTAACCCTTCGTAAAAAAGAGATGGCGTGAGGAGTAAGTTTGTACTCCCATGGTTTCAGTTAACATACTTCTAGGTGGCTAACATACTCCTATATATCTCAGCGCCATCTCGTGGTATTTCCAATTTTTCGGTGCAGCACACCAAGCGATAATGGTCTCGAACTAAAGAAGCTTCCGTATCATCTCAGTTTACGCCGGTGTCATATTTTTTAACTGACTTCCCAAAGGAGGAGGTTTACAATTCGTCCGGATGTTTTTTTTTATGTATGTGCCCGATAGCGCCTAGACGGATAGACCGATTTGGAAAATTATTTTCTTGTTTGAAAGGGTTTACCTTCCCATTGGTCCCATTGAAACCAAGTCAGGATCTGATGATGGGATCCTGGAGAAATCGAGGGAACTCTTCAAATATTATAGGGGCAGACCTATAGTGATTTTTGTGTTTTTAGTAATACCTCGTGCATTTACTCACGGTAAGCATAATATTGTGATGCGGAACTGCTGATGAAGACCACATATGGCCACCAGAACTGCTCAATACTAGGTACAAATACAATGCGTGGCTGACGGGCAGGCAACGCATAGCCTAAACCGGTGCACCTAGAGCCATGAAACTTTGTACAGGGGTTCCTTAGTAGCGTGGGGTAGCACTGAGATGGGATTTGACAAAATTATTTCCCAAGGGGTAAGGGGTTACAGTTTGTATTAAACTCAATCTAATCAAATAGGGTTTGTGGAAGTCGGTTTTTTCTAAAGTTTACTCTAGGTGGTCTATCTGTATTATTATAATATTATAGTATCTGTGGTATAGGCAATTAATCATATTCACAGTAAAAGCCCTCGGCGCAAGGCAATTGACGACGACTGTCTGATCGTGGGTGTCAGCCGGGACGCCCTGAGGGCGACGGAGCCGCCGCGGAAGTACCCCGACAAACTGTGCCCCCTGGAGCACGAGTACTACAAGGAAGCTGTCAAACGGGTAAGCATAAGTAAGTCAGACAATGGAAAGGCCTGATGAGCTGACCTCATCACCGCTCATAGGGGCACAGATTAATAAAGAGCATAGGGTATAGCAATTAAAGTCTTCACAAAATAAAAGGCCCGTTTTGACAGTTCACGCCCATGAAGTTTTAACCCCTAATGCGTAGGTAATAAAAGCCAACTGTTGCGTACAATGAGATGGACGGACCAGATCAAGGCAGCACTGGATGACCCCCTGTACCAATGCACCAAAAAAGTAACCCTCAGGGAGGAATGGCGACGAATTGTAAGGCGGGTCACTCGACCGAAATGACGACCACGACCACTCTGCCAAGAGTGATACGACTGAGAAGAAGTTGCGTACAAGCAAAGCGTATAGTAGACGCCAAACAACTTGAGCAAAATGTGACGTGGTGGGGGAAAGTTTGCGCATGTACACTTACGTGCCAAAAAAACGACGCACTTAAAATTCTCAAAACAAATCGTACCTACAGTATACTGCATGAATCTTAGTGCACAATACTAGGCTCAACTTTAGTTCCTGACCTATTGACTAGGCTGTCAAAACTTTTTTAGCGTATAGTTGGGGTCATTTAATCATCTTCCTGAAAGTTTCAGGTAACGGAAATTAGTAGTTTTTAAGATATGATTTTTTGAAAATCTGAAAATATTGTAAAATTATGTAACAAAACGCAAAAAATATGTCAAAATCTATGGTCTGTGGTCAAAATACATTAGTTACGTTTCGTTGTATGCATATTTGAAAAGATGAATCTATTTTAAACGTAAAATATCACTTTTGATAAATTAAAAGTTGTAATTTTTCTGAAACGGAGTGCATTTGGGGTGTTGTCTGTCCGAGTTTTTGTTGGTTGGGCGGCCATTTTGAATCCGATTGGATCAATTATAGGTTACTTCCTGTTTGAAAACTAAAGATAGGTTTGTTAGGTACACACTTATAAGCAGAACCGGGAGCCGGAGCGAAGCGGAGCGGAGCGAGGCGACCCCCTACTTCTGGCAACCCCCCCTCCAACCCCTCATCCCCTCCAACTCCCCCGCCCAACAATGCAAAAAAACTTCAAAACTCAAAACTTTAAAAAATCTTATCTCAGCAATTAGGCACTTCCGCGGGGGGGGAGAAGTAGAGGAGGCATCTGCCCCCTCCCCCTTCCCCCCCTCTCCCCCTCAAGGTCAAGGTCAGTAGGTCAGGATCTAAAGTCCTTAACCTCCAAAAATTAAAAAAATCATAACTCAGAAACTATACAGTTCCGTTCGGGGGGAGTAGTAGGGGGGGCATCCCCCCACCTCCCCCCTCCCCCCTTCCCCCCTCCCAAGGTCAATTTCAGTAGGTCAGGAACTAAAGTCCTTCCGTAACAGGTGCACAATAACTGTTTGAGACTCGCGAAGTAGGTAGGTACATTTGCTGCGAACTATACAGATTTAATGGTCTGTGGATATGACTATCAAAATAAAACTGTAAATTATTTAGCGACATATGTCGTCTTTATTGGTGTCTATTAACAAAGAATAATGATTTGACAAAAGACAAGATTTTTATGGGATACCTACGATTGAAATTCCCTAAAATTACGTTTTTCCACGTACACCTATAAAACATAATAATATCTCCATCGATAGAAAACTCATCATATACCATCTTTCTGGCTTGCCTTTTTAAAACTACGTTAGGACGTTGAGGCATTTTTTATCCGTGATTTCACTGCACGCAAGTGTGAACTCAAAGCGGGAAACGATGGTTGAATGATCTACCAATAGCGTGGCTAGGCGCGCTCGATGCGATGCTCCTTCCGCACGCCGCGTCCCGCACCCCATACCGTGGTGCGCAGTTTCATATATCAGATGGTTTCTGCGCATGCAAGGTCATTTGTTCAAGTTGTTTGGCGTTACCTATACAAGTTGCACCTAGGGAAACCGCTTCTATTACCTACGCGTTAGGGGTTAAAACTTTACTTTACTTTAACTTTAGATACTTATTCAATAGTTTCCGCCATTTCCACGGAGTTGCTGGTGATCGATTATTTAGAGACGTATCTACTCTCGTAATGCATCCTTATATTATCGTCCAGTGTTTGATGGAGTACGTAGAGGAATAAATAAATAGATAACATGTAATAAAGGTCTCTAATTCTTACCCTTCCTCTTCCGGGAATAAGATCTTACTCGACTTTGAGTTCGTTGCGGACATAATAGGCTTGTGGCCTGTCAAGTCAAAATAGATACTTTTTATGAACTGTCAAAACGGAACTTTTGTTCCTGAGTTCTATGAAATAACGAGGAAATAACCACATAGTGACGTCATGTAGAAGTGCCATCAAATGCTGTCTTTTTTGCACAAAATTGACTTACTTAATAAAATATATCTGCTGGAAATATACAATTCTGAGAATGTCAAGCCATTTTGTACATAATGCTTCAACTTATGCCTTGTTCCTAGATTTATTGGATTACCTTGGACGCAAATTGCCTCCTTCTAACGGCTTAATTATTTATCTTAGTACGCCGAAGACCAACCAAAGCTAACCAAGAAGTACATGTCGAACGATATCGACCCCAAGCCCATTGACAACGAGATCCAAGACCTGAAGAGGACAGAGTACCTCGTCGAATACTGCTCCAGAGGTTTGTACCGACATCCGAAGTATTCCTATGTAGGGCGTCCATTACACGCTAGGTTTTGCTGTCAGTTTTGCCACAGTCAGTGCTGTGATGTGACAGACGAGTAACTGACCGTCTAATGCAGGGAGCACATATCCAGTGGAGAGCGCATAGATACATTTTCCTTTGAACACAACTCACCAATTTACGGGCGGCGGGGGACGAGGTAAGAGAGCTGTGATTGGTCAGCCGCTGCAAAACTGTCTGGCGGCCCGTCATCGTACATTGGTTGCGTATGCGAACGTTTGTTGAATTGTCAGTCAATTGGATATATGTATAGTCTCTGGCTGGTCTAATGGATGACTGATGGTGACTGAAGTTGATTTTGCTCGACATCATGCAACCGTCTTTCATGCATGACTGATAGAATTGACTGCATGAGCGTGTAATGGAGACGCCTAGGCACAGATTAATAAAGAGTTAGCCTAGGTAAACGTATTGTAGAAACTGAAAGGAAGTCAAGCATATGCGGCAATAGTATAGTAGATTGTGTGATTTATAAACGGAAATATTTATAAATAGACACATTTCTTTATTTCTATAATTTTGTGATTTGTTATCCCACAGGCATTCATTGTCGCGGTATAGCTTTAAGTTTGCCGTGTCGCTCAGTTTTCGCGCCATCTTGTGATGCGGTGCGATGCAGCGTGGTCCCCGTACAATAGAGCGGCAGCGACACTGACTTCGCAATTTACATACACGGCGGCGTCAGTTGCACCACTGGCGCAGCGGCCCGGTGGCGGAGGGGGCGGGCGGACTGACGCCAAAAAATATGAAGCGGGAATATTGAAGTCAGTACTGACGCGACAGTACTGCACTGACTTGACATCAATTTACACGATGGCAGTGCCAGGTCAGCACTGACTCCGCAGTGGACTGACGTCAGTTACTGACCCTGTGTAAATTAGCCTTAGTCACTACAGTCAGTATGGTATGGAGGCAAGTGCGCCGGTTTCGTACGTTCGTTATATCACGCCCGCCACCGCGCAAGCGCCGCACTCTGGACGAGGCCAAATGGCGACAAGCGACTTTATGATGAAGATGCCAGCTACGGAACTCTAAATAACGATCGATTGATTGCCACAGAGATGCCCTTCATGTCGGTGAACTTGGCGCGTCGTGCGCGCGCGCTACAGACGCTACGCCTGCCTGACGACATCGAGATTCCGGACACGAGCCAGCGCAACTCGTACCGATGGCCCCCGCCGGAGAAGTACGCGGAGACGCCGAAGTCGCAGAACTTGAGGCCGAAGTTTGATGACTCTTTGCAGTGTTAGTACTAACCCCTTCACTCGCAGAAGCACTCCGCTCGAACGACCGAACAATGGCGAACTATTGTTATTAAGATGTGTCGGCGAACCAGTTAATTAAGTAAAGTACAGCTTTCCAACGGTCTTTTGCCGCGTGAGTGACGTTAACAGGGGGGCGCTAGTTCTACGCAAATTAATGCAACGAGCTTGTCAAAAAGCGTTAATTCCACCGGTCACCGCAAGCCAAAAGATTATCGCAAAGCTGTATCTTACCTCCGGTTGTTTACATTATTTTAAACCTATTGTTTATTTGGTTTTATTGTAGTAGTCAGTCACCCCGACGACCTCTCAGTTCCCCCTGATCATGATTATTGGCCTTATCCTACTCACATGTTTATTATTCCTGCTTTGTATTCTGACAATACACCCCCCTGATGATAAGTCATGTGCATTCAGTATTTTGATCTTCCGTAAACTTCGCAGCGAAACTGCGTCAGATCCTGCGCGTACGCACCGGCGAAACCACGTACGGCGCGTGCCACGGTCTGTTGGCGACTGTGGTGTCAGAGTCCTGCCCCTACGGAAAAGCGCGGGAAGAGCCCAAGTATGGCAGGTGGAAGACGCCCTACGGATTTACTTATAGGATTTAACTGATATGTATCTAACTTTTGTTTAGGTTTCGGTCCGAAATTATATGGTTGGTGTGTTGATTTTGGTTTTATTTTTCAAGATCTAGTCGTGAGCCACGCGCCCTGTGATGTGGTTTGTGTTTAGACGTGTGATCTGTCACGAGGGGCGGCGTTTACCGCCCCTGAAATTTCACGTGCCTTGAACAACCAACTAAAACTGATCCTGTGGCGAGGCTTGAAGAGACCTAAGGTAAGGGTCCCCGCATACGGCAGCCACAAACGCTGACACGGGAAATTAGAAGCGGCCTTAGGCTTTTTGAAGCCTGTGCGTGTGACAAGAAGCGATTTCCCACCTGTGCGACAGGTACCAATGTCTTCGCCCCCCCCATCATGACATTGACATGATCACACATTGTGTGGGAGCTGGGCAGCGTGGCGGGCGGCTCGCGGGTCTTGCAACTAGCGCACCCGCGCTGCGTGGCCGCCGTGCGACAGGTACCAAGCTCATCGCCAGCAAGAGCACTCCTAGCCTGCTCCTAGCTAATCATCCTCCTTAGCAATTAAAAATAAATTCTAGTCCCTGGAAAATCTCTGCGACCCAGATGTCATCCACGTCAAATCAAAACTATGAATTCATACAAAAAATGTAATCAAATCACAATCACAAAGCGCCTAAAAACTAAAAAGAAGCCAAAATTCCGGTATCTCTCATAAAAATTTCAAGTACAAATGCAAACCGTATAATTTTCTATAGCTTTTTTTATATATAAGTCACAAAATGGACCACTACCTGACGACGTATAGGAAGGACTACCTATGGCCAAATCTCCCAGGGGCAGGTGGAACAGGGGGGCAAGGGGGAGATGGGAAGAAGGCTGAGTAAGTATCCTACACAATTTTATGACACCCGATCCACAGTCAATTGATCAATTGATCGGTAGTACTCGTATCTTGAAAGAGGAAAGAGCAGCGTGGGCCGACCAGCAGCCAGATGGGTTGATGACATTACCAATATCGCGAGGAAAACCTGGATTCGGTTGGCATAGGACCGGATAAGTTGGCACAAAAAAGAGGAGGCTTATACCCATACGCACCTGAAAGTGAGGTCGGTCCCACAGAATAATTGACCAAATCATATCCCTGGAAACAGTGGGCAAAAGGGGGAGAGTCAGAAGGGGAGAATCCAACTGATTTGATGATAACTACCTACTCTAATAATAATGCCACATTTCTGATGATGACTCTACGGCCTGTATTAATAAACCGCTCTGACCACAAAGCTATCTCAAGCGCATTTAAATGACAGATTTGATATCGCGAAACCATCAGACACCCGGCAATCGTTATTGGTACTGCTGAAATGTATAAAAAACTTATTGTATTATTTTTTCGTCTCGGAAACCCTGTCACTCATCAAAACACCCTTGCGCCTCTATTTTAAAACCGTGGGCTTTTTATTAAAACCTGGCTCCATTAGTTGTCATCAAACGGGATTCCCCAGAGTGCCGAAGCTGTCGGGCGAAGAGCTGGCGTTCTACCAGGCCTGCATGCAGCACAGTCGGCCGCCGGACTGCAGATGCCCGCAGTACTCGGGAGGGGAGATGCCGCAGCTGCCGCCGGGCAAGGAGGGCGGGTGGAGCCGGATTGAGGTGATGCGGGTTCACCATCTAAACTACAGTTTGCAACATATTCATATTCATTGCTTGCATGCAACGGATTCTAACCAAAATTTACTGAATGCAACTCCAAAACCTTCATTACTTGGAAACCTTAATTACTCCATAGCTACGGCGGCGATAGGCTAGAGCTGTCACGCAAAATGAAGTGTTGAATAACTGGCTAAAATTTGACACAATTGTGCCTCTGCCAACTCGTTTGAGAAAAGGCGTGACGCTATGTAATGTAATATATACCTAATGCAACGGCCATAGATTTCACTTCGATCTTCACGTCACGTCATCATGCCCACTGAGCATTAAGCGAGCCTAAACTGTAGCAAATTATTGTTAGTGCTTGAAATTTATCTATAGATTGTTTTTTTAAACAAACTTAACGCCATTCTTTTTCCATCTAGCGTGACAAAGGCCTGTGCCTTATTATAGCCAGTATAGCCAGTATTATAGCCTAATATCTGATTTCAGATAATGGGCCCGATGCTAGATCCGAAGATCTATCCAGCGAAAGTAGGCGCTGCGCCGGAAACAGACACCTCGCGCTATAACCAGCCTAACGCTTTCTTGGATAAGGTATAAGCACATAACAATAAATTATATCGGTCATATAAATAGGTCTACACGTCGCAAGCGCAACAAACCTTCACAGTCAAAGTATCAAAGTCATGTTATCCTCTGTGTTAACATGGATGTTGACTGGTGCCTTCTGTACTAACTCCCGTTACTCGTAACATAACATATCATTAACATACAGGCACACACACAGATTCTGGCTCCACACTAGGATACCCTGCGTCGTGGGCTGGAAATCAGAAACGCGACATCACAAACATGTTACCATCCAAGGGTGTTTTTGTTTCTGCGTTTCCAGCCGGGTTGCGAACCCGGGACCTCACGCTTGGGAACTCAACCACAACGCTACAGAAGTCATCTTCTACACTCTAATTACTAAATCATTCAAATTCCTCTCCAGTTGCAATCAAAGTACCCGATGCTGTACAGCATTCTCCAGAACGAGGCCTCTCCAGAACTCAAACAGAGGATCGACAGGGACCGCAACAAGACCACATACCAGGTCGATTACTGCGAATCTGGTGAGTTTTCTTTGCTCAACGTAATTGTAACTCAAATTTCCATCTCCATATGTCTATCTTTCGGTCTCAAAACGTAGCCCATTGGGTTCCCTGTGAGGTCCCAACAGAAGAGAACAATCTTCACTTGAAATTACTCGTCTGTAAACTTAGGAAAATCATCAAGGTAACTATGAACGAATGGGGGAGAACGCAAATATAAACACGATATTTGTCTTACAAAAAAGGGCCATTCGGGCTATTTATCAATTAGATGCAAGCCAATCACTAAGGGACAAATTCAAAAATATTACTACTTATATACTTACTACTATATGTATATACTTACTGTACCTGTCAATACACATATGAAAATATCATGTATACATAGAAAAAAACATAGGTTTATAAGACTTTAGATCATAATCATAGTATTAGCACTAGAAATAGAAATAAGATTGCTATTCCCGCGTTCAGACTCAGTAATGTAGCTGATTCTTTTATTTCTATTCTTTTATTAAAGAAGTCTTATTACAATGTAAAAGAATATTTAGATGACAACTGCGTGGTCTTTACCATCTCAACGCACAGAAATCCAAAGAGGGGCGATGGACTGAGTCAGTCAAAAATATTATTATCATATATTTAGACGTTGACTAAGCAATCTGTATGATTTTATGGTCAATATTTTTGACGTGACAACGTCTTATAAATTGGTTTGCCGGGTGACACTTCAAGAAACTGCGTTACGCTCCGCTCACGTTATGCGCTCACAATGAGAGCGAGTGAGAGGCACGCGTCCCTTCCACTCGGGCATGGTTAGCCCGCCTAAGAGCGAGAGAGACAGACATAAAAGTCGTTGTCACGTAAAACTTTCGCCCGTATACCGACTTTACAGGCAACCAATTTTTGAAGTAAAACTTCTTGGGGCACGGGGGTAAAATTTATTTAACCTCTCAACTGTGGGTTATTCATATATTTGCTTTTCAATTACTACTAGCCGGGTGCTATCACGAGTGGCTAAGAAATGTAACGGAAATTGGAATCGGTGACGTCAGGGTCGGCTGAAGACTTTTAAAACCGCAACTATTTTCAATACGGTTTTTAACTAATCAGATAAGATAATAATACATTCGTACAATAAAGAATGTTAATTAGTGAGAGAAAAACCTGATGAAACGTTAACAAATAAAAATTATTTTAAGCATTCTTCCACGAGTTCTTGATTTCCGGTATGGCCAAAACCAGTGACGTGACCAAAAACTACTTCGTTCAACCTCTTTGTTGGAACCGGAACTTATGTTTGACAGTTGTGCGATGCGATCCATACAGTTTGTAAGAAAAGAGTTTCATCAATGTCACACGGGTCGATATGGATTTCTAAAATGATGAACGAATCGTTTTGTGGCCGGTAACTATGGAATAGGTACCTAAAACGCGCTGCGTAGTCGCGCAACGGGCAGCTAGTAATCGCATAAAGTCACTTAGAATCATCCAAATGTGATATTTAGTTTTCAAGCAAATTCCGATGTGATGGATGGCTGCATTAAGACTTCTTGAAAACAATAAGTAGGTACCTAGAACTGTTCTAAAGCCACTTTTTATTATATAGTGCAGTTCAAGTCACAAATTAGCAGTTTAGCTACTAAGTACGTGTTATACCTACCTATTTAATGTTTATCTGTAGTAAACGGCCAAAGCGAGGTCTACAGCTTACAGAGCCATAAGTTTAATGGCTTATTGTTTCGCTTATTTGTTTGTATGTAATTTTTGTAACACATATTTTAAAGTTGAATTGTTGTTATAACTGTTGAAATTATACGATTTTGATTTTAATAAGCTTTTGTAATTTTAAAGTTAATGCTTCATGCCAGTCAATAATGTTGAAGTAAAATATCAAAATCGAGGTATGTCGTATGGCGGACTAAGGAAATGTCAAGAATAAAATTAAATAAGAGTTACGTCATCGCTTCGCTAAAAGTAGGTATGTATAGGTTAGCGGGGGTAGCATAAGGCACGCCAGTCACCCCAGCCACGCATTTTGTCACAATTTAATGTCATATCATAATGAATGCGCGCTATTTTATGGAGAAACAACATTGAGACGCGAAAGGAGTTGGCAATTTGGCAAAATGACTGCCCCAGACATGTACAAAGACTTCTCAACAGCCAATTAATAGCATTTAAATATTCTCTCATAAATTACTGCGTCTTTAGTTAGTTTGTAGAACTTGAAGGAAATGATTAAATAATTAAGAGTTGTCACTTCATACTCTATGATTCCGCCATTGATTAGTGACTTTTGCCATCGTTAAAAATAACATGCAACATAATTGCCAACTAGCAAAACTGTTGAAAACAGGAGGTTTCCAGAGGAGTGGCTAGATGGCGTTATGTTGCATGTTATTGCAAAATGGTGCTTATTTCTAGCGACGGCAAAGGTCACGGAATCATATTGGAATCACGGAGTATTGAGTAACAACTCTTATTTACCTATTTTTTTTTTTTTCTTCAAGTTCTACAAACTAAATACAGACGCAGTAAATTAAATTTATGAATGAATATTTAAATGCTATTGGCTGTTGAGAAGTCTTTGTACATGTCTGGGGCAGTCGTCCATATATTGATTTAGCCATCTTCTTTGTCATTTATCTGCGCGACTGAGGTGAGTGGCAAGCCTTATGGTAGCCCCGCAGGTACACATTAACTTGGAATAGTTGAAAATACGTACTCAATCAATTAAATAAAGGGATTGGGCACAGAGACAAGCAAAGCAATGCATACATTTGAGCGAGACGGTTTTAAGACGTGACGTCGTCAGATGGTATATAATCTGAGCGAGATGCAAATAGTAGTGACACTATTGAATGAGTTAAGTATATCACCACGAGCGCGACAAATTGTAGATAAGGAATGGTGGAAAATAAATGCCATGACGTATTAAAAGTAAGTACAAGTATAAAATAATTTCAAATAATCGGACGTCTGAAACATAAAAGTAACTTGAAGCAGAGATTGGATCTCAAAATTGGAAATTTAAATCTCTTTTAGTATAGGTAGGTATAGGTGTATAGTATAGGTACCACTTAATGATCTAGCTACAGAAGTTTTACTTCTAACACGTGTACGGTGCTACACGCGTATATATTTTTTTTGTTTAACTTTAAACTATGAAGAATATGTTATTATTGTCACGAGCCGCAATATTTAATCCTGAACGTAGCAAAGAACTTATATTTAATACAAGCGTCTCTACGCTCTCTAGGGTGTTATGAGTCGAAACATTGTCGAGAAGGTGGCCTGAAAAGTCCTATCTCTTCTAGGTCCCGGAGCCAAGTTCGAAGGCCTCCAACGGGCAGCGGACGACAGCGGCACGGGCCCTTGCGCCCAGCCCATGCGCCTGCCCGGAGACCCTTGCAGGGTGGGCCCGAAGGTCAGGATGTTCACGCCGAAGACAATCTCCAAGCAGGGCAGCGGCGGTGCCAGCGACCCGCGTGCAGTGAAGTGCGGTAAGGGGCTAAGCCTAAACGATATATTGTTTCATCTCCTTAACTCATAGGTGGTCCTATAATCTTGGAATTCCTTTATGCCATGCGTTGCAGATTGTACACAAGTATATCGTAGGTATGTATATTTTGTCAAATTAGGTTATATGGATTGAATAACTGGCTAAGCTAGGTACAACTGTGCCTTTGCCACCCCGTTTGGGAAAAGGTGTGACGCTATGTTGTTGTTGTAGGGTCAAAATGTACCGTTCGTTACTTTATAAAGAGTGTAGGTTCCGCACCTCGATTGTGGTGCGTTTAGGCGCCCCGTCCCCATTGGACAGACAAGTCTGAGACACACCACAGACAGAAACGCAGAAGACACAAAACAGAACGAGAAAGCATGCATGCTAGTCTTGGTTCTTTCTCGTTCTGTTCCAAGTCTTCGTCTTCTGTCTCGTGTCTTGTCTGTTCATCGCGGATTGCGCGTAAGATAACATCAAAAAGATCCATAAAATATCATTTCCATTTTGTTCTCAGAAACGTCGTCAGCGTCACCACCGCTCGGCAAAACAGAATACCAGGATGGTGTCTCGAAACTTGGTTCCATCATCATGCGAGACAAACTACACAGGAAATGAGGACCAACACATCAATAGAAGGCATATTCAAACTAGCTGTTTTGACCCGGGCGTTGGGGAACAAGGTGGTGGTCTTACAGAAAAATGGCATAAATTTTTTGGAATACATACTGCTGTTTGTGATATTGTGGGTAGGATCTTAGGAGCCATTGCAGACGGCAGATTTAGAACGCGCGGACGACACAGGGAAATCGCGCTTACAGCTATCCAACAACCTTTTGGCGCCGAGGTGGAACTACAACGTTTGTCGACAGGTCTGTTGCGTTAAGTTGCGTGAACTAGAAACTGCCAAAAGTTCGTGGAAGACTGTATGGAAAGGTTTCCCAAACTCCCGCTAGCACATTCTTGTAAAAGATAACTTTTGTCTTGCGTGTAAATGAACTCAAGAATTAGAGTAAGTGCGTCTGCAAACAATTCTGAGGTTCTTGGACTAGGTCAGTCACTGTCAGTCACACTCGATGTCATATTATATTCCGACAGAAACGAGGAAGGAGACAAAATAAAAGTCGTGATGATAAATAGGTATCTGCGCGTGTATTCTGTTTGGTATTGCTGCGTTGTGACGTCACGGCGGCGGCGCAGTCGCGCTTGAGATCAGCTCCCCGCGCTTGTACAGCGTGCCCTCTTGTCTGTTGTCCTGTGGACGAGACAATCGCTGTGAATATCTCCGATGAGATTGCAGACCACCTACCAAATAATCCCTGTTCGCTGGTCCAAAAGGTCCGACCAAGACTGCCTGAGATAAGGCCGAGAAATTAGCAATTTGGCCAGACTTGCTGGACCCTCGCATGTTACCCATAGAGGATTACAATCCGAAAAAAAATGTTCAACTACTGTCATTCTGGGTGCTCCTGGGTCTCGTGTCTCAGTCAAGTTTACAGCGCGTGCGCGGGTATTGTCACAGGCGTTTTGTTTGATATCTGGCGGATGCAGGGCGGGCCGCACCATGGCACCCGTAGACGCAAGGCGCACCGCGTAAACCCCGTCTCTCCCTAAACGAGGCTTATAGCCTGATACTATAGACAAACCTTGTTGAAGACAACTTTTATAACTTTTTCCTTCGCGGCCAGCACGTGGCGGTCATGATTGTCAAACGGGAGCGCATCTTTTGGGCTCATAGAAATATACGGCCTGTTAGGCTGCTTGGGAAAATATCCCTTATAGTCTATTCGTGATAAGAATGCAGTAAAGTCATCACTGTCCGGCGGCCTAGCCACGCCCCGTAACCAATCAAATCTTTTCCAATTATCAAGCCAAGTTCACAGTGACCAGTTGAAGGCAAACTTTCGAACGCGAAGGTTGTGTCCTGTCCTGTGAGTGTGTGTTAACAGATTTAAATTTAAATTTCACTGCATTCTTATCACGACAGACACAGCGGTAACCACACGGTTAAAAACCGAAATCGCTTGCAAACCAAGCAGTTATGAACGATCTCATAAATATCCACATAAATAAGACCCTCGTGGCACCCGCACGATTCTCAAACCTCGCGGTTTCCGCAGTGTCTGAAACAGGCGGTTAGAGTGAAAACGATTGCCCATCGCACTTGGTACGTACAGATCCAGTAGTCCCGGCCACCTACCTGTCTGGTTAGAATGGCCTTTCAGAACTGTTGCCCATAATACTTGCTAAGTACTTGTAGAGCCAGTAGTCCCGGACTCCCGGCCACCTACCTGTCTGGTCAGGGTGCCGTCCCTGGTCCGCACGGCCTCCTCCCGCCTGTGTTCCCGGTGCCGTGCGGTCTCCCGGTGCCGCGTGGTCGCGTCGTCGTGGTGACGCAGCACTACCGCCCGCGCGTCCGACGTGTTGCGCTCTCTGGGGACATGCGATGATTGCGGTTATTGCCCACCGTCCACCTCCTGTGACCACCGGGTTTACGGTGTGAAGCAAATCTATGTTCTAGTCTAGAGGTTGGTTTTAGAAGGGGGTTCTAGAGGGTTCATTTGGAAAAAAATGCAAAAGGGTCCATTGAACCACCCTGTCCCTTTTCTTAGACACGAAGCTACAACGAAAGCTAACCCTATAATTTACTACTCTATGATCGAAAGTACGATGTGGGGATTTAGTTTAGTCAGGTAAGCATGGATACGTTTCTTTTTAAGTCTGGCATATTGGGTACGTTGGGAATTTGGGATGGAAACGGCGGCATTACGATCCATCAAGCGAACAACCGCAGCAGTTGACAGAAACTCATCATCATCACGGATCGCAGAAAAATCGACAATCGATCCTGCATCGCGCAAGACAAGTTTCTTGAAACTGCCCTGAATGTTTACCTGCCGAAGTTGATCAGCCGGTCGATGTCGGCGGCCGGACGCCGCACCTCGCTCGCGGAGGTGAGGGTGACGCGCAGCGGCGCGGGGGGTGGCGACGCGGGGGGCGACGAAGCCGCTGATGCTGACGCTGGAGGGTGGATGATGAGGGGTTAATTTAATTTTACCGCAATCCCCTCCAGATAGACAAGGCAGAGACACCGCCAACCGTCAGTAATGCAAAAACACTCGGAAGCAGAACAAGAAGAAGCAGAAGAAATAATAAACGGTCAAGTGCGAGTCGGACTCGCGCACCAAGGGTTTCGATCACACTTGGAGAGCGTGACACGTGTAATTAGGTTTCCACATAAAAAACTAAAGTATGATGTCATCCATGTAAACCAAATTGAATATTTTTGTAGAAAGACAGAAATTTGCAGTTTTCAGATTTTTCACTTTAGTTGTGCTATAAGACCTTGCATTATGCCAAATTTCATGATTGTAGGCCTACGGAAAGTACCCTATAGGTTTTGGGTCCATTGCGATTACTATGAAAATCCAACAATTTTACAGCATAAACAGTCGTAGCGTTTGATTTTTTCACAGTTTTATCCGACTAGAGACTTGAGTAATTAAAATAAATTTAAGCTTGATACGTCCGCGCGTTCTCGATATAAAGGCCGTGACACACGGACAGACGGACGGACAACAAGGTGATCTTATAAGGGTTCCTTTTTTTCCTCTTAAGGATTGGAACCCGAAAAAGCAGAAGAAGAAGAAGAAGTGGAGACTCACTAGTGCCAGTCGAACTGGAGCCAACAGCGGAGTCTATAGAGCGCCGTCGCGGCGGCGGCGCGGGCCGGTACCCCGTGTGCGGCGCGTCGCGCGGGAACGCCGCCGGGATGTGCAGCTTGGCTGTGATGACGCAGTCGTCGTCCGACCCGCCTAGAGTCTGTGGAAGGATGTGGACTTAGTTCATCATGAACATGGCAAGAGGAAGTCCAGGCAGGTGGAAGACCAGGGGGCGAAATATAGGAAGGATCACAGATCTCGCAACACTTTAGAAACTCCTATGTTCGTAGAAGAGGTGTACTTCGCGTCATCTAAAAAGAACGTTGAAGGTAGTGGCAGGCGATTTACGCCACTGTGTTCATGTACGTAAGGACGCTATTGCCATGCACAACGCTACACCCTTTTACGCGAATCACGCCAGTGTACCCATGCACATAAGGACGCTATTACCATGCGCCGCCGCTCCATCACCTCCAGCGTTCTTTTTACGTGTTGCGAAGATTACGAGATAATTTAAAGGTATCGCGATTGATTTTGGAGCTAATACAGTATAATGGTGCCAGTTCGAACTCCTCAAAGGCTTCGGATCGGGAGCAGGGCGATGGCGAGGCGGGTTTCAATGTTGTCAAATAAACATTTACATTTAAACATAAACATTTACATACAGGCACGTACATTGACATCTTACTCGGATCCGAGTAATGGCCTGTGCCCCTCGGTGGGGACATTAATGGGCTACATTTACTTTACGTATATTGCTTCTGGCCCTATACCCCTGTGTCGTGGGAAACAGAAACAGCGAGACATCACAAACATTTAAACATCCAAGACCTGGGGTTTTTTTTTGTCCCCAGCCGGGATAACCAGGACTTCTCGCATGATAGGGAGATGCGCATAATCACCATGTTACATAATCACCTCATTATAGTCACTGGCGTCGTCATTGGAGTCTGCCGAGTCTGTCCGTGGCGCCGACGCGGGATCCGAGGGGCCGCACACCACGCCGCTGCTGGCACACTCCTCGTTGCTCGACCGCACGCGACTGTAACCAATTCGGATATTACAAATGGACTGGAGTATGATTCTCGCGCATTAGATATACGATATCTACACCTATATCGAGTGATTTTGTACGGGAATCTGTCAATATAGGTCTCGATATCCGTATATTGAAGGCGCGAGAATCGACCCGCTGGTCATTCAAACTTGAACGTGATAACAGGCCTGTCCTCTACTAATAATAATTTATTGCCTCCGTGTTGGTACATACAGGATACAGGACAGGCCCAAGAGTGGGTCAATGTTAATGTAGCAATGGAGTATAAAAGTATAAAATGGAGTATTGAATAATTGCCTCTCCAGCCAGCATGGGAGAAGCCATATGTTATTTTCAGTAATAATATCATATCCATTGTACCTCGTGACTATAGTCATGGCGGAGGACATTGACCCACTGGAGGTGTCCGACGCCGCGTCCCGCGTCCGTCTCGTTCTCGCATAGGACTTCTCACTCCTTCTGCTGGAACAGGATTGTTTATCAGATTAGAAGAATTTAAGAAGGAGGGTCGTTTTTACTTTTACGATTTTTAGAGTAGGGACGAAGGGACAAAAGTATAGAAGGAAGCCCTTGTGACAACTTTGTTGGTGGCAATACGAAGCATATACGTAGCGTATACAGTATACATAGCTTTCCAGGGAGTTCGTCGTTCAACTATCGAATAATGGACCCAGTCTTATCTTTATCCGGCATAAGCATGCAGAATTTTTTATTGCTTTTGGACAAGCCAGTAGCCTTGTAAAGAGACACGCTAAGCTTAAAGAAGGCAGATGGGTTTTTTTTCTGAAACCTTTTCCGAATGCAAATCAGCACCAGAACCAGTCATTATCGATATCATGTAAGCCAGTAGTTACACCATGTAGGTGGGCACAGCCTTGTAAAGACAAGCTGAGTTCAAAGAATCTCCAAATGCAATGAGCACCATAACCAGTCATTATCGATATCATGTGTGGATTTCTCTGTAGTCATGGAGGTGCTTCGAGCAACTCTGAATTCTGCTCGAAGCACAATATTTACCTATCGCGAAGAAAAGACCTCTTCCACCATGCCATTTAGTAGTTCCTGGCGTATCAGAAAATAGCAACGTTACAAAAATTTACTCTGTGGCTCAAAGCCGAGAGGCTTCAACCAACATACTCCCGCACTTCCACCGTGTTTAACTGTTTACCTAGCAGGCACGTCGCGGTCCGGCCCGCCCATGGCCGCGGTCCCGTGAAGAAACTCCTCTCTGGACCACACCCTCCTCTCGCCCTCCGCCTCCTCGCACGCGCTTGCGCTGAGCCGCTCCGCTGCAACCCTGCGGTCGGAGAATAATTATTGTAATTTATACTTATACTTTAAGTTTCGGTGATGGAAAACATCGCGAGGAAACCATTATTACTCCATAGCTGCGGTGATGGGTTAGGCTCGTGTCACGCAAAATGGAGTGTTTAATCACTGGCTAAAAGTGGGCACAATTGTGCCTCTGCCACCCCGTATGGGAAAAGGTGTGATGCTATGTTATGTTATGTAACTAAAAACACCCTTTCGCAATCAAGAGGTCAAAAACACCCTTTCGTAATAGCTCGTCCAACGTCGTAGGTGGTAAATAACGGGCCTGGACTTTGCACGGACGGACGGTTGTAAAGCCCAAATTCCATGGGTTTGCAAGTAAGAATCCCAGGGTTTCGTCCATCTCTGTCCAGCTCCATCATCAGGTGATTATGATAGAACTTGTCTTGTGATGAAGGAAGAATATCCCCAGGTCTTGGATGTTAATATGTTTGTGATGTCGCAGATCCTGGTTTCCACGAGACGTATACTACTGTGGGGCCAGAATGAATGTGCCTGTATGTAAATGTTTGACTTACTCGTGCCTCCTCAGTAGAAGTGTGTCCAGGTGTTGCGGTCCAGTGTGAGCGAGATGGATGTACGCCTCATGCAGCAGCTCAGCTGGCAACGTCCACAGTTCAGCTTGCCTCTCGATCAGCTGCCGGACCACGTTGATTACGTCTGCACGTTCGGCTAGCTGGTCTGCACTGTAATGGTAGAGGTTTGTGTTCAGCAGAGAGTATAATATATCCAATTAACTGCACTTGCGGGGGAATGCGGCTCGCCAAACATTAGTTGTATGCAACGTATGCAACCTATGTTCGATGACGGGCCGCCATTGCTTTAGTGACAGTTTCAGCTGCCTCCGCAGCAGCTGACCAATCAGCTCTCTAAGTAATCTCGTCTGGTGAGTTGTGTTTCAAAGGAAAATGTATCTATGCGCTCTCCACTGGATAAGTGTATCGAGCCAGCCTTATGGAGTATGGCTCAATCTTATTATAGTTTTTGGGTGTAAGCCAGTACCCTTTGGTGGGTACATTAAGGGGCTACATAGCTACTTTCACATCTAGCATCTCGCCATTTCCAGTATGGTGGATGCCGAGGATTTGCTACATTTTACCTACGTTTGGCCAGGTATTAACATATTTTTGCAATCTGCTGTCGAGATTATGACCCCATAGATATTTAAAATAGGTACATACCTGGCAGCCTCATCAGGCTTGTTCTTATGCAGAATATTAGGCGCGAAAATAGTCGCCAGGTTCGGAGCATCCATCTTGTTGCCAGGCTGGCTGTGACTGCCTTCAGAATGCGCTGCTAATTGTGAAAGGAAGGATAGCAGCGCGTTCAAGGTGTCGCGGTGGGCGGCTGGTAGCAGCTGCACGACTAGCCGGAGGGCTTCCCATTGCAGCCGTCGGTTGCGGATTTCTGGGAATGCGATTGGGATGATGCTTGAAATGCTGAGTGAAGTGAAACATTTTAAAACTGGCGGTATGATTCTCAAAGCAAGGAGACAACGATGCTATCATAAATTGAATTTCAAGGCAGGCCTACGAGATCGGTCAGTGTGATCGTATCATTACCATAATGTCGGAAACGATCTTACACTACCTAATATTGAAATTGAAAAATCGTTTATTCAACAAATACTTAATTTATCTGACACATAAAAGTAATAATCTGTAATTGTTGAAAGGGTGACCGAACAGCTAATGATCGATTATCTGGCCAAGACAGTGGCATGATTTTCGCGCCTTCGATATACGGATATCGAGACCTATATTGACAGATTCCCTTACAAAATCACTCGATATAGGTGTAGATATCATTTATCGAATGCCAAGGTGGATGGTTGTCCGTTTCTATATGAGATTTATTTAGGGCTCTTCCATATTTCGTATGACACAAATACAAAAATAAAATAGAAAACACTTTATTATGAAAACAAACAATTTGCGCGTACATTTTAAGTTAATCGCTACTCGGTGGTTAGAAAGCGACAGCTTGACAATTTCTGAAAGTCGGTGCCACTAGCTCGACACCCCTTCATCGCCTGCACTGAGCTAGCATGGGGGTATGGAGTATGGCTCAATCTTACTCGAACTCGGTTAAAAGCCCATGCTCCTCGGTCAGTACACTATGGCTGGGGTTGATCACTCACTTTGTGTGTTCAAGAAGGCTTGGTACAAGTCTCTGCACAGCAAGGGATCGGGGAGATCCCTCAGGAATTCCTTGAGTAACGTCGCCACGTCATGGGGACACGCCGCGGCATCCAACGCCGCTTCCTTGCCTCGCTCCCAGTCTTCTCTTAACTGAAATGAAGCAATGCATTCGGGACAATCGGATAATTGTAAAATTGGTCATAACTGCGAGAGGTGGAGGATAACCCATATGGGAAAAGGCGTGATGGTATTTGTTGTAATAAGGAAGGTTCCAACCAGGAAATATAACATTAGTTAATCAAACCATCAAGGAATATCGATTCGTCAAAATAGAGATATTTGAATTAAATAGATGTGTGTGTGAGAGACATTGGCTATTGTCGTATCCTTTGAATCAAACAACGTTATGGCGCAATTAATTGCATGATTCTTGTTGTGAGAAGTTCAATCTATTCAATACCTTCGACACTTTATTTAGATCCCAATACTTACCTGCTGTTCACACCTCTTGGCTAGTTTCACAGCATATATCTTATTGGTATGCTCTGGTTATAATTTTACAAGGTGCTAAAACCATTTAACACGCCACAATCTTTCGCGAAGAGACACGCCCCTAATCTAATTCTAAAAGGGCTCAAGATAAACATCGCATACTCAAATCCCGACCTTGGCAGCCGTAGCACAGCAACAATTTTGCAATGGCGCTACTCGAAATTTTCAGTATGAATCACAATAGCGGATCTATAATAAGAGCTGCGCCGATCACCTGCCCAGCCGAGAACGGAACAAGTTTGTAATAAAGTCGATCCGTACATTCGAGCTAAGTGGGTCATACGGTATACAAAATCTCAGGCCCAGTTTTGTAGAGCTGGTGTGAGGAGGAAAGTTTGGAAATATCAGCTTCACAGAGCTGGTAGGACGAATATTAAAGTATCAGTGTAGTGAGGCATTGGGAGCAGACAGCAAGGGTCATCATGAGAACATGAAGCTTTGATAGATATGCCTAGATACTGTTGAAGATATCCTGTGTAGGGCCTCTATAGGGAAAATGGTCAAAAGGACGACTAACATTGAGGCTCTTTTCATCTTCCACAAGTACTCTTGGAGTCGAAAACGAATAGTTCAACCTTCTCTATATGCTAACTCAACCGTGTAACTTTCTATTTGGATGTCGATATCATTAATTAACCCAGGGTAAACTGATTTGTTAAATGAGTGACATTCCAACATCGCATTTTTCTCCAGGTTCGTTTTTATATCTGTTTGCATTCTTGCAACTCATCCAACAAATCTAACTAACCTACATATCATTGCGCTAACGCATCTGTCAACTAAATACACCCAGAGTAAACTACCACATATGTTACATGTCCGACGCACTTTACATTCCGATTCAGCCTCTTCACTGCGCTAACTCACCTGTCTAACTCTCTTCTTCGAGGCCGATACCCTAAACAAGCCCAGGGTGTACAGACCATGGCGTCTCAAATGCGCCAGACAAGCGGACACCAGGCCTGGCACCTTCGGCCCGCCGGCGCCTGCCTCGTCGAGTTGAGCCCAGCCCCACTCGCCTGAGTCGCAGGATTCACTCTGGAAGGTAAAGAGTATTTCGATTAGACCAAATGCAATTACACGTCACAAAAATAAATAAAAACCGGCCAAGTGCGAGTCGAACTCGCGCACGAAGGGTTCCGTAATATTATCTATATAAAACCGCAAAAAAAAAAACACGTTGTATGGGAGCCCCCCTTAATATTAAATTTCTTTTGTTTTTAGGGTTCCGATACTTAAAAGGAAAAAAGGAACCCTTTGTTGTCCGTCTGTCTGTCCGTCTGCCACGACCCCTTTTCTCAGGAGGTATCATGTTGAAATTAATATCGATTACTCAAGTCAAGAAGTTTAATTTTTTCACAGCTCCAAGGGACTATACCTTGGAGCTGTGAAAAAATTAAACTTCTTGGTCCACGCAATCAAAAGATACCGTGATATTATGTCATAATTTTGCTGAATTTGTATGAACTCGCGTGGAACTCGCAAGGGAATCAAAACCTATAGGATACTTCCGGTTAGCCTAGAATCATGAAATTTGGCACGAAGCAAGGTCTTATAGCACAAGGAAAGGGAAAAATCAAAAAATTGCAAATTTCTGTCTTTCTAAAAAATATTCAATTTGGTTTACATGGATAACATCACACTTTAGTTTTTTTATGTGGAAACCTAATTACACGTGTTACGCTCTCCAAGTGTGATCGGAACCCTTGGTGCGCGAGTCCTACTCGCACTTGGCCGGTTTTTTTTAGTATTTGTTGTTATAGTGGCAACAGAAATACATCATCTGTGAAAATTTCAACTGTCTAGCTACCACGGTTCATGAGATACAGCCTGGTGACAGACAGACAAACAGACAGACAGACAGACAGACAGACGGACAGCGAAGTCTTAGTAATAGGGTCCCGTTTGGCACCCTTCGGGTACGGAACCCTAACGATAAACAGCCCCTTGGCGAGGCGAGGTGATGACAGGTGGTGGTTGATCCCAGACCGAGTGGTAGCCGAAAGAGGGAAAGAGAAGCATGGGTCGACCGGCAGCCAGATGGGTCGACGACATTACGCATATTGCGTGGAAGACCTGTCCTGTCTATTGATCCTTTAACCAATCTTTTGACGCCAGGGGTGGGGTGCGGTATCTGAATCAGCGCGGGGAAGGGAGTGGCCGTTCTGTACGGTACTGTATTATCTCTTCTGTGACCCAGTTGCACTCACTAACCAGGTACGCAACAGGATTAACCAGCTACTTCAAATACAGTCCACCAACTCAACACTTAAACCCGTTTGCACTAAAAATAAGAATCGCCTAAGTTCTTTCCTAATTTGTTTAAGCTGCTAGCAAAAAAAATAATGCACTAACCTATCCCTAAACCATACATTTTAGTCTATGGTTAGGCTGTTCTTAGCTTTAGGCGTATCTTAACTAGGAAAAGCCTAACTTAAGTTTAGTGCAAACGGGTGTTAACCTTTGATCGTTGAGCACTCCACTACCCGCAAAACTAACTAAAGGTCGATCGCGTCATAATACGATAATTTTATCCCGTCCTTAATGAACCCAGCGGCCGGGAAATCGGACACCCGTGACGTATAATAACGTCACGATGACGTCAACGGTGACCTACTGAGGGCTCGTATGCTTTTACCAACCCAATTTTTATATGACGAAATAAAACTTCTATGATATTCTTTCGTAATTTTGCGAGCGGTTTTCACAAACAGATAGATTGATGTTTATGGGAGTTGACTTTTAATCGCAGGCTTAGAGGACATTTATTTAGCACAACACACACAACACAGCGTCACGCCTTTCACATATGGGGTGGCAGAGGTAAAACTGTGCCAGTTTTAGCCAGTTATTCAATACTAAATTATGCGAAAGATATATATGTAATTGAAACAAAAAGTAAACTTTAGAAAAAAAACCGACTTCCACAAACCATATTTGATTAGATTGACTTTAATACAAACTGTAACCGCTTATCCCCCCCCCCCCTTGGGGACTTAATTTTGCCAAATCTCATCTCAGTGCTACCCCACGCTATTAAGGAACCTCTGTACAAAGCTTCATGGCTCTAGGTCCACCGGTTTAGGCTATGCGTTGCCCGTCAGCCACGCATTGTATTTGTACCTAGTATTGAGCAGTTCTGGTGGCCATTCAAACAAAAAATAATTTTCCAAATCGGTCCATCCGTCTAGGCGCAATCGGGGCACATACATAAAAAAAGAACATCCGACGAAGTGTAAACCTCCTCCTTTGGGAAGTCGGTTAAAAATATTACATCTTGAGGAAGCTCCTCAAATTGGAGAAATGTGCTATTTTGTGTACTAACGTGTAAAATGTGGTAGCCCCTACTTAATACAAGATAATTTCCTTAATCGTGCGATGCTTAGGCCAGGGGGGCAATTCTGGCGCTAGCGAGATCATGTTCATGGTCGAAATATCGATTTTGAGATACCGATATCTCTATCAAAAACAAGAAAATCAGCCAAGTGCGAGTCGGACTCTCACACGGAGGGTTCCGCACCATCATTGTACCAAAATTACAAAAAAATACGTTTCTTGTATGAAGACACCTTTATTTTTTCAATATTTCGTGTTTTTCAGTATTTGTTGGTGGAGCGGCAACAGATAACTATATACACGTTCTGTGAAAATTTCAACTTTCTAGCTACCACGGTTCATGAGATACAGACAGACAGACGGACGGACGGACAGCGAAGTCTTAGTATTAGGGTCAGTATTATAAATCGTGATCGTTTTCGACGGATTTAGGCGGGATCAAAACCGATATCACGACTGGAGAGATGATCTCGATAGCGCGAGAATCGGGGGCATGCGTCCTTTAGACATCATCGAGATTTTTGTTACTCGATAGGCTTGTCTGTTTAGAGAATTTGCCCCTAAACATCAATTCAGCCATCGACGCACACGCAGCTATGGAACAAGATTGCCAGTACAACAAAATTATTGCTGGTAGAAATCTCTCTTTAGAGATAAGCTTGCCTTTACGCACTAAATGTTATTTAACTTTTAATATTAAGTTACAGTGCAATAAAGAATATGAATATGTATATGAATATGATATGTATATGTATTTATATTATGACCGTCAAATTCAAATATTTTGTACTCGGCATTGTTTACCTCTTCGCTACGAGACCAGTAAATCGAGTAAAGTGTCATTGGTGGTTAGAGCTACAGACTATCGACAGACTGAAATCCATGAAATCCCAAGTAAACCATTCCTATTTACTGTGGCATAAAACAACTCATTGCGTGAAATAGGATACATAAAGTTATACGACACATTTAACGTGCTATGGAGAGTTATTACTGTTGGCGAATATTCTCACCACATTGTATGGGAAATAAAACAGTTTGCCAACCAATAGATGAATTAGTACTGTGACAGTAATAGGCGAAGTGATGGCATAAACATCGTGAGGTAACCTTCATGTAGCTGCAATGATGGATTAGCCCTCTGTATCGTAAAATTGGTTATCGAATTAATTGGTTAAACGCAGGCATAACCAAACATAATATAAAATATCTGGTTACCGAGCTTTGCTCGGCGGTTGGTGGTACAAACACCGGCGGATGGTGGGAAAACAAAATGCCAGTTTGCTTAGTAGCAAGCAAGAAGGTTGAATAACCTGCCTGTTGCCTGTCATATTAGATACACTATTATAGGGCAGCTTTGGATAACTTCTGACAGTCGCTAGTCGCCGGGTTGGCCACAGCCCGACACCCCTTCACCACCAACCTGCAATGAGCCTGCATGGTGGTAAAGGCCTGTGGCCTTCGGTGAGGACTTTAATAGGCTACTTTTACATTTTGTATGAATATTTGTGTACGTCTGGAAAAGCGCTGAGGCCACGCCCATAGCAGGCGCAGAAGGCGGCGACGTCACAAATTATGTGTTTTGGCGACCGGCGCCGAAACTATTTCTGTGTCCTTAAGGCTGGGCAACCCGACAGCAGAACTCAGAATTTAGCCGGCAGCTTACTTTTAGAGGGATAGAAATTCAAAAATAGTGCGAGTCTGACTTCTACACGAAGGGCTCTGCACCATTTACAAGAAACAGTGCAGTTTGAACCGACTTCCCAAAGGAGGAGGTTTACAATTCGTCCGGATGTTTTTTATTTTATTTTTTATGTATGTGCCCCGATTGCGCCTAGACGGATGGACCGATTTAGAAAGAGTTTACCTTCCCATTGATACCATGGACCAAAAGGTCAGGATCTGATGATGGGATCCTATGGAGAAATCGAGGGAACTCTTCAAATATTATAGGCAGACCTATAATGATTTTTGTGTTTTTAGTAATAACTCGTGCATTTACTCAAGGTAAGCATAATATTGTGATCCGGAACTGCTGATGAAGACCACATAAGGCTACCAGAACTGGTCAATACTAGGTACAAATAATATGCGTGGCTGACGGGCAGGCAACGCATAGCCTAAACCGGTGGACCTAGAGCCATGAAACTTTGTACAGAGGTTCCTTAGTAGCGAGGGGTAGCACTGAGATGGGATTTGACAAAATTAAGTCCCCAATGGGGGGGGGGAATAAGGGGTTACCGTTTGTATTAAACTCAGTCTAATCAAATAGGGTTTGTGGAAGTCGGTTTTTTCTAAAGTTTACTTTTTGTTTCAATTATATGGAATATTCGGCACAATCTGAGAAAATTTCGATCTTCTCTTATTACGCTTCGTGTGATAGAGCCCGCTGAGACGGACAGACGGACCGACGGACGGCGGAGGTTTAGTAATAGGGTCCCGTTTGCCACCCTTCGGCTACGGATGCCTATAAAAGGCTCAGTTGCTCTGTTGGTACTCTCCTAGTACCAACAGAGCAACACATTCTGTGCTAGAATCATGAAACTATGCCGTAATAGACCCAAAATAGATCAATATGCAATAGTCGTTTGTCATGGTCTGTCATTCTTCGAGTCATTTAGTCTTGTAAATATGGTCAGTTGCTCCACCCACCAGTGACATATTATGTTATTGCGAAACTGGATGTGGATTCCAACCAACGTAAATTAGGTTAGGCGAAACCTGAGAAATTCGTTTGTGTGTGTGCTACGGATGGACGCTTAAGTGTCGCCACAGACGGGCTTCTGGCCACAGCCACAAACGCCGCCGCGAGAAGCTAGAAGCGGCCACTAAGGCCGGGACTCCACCAAAGCGGAGATGTGGAATATTTGTATACGAGATGGAAACAGCTCACATCTCCGCTTCCATCGCGCCATACAAATATTCCACATCTCCGCACATCTCCGCTTTGGTGGAGTCCCGGCCTGAGGAAGCTGAAGCGCGCGTCAGCCACTTTTTAGGGTACCGTACCCGAAGGGTGCCAACCGGGTCCCTATTGCTATGGCTCCGCTCTCCGTCTGTCCGTCCGTCAGCTAGAAAGTTGAAATTTTCACAAAATGTGTAGATATTATATTAAAATCTTATAGGCTACACATACATCCCACAAACCAAATGTTAGTGGTAGGCAGTGGATGACTCACCAGAACGGGAGTAGATGGCATGGTAAAGAAGAGGCCTATTTCCAGCAGTGGATAAATGATGATTGATGATGATAAACCTCACCCCGCTAACATCATCAGCCCGCTCTGTGTTCCCGCCGAGGGACGCGAGCGAAGCCCTGGAGCCGCCATGCTGCCGCCGGAGCGCCCGCTCGGTGGCCACGCACTGTGCTAGCGGCACACCGAACACGCTGTTCACTGACGGCTCTGTGGACAACGAGCACGACAGATTCATATCAAAACTTCAATGGAGGTTCCCGCTTGATGTCGTAGTTAGAGGCACAGAGTAGCGTTCCAACGATATTTTGGGTCGCGGTGACAAGTGGAAATAAAGCATTTTGACAGGTCCCTGGGCTGTAAATGTCACTCAGGCCTATGATACCACTCCATGGGAAAAGGCGTACCCAATCATTTTCTTTCAAATATTAGCCCCCTTACTAATAAAATATAGTCCTGCGGGGTGTATACGGATGGCGGAACAGGACAGAGCTATACAGCTATATAAGTTTAAACTAATACGTACCTAAATTAGGCCTAAAATGTTTACCGGACATGTCAAAAATAAACGGTCAAGTGCGACTAGGACTCGCTCACCAAGGGTTCCGATCACACTTGAAGACCGTAATATGTGTTATTAGGTTTCAACATAAAAAACTAAAGTATTATGTCATCCATGTAAACCAAATTAACTATTTTTGTAGAAAGACAGAATTTTGCAGTTTTTAGATTTTTCCCTTTACTTAAGTAAGACCCTGCTTCGTGCCAAATTTAATTGTTGTTGGCCTACGGGAAGTACCCTATAGATTTTGGGTCCATTGCGATTATTATGAAATACAACAGTTTTACAGCATAAACGGTCGTATCGTTCGATTGCGTTGACCTAGAAGATTTTTTCACAGCTTTATGCGACCGCAGAGACCTTAACAACTGATATAAATTTTAGCTTGATACTTCCACGCTTTCTTGATATAAAAGGTGGTGACACACGGACAGACAGACGGACAGACGGTCGGACGGGCAACAAAGTGATCCTATAATGGTTCCTTTTTTTCCTTTTAAGGATCGTAACCCTAAAAACTAGAGGTTTGCACACGTGTCGGAGAAGAACTGTTAGAACCTCGTTAGAACACAAATATCTGTAAAATCTGTAAATAACGTCGCCCGCTAAATATTCAGTAATGTTACGAGTACGAGTTAACCAAAATAACTTGTTTACAAACTAGTTAATCAGAGGCTAGTCGCAATAGAAATGCTTAACAAAACATTTAGGATTGCGTTACAAAACAGTTATTACGAGTAAACTACCTTGAAATATTCATAGGTTAGCTAAGATGAAGTTACATCAATATTAACGACCTCTGAGGTGTAGCGGTCGAGGCCGTGCTTCCCAAGCTAGATGTCCCGGGTTCAAATCCCGGCTGTGGAGAAAGAAAAATCCCAGGACATGGATGTTTACATGTTTGTGACGCCACTTTTTCTGGTTCCCACGACACAGGGTATCCTAGTGTGGGGTAAGTATTGTATGTGCCTGTATGAAAATGATATTTTATTAATCAGGAAGCGCACATGATTATTTGTTGAATAATAATAATAATTTGATGGTTATTGATTGTTATGAACTTAATTTCATACTTTGAGAGTTGATAGAGCAAAAATTTACTGACATAATATGAACTCTGCTATTGTCAGCCAGGCTGTAACACCTGTACATTGTTCTGCACCTCGAGCATGAGGTTACAAATAAAAGCTTAAGTTTTTCGGTCAGGTATGTACATTATGGTACTCCACGTTAGTATTTAATTATTTTGGTCGGGAATAAACTTGTCCAGAAACACTGGCTATCAGACCCAGAGCAAAGAAGCCATTTTTTTTACAGATGCCGATGCAAAGTTATAAAGTACACGTAATACGGGACGGGCGGGACACTTTTTACACAACATAAAACTGACAACCAGAAAACTTATATGACAAAACATGTTGTTATGTCTTCTGTACATAAAGGCAAGCTTATATCCAACTAAGTAGAGTCCAGCAAAATGGGTAGAAAGGGAACATATTACAATTTTAGTGTTGTTTTGTGCATAAAATACTTATTTAGCTATCAATGTGTGTCCCCACAATGGTAAAGTAGAAAAGACGCAACACGGGGTCTAGTTTTAATTCTATCTACAGCAATAAAGACGAACATCTATCCTCCGGGATACCCAAAGATGAAATTCCATAAATTTTCGCTTTTTTTTTCGTGTAATCCTATAAAACATAGTATGTCCATTGATCGAAATTTTTATTAAAAACAACAAATTCTCTGACAAAATGTCGTAAATTGTAGGCTTTCTGAGATCATCAAATTGAATTATCTCAGCAGAGCGAAATTTTAGGGTACTTTCAAGTTTCAATGATCCCAGTTGGCCTAGACAAAGTTAATAACGCTACAAAAACGAAACGAAACGAGAACTCAAAATGTATGCGATTTGACATTTGGTGACGCTAGCGTAGCGTGACTAATTGTCAAATCGCATACATATTCTAAGCGTTTCGCGCGAACGATAACAGCGTTTTGCATCTCCTCTACGGGGGCTAGCCCCATCCAAAAATATTCGAGCCCCTTTTAACTTTGATTTTGACTCGTGTAAACCTGTGTTAGCAGTACAGTCCCCGAAATAGCGCCGGCCTCACTTCGGCAGTCTACATACAACAAGCCTTGCGATTAGTTTACTTTGAAGTGGTTATTTTTAGATTATTTTTAAACATCGCGTTTATGTTGTGAAGCACTATTGTACGGAGCGCGGAATGTAGTACGTTATTATGATAGACGTGTATCAAAAGAGAAAACTGTTTTTAATCCCCGGAATTTCCCCGTGGGTAATTTATAATAGAATGAAATAGAACTCGGTGTTCTAGTGGCACGCTTGTCTCTCAGAGATGCGGGTTCGAATTCGGTGCTGACCGTGTGCCAATGAGATCAGTAATTTATTCTTTCCATTAAACGGATATTCTAACGGTGATGAAAAACATCGTTAGGAAACATTCAATCTCCATACGTGGCCACAATTGTACCTCTGCCATCTCGAATAGGAAAAGGCGTGACACATGTTAAGATATGTTACTTTTAATCTTTGAAAAATGGATTTCTACCAAAATTTTAATTTGTATGTGTGACATTGTATGTAATTAAAAACACTGGCCAAAGAAAATACGACGACAAGTCATATCAAACAACTCGTGACATTAAAAACATATTTACGCACCGAGTTTATTAAACTGACCTTAACCTAAAGGTGACCTTAGGTGCAGAAAATAAACTCTTTTGTACCAGTCACCTCGAATCTAGAAGACATTTACAGTGGACATTTTGCGAAGTGGACGTATCGCTAAGTGAACTTTTCGAGGATTGAATGTTTCGCTATTGAACGTTTCGAGAAGTGGACTTTTCGATGAATGAGAGAGTGATATGAGATTGTTTTAATAAGTGCACGTTTCGAGAAATGGCCCAAGTACATAAGAGGTGGACCAAATTTTATGACAGTATCATACCTACCAACATCGTGTGAGGCACATCTCAAAACATTCACACAAATCTATCGTTGAAAGTCTATTGAAATAAATCACAAGCCACTCTTCGCGGCCTGCAACACTTACTTAGAACGTATGTTTGTGTGTGTGTGTGTGTGTGTGTATCTCATGCTAGCCTACTTGGCCCACTAGTCGGAAAACTCTTGACATTATACAGGGTGTAGTAGTAAGGAAGTAATTTGAAATCCTGTAGTTTTCATGTTGCCCTGAAAAAATAGTTAATTTTCGTGTATTCTAGACGATTTCTAAATGTGTGTGTTGTGTCGTGTTGGCCTGTCTGTAATGGCACAATTACCGATTGGAAATAAATAAATAAATATTCTGACGACCCAGCGAAAGATTTGTGGCCTAAGCACACTGGGACGGCATGGCAAAGGATTTCAAATTTTTACCAATGGACATTCAAACGTATTGATATAGAGATAAGACATAAATTGCTATGGTTCAAAATAATGCCGAAGCATCCCGCGGGATGCCACGGCATTATGTGAAACCACATCAATTTATGTCTTATTTCTATATCGGTACGTTTGAATGTCCATTGGTAAAAACTTGCCATGCCGTCCCGATCTGCGTAGGCCTTTAGAATCCCGAGGAAAAAGGAATGGGTTTTGGAGAAAATATTATTTAATTTACACATTTTACTTTGTAGATTATCTCAATACTACTATAGCTGGTAAATCACCTATGAAACCACAACCAGCGTTGGACAAAACTGACTAATATTCCGGCGGGGTACATTTATCAACAAAAGGCCCTCACTCAATAAATCAAAACTCCTTTCCATTTGGTTGCTCTTATTAGAGAAAATCTTGCACTTTTACATGGTCGATCTTTTATAAGTTAACTACAGTGATTATAAGTTAACTACAGTGATTATAAGTTAACTACAGTGATTATAAGTTAACTACAGTGATTATAAGTTAACTACAGTGATTATAAGTTAACCACAGACATAAAATTTACATACAGGAACGCTTATGGTCTAACACTAGGATACCCTAAGTCGTGGGAACCAGAAACAGCGACGTAACAAACATGTAAACATCCAAGACCTGGGATTCTTTCTTCCTCCCCAGGTGTTCGGGGTTCGAATCCGGGACCTCTCCCTTGTGAATCACACCATCGACCGCAACAAAACAGAGGTCGTAGCACAATAAAGAAATTGCGAATCACAAACTCAGAAAAACGCCAGACGACACGCCTTCGTGCGAAAAACTACGCATACTGATGTGCTGACGTGTTAGGGCTATTTTCCTCCGGGTCTCAACAAATTGGCACAGATCCGTGGCGCCAGCGGCTTGAGCTTCCAAAAATTGGACCATTTATGATATGACCTCGTCTGACAATGAACTGGTTTTTTTGTGCTTAACCTATTTACCTACATGTGTGAGTTGTGTTTAGGGTTCCGTACCCGAAGGGAGCTAAACGGGACCCTATTACTAAGCCTCTGCTGTCCGTCTGTCCGTCTGTCACCATGCTGTATCTCATGAACCGTGATAGCTAGAGAATTGAATATTCACAGATAATGTATTTCTGTTGCCGCTATAACAAAAATACTAAAAAACAGATTATAATAAATATTAAAGGGGGCTCCCATACAACAGACATGATTATTTTGCCGTTTTTATAGATAATGGTACGGAATCCTTCGTGCGCGACTTGGCCGGTTTTAAAGTAAAAACATTGCTCGCACCGCACGGTGGCGCGCCGGCAGTCTCCACTGGTCCGGGCGCTCTGGACAGCTTCATGCACTCTTGGCTGCAGCACCATTGAATGATCTGTTTGGTGATGCATGGAGGGATATTGTGCGTGAACGTGGAAGGCTCCGTGAGAAGAACGCATCATAGTGTTGTCATGTAATTATTTTCCCGAATGATTAATGTATATCATATTGATTGAATAATATAATTGACCTGAATAATAATTTCATTTGGTGTTTAATGTAATCTATTTTATAGTTTGGATACATTTGTACGACGAATTGGATTTTTTCTGTCATGTTCAGGGATCGCATCGAAGGTGTGAATTTACCTAAAGTTTGAAGTCGGACATGACAAGGAGCAGTTACAACCACTTGAGTTGAGTTGAAAAAATGACTGCACCTTTCAAAAAATTACAATCTGTATGAATGTTTTATTTACCTCGCTTGAATGATGTAAGTAAAGTACAATAGTCAGTCATTTTTACGAATAATTGAAAAATAAAAAAGTTATGATTTTTTTGGGAATCAGCAGTTTGAAAATGTTTATAGTTCGGTGTTTCAAATGTAAGGAACATGTAACTCTAATAAAAACAAAAATTAACTGGTTAGACAAAAACCAGAAATTTAACAGGTTAAATTCAAACCGGTTCAACTCAAGTGGTTGTAACTGCTCCTTGTTATGTCCGACTACAAACTTTAGGTAAATTCACACCTTCGATCCGATCCCTGGTCATGTTGTACGAGTTTACTTTAATAAATAAATAAATTGCATATAATTTTACTCCCGCACTGTACCAGCGTGGTGGAGTATGGTTTAATCTTACTCTTATACGAATAAAGGTCTTTGCCCCTAGATGGGGATATCAATGGGCTATTTATAAGGTGAGTGAGGGTTGTTCCCAGAGGTCTAAGGAATGTTTATCACAGGCCCCGTAGCGCAGATACTGCAAGCCAGAGCACTCTCGCGCAACTAAACCGTACCCCCCGTCACCGTACGGTTCTTGCATTCCTGCAAGGTACGTGTTTGTTTGACTGTACATTTTGTGTCGTATGTCAGTAAAGTCACGCTATTCATTTTTTCACAGCACAGAGATACTACAACATTCAGTATGTGCCGAAAAATGCAAAATATCCACCGAACTGCTGCCAAAAGCTTTACATCCACCGACGCGACGATATCTGGCGTACCGCATGAGGATATTGTAAACATCGGAGTTTCAGCGGGATGTAAAATAAAATGCGCACGCGACGATATGTGGGCTAATTGTCCGCCCTTGTGCACGATTAGTGTCAAAGAAAGAATGTACGTTATTCGGCACATACCAATGTGTGTGTCACATAACAGGGCCTCGATTAGCCTACAATAGCTATATCGATGGCTAGAGATGGCAAACGGAAGGTTGGAAGGGCGATACTGAGATGGAAAGACGAACTTTCATCTTTCAACCCAACCTGGTGGAGAAGTGCTAAAGACCGACCAACCTGGAAAAACATGGCTAAAGCTTTCCTCAAATATAGCTCAAAAACAGAAAATAATCAAAAATAAATATTGAAATATTTCTTTGCTAATAGGCAGATAATATTATATTCATACATCTTTGTAATAATCAATAAATTAATAAGTACACGTAAGCAAAGCTCCCAGAAAAACCTGGTCAGCGAGGGAGTTTATGAGCACGCCTCACATGCTTGTATATTCAAGCAAGTGAGAGGCCTTTGCCCTCAAGCAGGGTTTTGGATATAAATAAGACAAACAATAAATATATCGCATGAAGTGTAAGAAATAATAATAATAATATAATAATAAAATATATTAATACATATTGGTAATAAAATATAGGTCACAATAATTAATTAATATAATAGCATGAATGTGAAACTAATTTAACTTAAGTATGTAATATCCAATAAAACGGCTTATCTAGCTATATCGAGGGCGCAAGTTGCCGGTTTTAGCTTGTAGACGGCGCCCAAACGCACCACGGCCACAATCCGGAATTTCTCGCCCTCGTATTAGCTATTGCCATCCAATTCTGTACGCGACTCGCGGCCTAGAAGTGCCTTTTCACATGCATAGGTAAGTAAATGCAGCCCATTAATGTCCCCACCGAGGGGCACAGGCCTTTACTCGGATCCGAGTAAGATTGAGCCATACTCCATCGCGCTGGCTCAGTGCGGGTTGGCGGAGGGGTTTTTACGACTACTACATACTACGAAGTAGTGATAGTAACCGGGACCTACAGCCTAACGTGCCATCCGAAACACGGAGTGTCCGATAATATATTTAAGACAAATTAATCATCTCATTGGTACATGGTCAGCACCGGGATTAGAACCTGCATCTCCTGCTTGAGAAGCAAGGAGAAACCCACTAGACCACGGAGCACTCTCACATGCATACTTCGTGAAAAGCGTGGTGCCATGGCGGGCAGAAATTAGTTGGACAGAAAAATAAGGGGAAATAAATAAACGCAACCGTAGCTTGATCCACTCGATATTATCCGAACTGCTGTCATAAAAATCTTTAACTAGATACTATATAGGCTTATACAGGCAATTTAAGTGGTGGTTAAGAATTTGAAACTCTGTTCAAAATTAGATGTCAGTAAACAAAAAACACGCGACTGTGCGCGTGCTCATGGCCGGCCAATGGGTGAGTATAGTACACTGACGAATCATACGTATAGTACACTGACGAATCATACGTATAGTACACTGACGAATCATACGTATAGTACACTGACGAATCATACGTATAGTACACTGACGAATCATACGTATAGTACACTGACGAATCATACGTATAATGGTAAAACTTACACAAATGTATTTTTAACACCCTTATATTTGTCGTATTGTAACAAAATAACATCGTGCAACAAATCTAGGAATGGAAACGCCCACTTCTACTCGTAGTTCGTCTATCCTTACAAAACTATGTTTATGTAGTTCAGATGAAAACACCACAAAATGAGCTGGCCATCGAGCACCGAGCTGGTCGCATGATGGAACTTGAAGGTGGCTGGGGAAATTTGGGCTCATTTGATTCATCATCCATCTATAAATAAGACTGGAAATGTATGGGCAGCTGGTGCCTTTTCTTTTTTTTTATGGCACACTAACGCCACCTTGTTAGTTGTGTAGAGTACCTCCATACAAACAATAGTTACTATGGCAGCTCAGCTCTAAAGTACATCCATCTTTAGTTATGCGTCCTAATCTATAACGCTTATCTATATATGAAAGCTGAGAATATGAGTTACTTTGAATAGTCGTATACTATTTATTTCATAGTACATACTCTGTTGGACTCAAGTGACATCATAGTGGCGTAAATGGCATAGTGTGACATCAAGTTACACTTCACCGTAACAATGTCATGAGTTTATTATTAACAAAACTCAAAATATTTGTGCTTTTTACGCCCTTATCTTGTCCGTTTTATAGTTGTTACTCATGACATTGTTACGGTGAAGTGTAACTTGATGTCACACTATGCCATTTACGCCAATATGACGTCACTTGAGTCCAACAAAGTATGTACTATAGAATAAATAGTATACGACCATTAAAAGTAACTCATATACTCAGTTTACATAATTAGATAAGCGTTATAGATTAGGACGCATAACTCAAGACGGATGTACTTTAGAGCTGAGCTGCCATATTAATTATTGTTTGTATGGAAGTACTCTACACAACTAACAAGGTGGCGTTAGTGTGCCATCAAAAAAAAAAAAGGCACCAATTTTGAGCAAAGCCCAAAAAGAGTGTTTTCAGTTTCTAAACTATTATAAATCAACCTTTATAAAATAATGTTTCACCTTCTTGCTAAATCCATTAGAGTAATTTCTCAAAGGGTGTAGTCCCGTTGTTCCTATTGCCTGTCCCCATGATTTTTTGGACAACGAATTTGTAATTAATTAATTAACGTTGTACCCATTGCACAGAGTCGTGCTACTACGACGTTCGAGGCGTAGCAATGACCGTAACGCGTAGCAACGGCGTAGCAGAGGGCCGCTGTGCTACGACGAGAAACGCTTAGCGAATAGCGATGTCTTATGTTTAGATATTGTGGTTTGAATGTCAAGAGACGGATAAACAGCGGTTCGATTCTCGCGCCTTCGATATACGGATATCGAGACTAATATTGACAGATTCCCATACGAAATCACTCGATATAGGTGTAGATATCGTATATCGAATGCGCGAGAATCATGCCACTGTCCATAACTTTATTTGACACTTCATGTACGTGTGAACTGTCAAATGCCTCAGATAAACAGAGAGAAACGCAATCTGAGGATGGAACTATCGGCACTAAGTTGTTTTAGTGTTGAAGTGCCAAATAAAGTTATCTGACTTTTTATTCGTCTCTTGAGAGACCGCGCCTAATATAATTTAATACTTTCATTTAATTACGACAAGATAGTTCAAATTGTTATCCGGATAAAACCTACTCGTATAAATTAAAACAATGTAGCAAAATACATAATTTATTTTTAATTAATAAATATGTGCTCCACAACCTCGGTGTTGCCGATTACGAATCGTCAATTATCCACTTCATTAATTTCACACGTAAACACCTCATAAGTTTCTAAATATTATGAGCGCATATGTCGGGCGAGCCAACACCTCAATTCACCTCGATACAAGCGGTGAGCATCTCAAATAGTCTAATTTGCAAATACTTGATTACAAAATCTTCTGAAATTCGTGAAGTTTGTAAACATCCTAAGGAAACGGTTATTAATCTATAGCTGCGGCGATGGGATAGCCCCATGTCAGGTCAAATTGTGATGTTATGATGTTAGTTTACTTTTATAAACCCTAAAACCACACTTGTTAAGCCATTGTGGTAAAGTATGGCTAACTATTAGAGGAGCGACAAGGTGATTAGGAAGACCACCCGCCCAGCGGTAGACCCAAAGTTAAATTCGTCGTAGAAAAAATATTCGCTAGAAATACATCGATATTAAATAGTCATGTCCATCCTAGATTTATTGGAAGAGATCTCTTAGCAAGCTAGTATTTGGTAATTGTGCAATAGCCATCAATAAACGTTTTTGTCAAGTGGGTCGCAGCCGGGAAGCGCGCGAAAAAACAGATAAGACCTACTCAACCAAATCAAACCACCTGTATAACACCACCATTGTATACAGGGTGACATTTAATTAGCTGACCATATTTTGGGGAATGATAGTACCCATCAATACGAACAACTTTCCCCAAGAAACATAAAGACGCAAATGAAAAAAATGTTTCGTCCTCCAGCAAGTACATGGCCCCGATCAATGTTACGATTGTTACGATTCAAGTTACTATGGGAGACCCAAAAATATTTTTCGTTTGCGGCCATATGTTCCTTGGGGAAAGTTGTTCGTATTGATGGATATTTTGGTCTTTCACCAAAACATGGTCAGCTAATTAAATGACACATGTATGTGTGTATCCTGCGTGATCTTTTGTTCTGTTTTTTTCGCGGTTGAAAATAGCGGGCCGTCGACTTTAGACGGACGGTTGTGTAAAGTAAGTATATCACGTAGAACAGCTGATGTGCTTGGCGAAGAACAGAGAGGAGTATGAAGAGCTGACCATCAACCTGCAGTAGTGGAGAGGCACTCTAAGAAGAAGAAGAAGAAGAAGCGACTTCGTGGTATCAATCTCTGGAACAAACTTCCCTGTGCTATTATCAGGGACAGTCCTTTACTCAACATTTTTTTAAATCGCTTAACAGAACACTATCTTTTTCTATCTTAATATACTTAAGTTTCTATGTATTTATGTTTTTTTTTAATATTCTGCATGGTTTTTATGTATTTCTGTACTTATTAGTAAGTAGTCTATTATTTTAATATTTATCGTTGTGCACATCTGTAGGTCTATCTTTTGTTGATTGATTCATTCCTGTTCATCCTAGATTTGCTGGAAAAGATCTCTTATTAGAGATAAGCTCGCCTTTGTACTCTGTTTTAGTGTAATAAAGTATAGTAAATAAGTTTAACACACTCACCCTTATCCTTATCGCTGTCCTTGCCGCCTCGCTGGTCGAAGAACCCTATTGTGATAGCCTTCTTCTTCAGGTAGGCTCTTCTTTTTGGCTTCGTGGACGGGGCGGTTGCGTTCTCTGAAGAAAAAAAAAACACATTGTTTTTACGCAAGAACCTAAGACACCAAGAAGGCAAGCGTCCGTGGCGTAACGGCGTAACCTATCAAATCAAGCTGAGAGTAAACATTTCATGCCTAGGGTTAATAATTTCTTGAACGTTCAGTTAGTTTCTCAGTCTAGATTTGGCTGAAGTAGCTAGTAAACTACGCGCAAAGCGACTGACCTCCATCCGACGCATAACTTGCAAAACAACTACCAACGGCCAAGTGTGTGTCGTGTTTCATACAAAAATGTTAGTAATAGACGTAGAGATTCGCGATAGTCGTATTTCATCAAAACAAGGTATCACAGGTGTTTGTCTTGTTTACATTAACTTTTGTTTTGGCACGGAAGCCATGTTCTGTAGGCAAGAATCTTAGGCATGAAGGTTTTTGAAGGCGATCTCTATACGTTTCAATGATCGGTACAAGATTGTAAGCTGTTAGGTTACCCATCTCTTGCACGAACGCAGTGGTTATATCCTCTTTGGTTGCATGTAAACCCGCGGACGTGGTGAAAATGAATAAAAACGCATTCTTATAACGATTATTTCCAGTTTCTCGACCTCAATCCATTTCAAACTGGGTGTTTAGTCGGATGTTCAGAACGCGGTCACACGAGATAAGAATTTAAACCGATTGTGAATTCAAAAAATAATCGTCACCAAAAAAATTTTCAAGAAGTCCAATGTGAAAGTTTCACGTCTGACTAAGACTATGACTGATATGACTTTAATGTTTACACACAACATTTATGATATCTCTGTTATATAGAGCAACGGGAATTCTTAAAACAGGCTCTCAATCACAGGAATCTCCGGCTAACAATGTCCGTCGTCGGGTTTAATAGGAAAGCGTTTAGCGCCAACATCTATCTACATATTATCTGCCGAGCTAGCGAATAAATAAATCATCTACCAGACAGTATAGTGCAGACGCGTCGGAGACTTTTGATTTAAATAACAGTGGTGGGTGGTTACAAATAAGTGTACCACAATTTGGCAGATAGCATTTTACACCGTACTTTTGTGGTATCTCTTAATTTGTTTTAGGTTTCAAAAGTTAGTTAATTATGACAGTTTAATATTTGAATAATTTCATTGTTATACTTACCCTGAGTTTCTGAGACGCTGATCAGTGGTTACGATTAGCTAACAGAGCGATTAACTAATTTCAGTCAATCACGTGCCGCCATCAGCCAATCGTGTGCCGCCATTTTGAATTAACCACCGATTAGTTAATCGTGACCTGTGATCAGCGTCTCAGAAACTGGGGGTAAATCTTGCTTTTGATTGCCTAACAGCCAAATGCAGAGACTGCTGTTCCAACAAAGTGCTGCTTAAATGTCATACTGGTGGTCTATAACGAGATAATTACAATTTGCATTACTCCCTTTACGTACAAACTTGCTCTATATTTATTTATGCACAATATTTGATGATGCGCCGACGCAAGCGAGTGGGCGGTGACCCGGAATAACGCCGCAGAAACCAACAAATTATGTTCTACATTAAGGGTCTCGATTGAGTACAGATTGAATACAGTACACGTTTTATCTTTCAAAATTCACGGCCCGCGATTTTCAACGTACCTACATCGAGATAAAGTTCAAAACCTATGACTAGTGGCTCTGTGAGCTGTAGACCTCGCGAGTATGTCGGTGGGAAAGCTGAACTGCTAAAACACATAAAAAAAATAACCCAAATAATTTTCTTTCAATAACACATACAAACTTATGAATGTACCTGGTTACGTACATGCAGTATGAAAGTAGCCGCACCAATAACTTTGTAAACTACATTTCGCGATCTTTTATACAACCTATTGACTTTTTACTAAAATTATATAATCTGTTTCACTCTCATAGTCTTTACAAATCCAACGACACCTCATTTGTTAATATCCATCGAGCCGTTTGGGTTGTAGCGATTTTTTTACATTTTAAAACCCCATATCTCCGCCATTTTGATAAAAATCAAAAAACTGGCTCGAGTAAAAAATTCTATTTATTTTTTCAACCTGCTCACAAAATTTCACGAGAATCGGTTCATAAATGCGACCTGTAGAGGAGAACAACCGGACATACAAAAGCATTTTTGCCCAAACCTGAAACGGAGACGCTTCGCTCGCTTCGCTCGCTCATCTGTTTCACTCTCATGGTCTTTACGAATCCAACGACACCTCATTTGTTAATATCCATCGAGCCGTTTGGGTTGTAGCGATTTTATCTCCGCCATTTTGAAAAAAATCAAAAAACTGGCTCGAGTAAAAAATTCTATTTATTTTTCCAACCTGCTCACAAAATTTCACGAGAATCGGTTCATAAATGCGACCTGTAGAGGAGAACAACCGGACATACGAAAGCATTTTTGCCCAAACCTGAAACGGAGACGCTTCGCTCGCTCGGTCAAAAAAAACTGAACAAAAAATCGTGTTTTTGTGGAATCTGTTACAAAACTTTATTTGACTTAAATGTACCTGTGAAATGTCGAATTCCTCGGATAAAGATACAGATAAACGTTATCTGAGGAGTGAATGATCGGCACTTAGTGAATAAGTTGATAATTCAATAACAAAAATCCACAACCAACCGGGTTTCCAGGTTTTCAAAAGAGCATTATTAAACAAAAGTATCGCCTGTCATTGGAAGGTAATGCTTATTTTTGAGTTTCGCTCATATCATTAATGATAATTTAATTTCGCATATTAGTAACCGGGTTTCCAGGTTTTCAAAAGAGCATTATTAAACAAAAGTATCGCCTGTCATTGGAAGGTAATGCTTATTTTTGAGTTTCGCTCATATCATTAATGATAATTTAATTTCGCATATTTGTAACCGGGTTTCCAGGTTTTCAAAAGAGCATTATTAAACAAAAGTATCGCCTGTCATTGGAAGGTAATGCTTATTTTTGAGTTTCGCTCATATCATTAATGATAATTTAATTTCGCATATTAGTAGTAAAAAAATATTCCTATATTTTCATTCTGCATCCTATCTAAATAAAGTGAAATCTGTTTTTTTCTTCATACATTGGCCTGACGTGACATTTGTGATATTAACCTAGTTAACAGATCGCCATTAAAAACGTTTGCTAATAGAACATCGTATCGCAAGTATTTCATAATTACAAACATGAAGATATTCAAACAAACCCGTGACCACGTCGCTCTACCTACAATATAACACAGGTAAATTAAGTACAACATTAAATAGAATCGTGGCACAAGGCCAAGCGAGATGATTTAATTCGGCTAAACAGCGGTGGACATCAATCTTGCGGCGTGGGAGAAAGTCTATCAGATGGTAATATGTTGGACAGAAATATCTGTGACAAGCACAGACCATTATTAGTGACAAACTTCTGGTGACGGCACAGATTTATAAAGTGAGGGTCCGTACTCTGATTCATGTGGGGTGACTTTGGTTTTTAACTCGCGACGAATAGAGAGGTGTTATAATATAAGTTTGAAACAGCCTTCAGACTGTGGAGGTCTGGTTTACAACCGGGTGGGTATCCATGCATCCACGACGCATCCACGAGGCCCCCACTTCTCTGTGTTCTTGTGGGTGTGCGTCGACAGCACACTGAAGCACGTCACCGGTACAGGGCGTCAAGTCTGCTAAACACATTACGAATCATTGAATGATCAATGATCCGTTTTTGACATAATTGTAATTCATTGATCGAATATGGAATGTCATAGAACCACATGGGTATTCTGCTTCACATTGATAGCTATGCGGTAGTTGCGCTGTTGTCAAATCGGTATTCCTCTCCTTATTTTGACTTGTTATGTACTCACGTGTTATGCTATGACATTACTATGTTAAATACAAGTACAGATGTTGTACAGCGTAATTGTCTTCCTCAAGTACCGGAATGTCCATTTTATGCTGTAACTAGCTAGCATTAACATAGCGATGATATTATGTGGACTTTTACCAGACTTGACACCCAGTACCGCTGTCCAACGATATTTTGGCGTGCGGTGACAGGTGAAACTCACGATTTTTGACAGGATCATTGCATGAGGTTGCGTAGAAGTGACGCCCCCCTGAAACGTCACTCACGCGCCAAAAGATCGTTGAACGAGCGAGCCAGCCTAGCCTTTTTTAGCCAGACCTCAGTAAAGTGCGCAATTTTTTCCATCAATCTTGCAGCAGGAACTCTGTTCATACTTTTGGGCCGACTAATGTTCAAAAGCTTTATTGAAATCTCCCTCTCATATTGATTTATTCAAGTACGGCTTTTCACACGTTATCCTGAAATCATGCACATCTTCATAATCTTAAACCATAAAGCCTCTACTCACTGCAAGCTATAAATAGTACGCTATTCGCGCGCACCAACCAACATCTTTAAATATCAAATGCCGAGCTATCTAAAGATGTCGGCCGCAAGAATAGCCGAACAGAACAGTCCGATGTTTGAGCATTTCGGGGAAAACAAGAAAAAACGTAGCGTCACACAATTTCCCATACAGGGTGGCAGAGACAAAGTTGCGACTACTTGCTACAATGTTTAGTTATTCAATACTCAACTTTGTGTGACACATGGCTAGCCAATCATTGCAGATGTCAGTGGAGATATAACTGTTTCCTCACGATGTTTGCCATTATTGTTTTACAATGTAGGAAGTTATTGTACGTTTATCGTGAATTTCATGAGGTTTCTCTAGTCTTACGCCAAGTAGTTCGTACACCAAGAACAGAAACTACTTATTTCTCCTTATTTCCGCTCGCACGTCTATTGTTCCCTATTGATAGTTTGGTCGTGTGTCCCTGTGCGAGCCAAATGATTAATTAAATTATTGTCGTAAAGACCACAGGGTGCTCGCTCATCCCATACAGATTATAATTAGTAACCCTTCGTAAAAAAGAGATGGGGCGTGAGGAGTAAGATTTGTACTTTAAACGCCGGTTTCAGTTAACATACTTCTAGGTGGCGCTAATCTTAGAATAAATCCTATATATCTTAACGCCATCTCGTGGTATTTGCAATTTTTTGATGGTGCTGCAGCTAGTGATAATGGCCTCGAACTAAAGAAGCTTCCGTAGCATCTCAGTTTATTATATTTATTATAGTATCTGTGGTTAGACTATACTAACACTACTAACGTGCGTAATAATGCCAGCATGATTTCAAAACCAATGATATTTAAATTATTAGCGCCCTCGCGAATCGCAATAAATCTATGTGTTGTTTGCAAATTCTCAATATGTTTTCACGTTCTTCAATTTGAATGATTTACAGACGCGATGAGCGAAGAATTACGGAGACGTTTATTTGTGTGTAGATAAGTGAATTATATCCGAAAATGCTTACGATACCGCTCTTTCTAGCTCCCACAACAGATTGTAGGCACTTGTTTTTAATAATTATAATTTCTTTAAGAAATGTAATTCAATAAAAAGCTTAATAAGAATGACATCCGTTTTGATATTTCGAATAATGTTAATGTCATGGCCAGACCATAAAAGTGATCATTTCATGATGAAGCCAAGGTTGTAAAAACACCATGTAGGTAAATGCTAAATTAACTCCTGCTAACTATGCTAATGCTAAATCACTCTTTAAAAGCGACAAGTGTTCTGACCATTTAATGGTTTGGTCGGCTAGAGTAAAAATACCATAAAATCGTTCGGCCACATCATCTTATGATAAATTGTATGATATGACGACACGACATCAACAACAACACATCCCTATAACCATACATTACAGATTAATTAGCTGATGAAAACACTCAAAACCAGCTGACCTCACACCTTGCACCCGCTAAAAACTGTCGTCTATAATTAAACAGGAACAGAAATAGCCCTATTGTATCACTGAAAATACCCAACCGCCGTCATGTGATTCGATAAAGTGAATTTCAGCACTCCATTGCCAAAGAGTTATTCGATTTATTAACCCTTTTATCTCACCTATTCCGTCTTGTTGTAACAGAGAGGGATGGAGGTATGGCTAGAGGGATTAGTGACGTCACACGAACGTCACACCTCACGTTTGCGTAACGTAGCTTGCGACGACGACGTATTTATTTACGGGCAGCCATTTTGAAAATAGCAACGCATGTCTTGTATGTGTCAATGTATTTTTAGAGCATTGTCGAGTGGGTCAGCTGTGGGCTAAGGATTGTGTGGCGAGAGGATTAAAGGGTTGATTTACAAGTAAATTACCCTTGGCAGTAATTCTCTAATATATTACAATAGAAAAATACGGCGTCACGTCTTTTTAACCGACTTCCCAAAGGAGGAGGTTTACAATTCGTCCGGATGTTTGTTTTTTTTTTATTTTTTTTTATTTTTTTATGTATGTGCCTCGATAGCGCCTAAACGGATGGACCGATTTGGAAAATTATTTTTTTGTTTGAAAGGGTTTACCTTCCCATTGGTCCCATTGACACCAGGTCAGGATCTGATGATGGGATCCTGGAGAAATCTAGGGAACTCTTCAAATATTATAGGCAGACCTATAGTGATTTTTGTGATTTTCATAATAACTCGTGCAAATGCACATGGTAAGCATAATATTATGATGAGGAACTGCTGATGAAGACCACATATGGCCACCAGATCTGCTCAATACTAGGTACAAATACAATGCGTGGCTGACGGGCAGGCAACGCATAGCCTAAACCGGTGAACCTAGAGCCATGAAACTTTGTACAGGGGTTCCTTAGTAGCGTGGAGTAGCACTGATATGGGATTTGACAAAATTAATTTCCCAAGGGAGGGGGGATAAGGGGTTATAGTTTGTATTAAACTCAATCTAATCAAATAGGGTTTGTGGAAGTCGGTTTTTTCTAAAGTTTACTTTTTGTTTCAATTATCTCATACGAAGTGGTGAAAGGACAATTGTGTCCACGATTTACCAGTTAGCAACAGTCGTTTAGCAAATATCTGTTAGGGCCCATCGCCGCAGATATAGAGATAAGAAGATTTTGAAGATACAGTCACAAATGCCTAGCCCTTTGTATTACTTGAGTTATTGGATACCTAAGTTGAGCTTCGTCGTGGTCACTCAGCGGTCATTGTGTTAGCAGTATCAGGCCCTGTAATCTATCTTATTTGATAGACAGGGTTATGACGAGATAAGCGCGAGTTAACATGAGTAAGGTGCCATTAGCCAGTCACACAAGAGCTTTATCCAGAATACTGCGGGCAGGTGGACAGAGTCCGACGTGGTTTGGGAGGGTTAAATAAGAGACACTTTCTAGACAGCTGGATCTAGTTCTGGGAAAATAGGGATTTGGAGCCAAATATTACATATTCGTATATTGTTTATTATGTATCATTCTGATTTATTTGTACAATCGTAGACAAAAAATAATAATCTAGTACTAGTTTTGCTTGTATTATTTATCTTAGCTACTGAACCGTCCAACATCCATAAAGTACACATAAATATTACTTGCCGCAAAAAAAAGTCAAATCACGTTCATTTAAAATATTATTTTTTAGTAACGTCAATGATAATAAAAACGAAAAATTAATAAAAGCAGACTGTTTATAAATAAAACAATCGAGGCTTACTCGTATCTAGGAAAAGGCCTGTCTTCCTCGGCGGGGACATAAATGGGCTACCCTTATTTTATTTTTATCTAGTTTTCAACTATCAGTTTGAGATTAGTTTTTCAGCCAATCAAGCGCTGTCAAGTGCGGTGGAGAGTCAACACAAACAACGGATATCATGACGTCATTACTGGCAAGCTACCAAGCTTCAACATTGACTGAACTCCGCTGCAACTGTCAAACAACGCGTCTGATCCAAGTAGCGCTGTCCATTTCAGATACGGAGAGGTGGCTACTTTTAAATTATTAATTAAAATGATTTTGCAAGTTTACATAAATATTTTGTGTCCCGAAACAATATCCACCACCAGACAGGTTTTTTTTGTCACTCAGGACAGTTTTATTGTTATTTGTTATATTTTTTTAACCAGTTATTTATTGCCGTGGCCCGTGCCGTGCCGGTACGGAGTACTATTATCGATTCTGTGGCCGTGGTCTAGTGGATTCATGCTCGAATCCGGACCACATACCGATGAGATAAGTAAGTAGGTAATTTATCTTAGGTCATTATGGCACATTCTAATGGGGTGATGGAAAACATCGTGAGATGGGCGTCACGTAAAATCGAATATCTATAACTGGCTGAATGAGGGCACAATTTTACCAAAAGTGGTAACAAAGTACAGCAGTTAGTTCCTTCAATACATTAGCTGACAAACGTCAAATCGGCTTCATAGTCAGCCAGTAGTTTAGTGTCAGTATACATGCAGTTTCACGAAAATTATTATTATTTATTTAAGCATAAAACACAGAATTCGCATGAATAATTGGAACATCTCAGCCTGAACTAGGTAAGAACCTGTATTTCGGGCTGCAGAGCTCTTCCCTTATTAAATAATTATAGCTAATAGATATTGAAACAGTTGCGATATAAATAAATGCAATAAAAACAAATAATATGCCTAAAAGATTCTTGCGATTAACCAGTTGCAAGAAACAATTTTGAAGTTTAAGTTGTCATTTAACTAATTTAAGCGCCAATATTTCATAGGATTGAACCTGACCACTTGACACTGGCAAAATTAACCTCAAAAGAGGTTAGGACGCCATTAATAAAAAGAAGAAGAAGAAGACATATGTATCTACTGCATAAAAGGAACTTTTTCAAACTGAATAAATAGGCCTGTGGCCTGCCAAGTCAAAATATATACTTTTTATGAACTGTCAAAACGGAACTTTTATTCCTAAGTTCTATGAAATAACAACAGAATGACGTCATGTAAAAGAGCCATCAAATGCTGTCTTTTTTTTGAACAAAATTGATTTTATAAAATATATCTGCTGGAAATATACAATTCTGAGAATGTCAAGCCATTTTGTACATAATGCTTCAACTTAAGACTTGTTCTTAGATTTATTGGATTACCTTGGCCACAAGCCTATTATTTGGAAAGGCTACGGCAATATTCCATGTGCGTCATTCACCTACTTTTTTATAACGTAGCTTGCATTTATTAGTTTAGGTTATACCTCACTATACATACATAGTATTATTTAGTTACCAAATAAACGTAGAACAATCAACTACTCGTCTCTACTTGGTGCTCATAACTACCACACTTCCCCCTCAACTACTTCGGGTGTACGAGCCAACTACTCAGCGTGGCCCATACAACCTAATTTCCAAAATTGTTTCGTGCAAGGTCTAATCAGCAACTCACCGTCGGGAATCTTGATGTTTGTGCCCAGACTGAGCTGCTGCAGCCTCGCGAGCGCCGCCTGCTGCAGCGCGAGCCGCTCGCGCTCGCTCAGTGTGAGCAGCGACGTGTCCGTGAGCCGCACGGAGCGCCCGCTGCCGTCTGTCCAGCAACAGCTGCCCTGCACAAAATGCGCTGTCAGACACAGGACAATGTACAATTTTCCATCGATATTTTGCCACGTGAATTTAACGTGAATAACTGGAAAAAGTCAGAAACTTTTCGCTTTTTTTTTGCCTGGTTTTTTTCCCTTGTGAACGGGTGGTTCGACACCCGTGGTTCGAAAGTCGAACCCTGTTATTTTTCTGAGGTCGAACCGTCCGGATATTGGTGTTTCGACATATCGAACCACATTTGACAGGTGTCACTATTTTTGACAGGTGTAATTTCTACAGGTGTCATGATTTTGACAGGTGTGACTATTTTTGACAGGTGTCATGATTTTGACAGGTGTGACATTTTTTGACAGGTGTCACTATTTTTGACAGGTTTCACTATTTTATATTAAAAAGTGACACCCGACACAACAGTGTTGAACCACCCGGAAAAAAAATCCGGATGGTTCGACTGTCGAACCACGGGTGTCGAATCACCCGTTCACAAGGATTTTTTCAATGTTGCGTCATGAAATTTTGTTCGCAAACCTTAGATTCGGATTGAGCACCCAAAACACATAAAATGGAATGAAAAAATCAGTACTACTCCAAAACTTTCCAACTAGGGGACTTTAGAGTACAAGTTGACTGTATTACAAATAGATACGAAGGGTATTCGAATAAAACCTCTTCCATATCAAATAGCTACGGCGTAGTGCGTCTACGGTTCTGCGGCACAAGCGCGAAGTTCTGGGTTCGAATCCCGGTCAGGGAGGGAGAGACGAAACCCAGGTCTCGTCTATGGATCTTATGGCCGTTCTACACTCTCGCCGAGTTGTCTCGTGATGTCTCGGGCGAGAGCTCTCGCCCGAGAGGACTGCCACGGGAGGTACCCTCAACACTCTCACCGCTTGTAGTGCAATGCTCTCGGGCTCCTCGCGAGACATGCCGAGACCCTTTGACTCGGGCCCAAAAACCGCCGCTGGAGCGAGAGCAGGCGAGACATCACGAGACACCCCGAGCGCGGCGAGAGGTACCCTCTACATTCTCCGTCTCGGCATATCCCGTGTTGTCTCGGCGAGAGTGTAGAACGGCCATTACGGTTTTTGCTAATGCCGTGTCGTGAATTTTGTACCGATTTTTGGTAATAAATCATCAAAGCCTGCTCCAAACACCGACTAAAGATCTAAAAGTAAAGGAGATGTATTTTTCCGGTACTGATTTTTGAACCATAATCATATGCGGTTTTTCTGGTAGTGAAACGAATACGAATAAAGCCTACGAAAATATATTTTTTATTAAAGCCGCCATTTTTTTTTAAATTTTGAAATAATGATTTGTATGGGTAGGATTTATATCCTGTATCCTTTGCTTAGATAAGCAGCAAAAAAGCTGTCATTAATTCAGTTGTAATTTTTTACATTTTCCCCATGTTCCGAGTCACGCCATAATCGATTACAGCATCTACGATGCCATGGTTTTGTATCGCCAAAGATGACTCGGAACGTCGGGACAGAACAGTGTTGCCATAAGAAATTATTGTTCTGGGTGGCTGTTTTATTTCAAAATAATAATTATTTTTAAATCACAAAAACTAAAAAAACGGCGGCTTTAAGAAAATATCATGATATATATTTAGAATCCATAAATTATATTCTTTCATATAAATATGGTTTTAGCTTGTTTCATCTCTATTTCGAATAAAGTACCAACTGTAGAAAAAGTACAAATCTCCTTTGTATACTTAGTCAAATCGGCCATATTCTGAAACTCAAATCTACCGAAAATCAGGATATCACTGTTTTGTTATTTGCATTTAAATAAATGCTATTCTACTGAATTATTATGACTACAAAACACCATCAAATTACTTTAATAGCAAACTAAACCTACACCAAAGAGACACTAACAGCTCACACTCAATATCAGTTCTAGCAGTTAACAATTTCAAGAACCAAAATATATTACCTACTATCCCAAGATCATATAATTCAAACAAAAAATTGTCCCGATTATTAAGACGTTGACATCACCTATTTATAAGATCGACGAAACTGTTTGTGCTTCGTCAGTCTTCTAAGCGAACGGGATTAAAATATTGTCGAAAATGAGAGAAAAACATTGAAAACTTCTCTGAATCACGGAGCGATAGCAATAAATTTGTGTCGTATAGACATTAGGCAGAAACTCAAGGCTTTGTGAATAAAAATGAGCGGCTGATTATAAAAAGCGGTGTTTAGTATCACCACGTGACTATGGGACGTGTAAGTTAAAACTTGACGCTGGGAAAACCCACTGTAATATAATTAATTTAACATTTTTCCACGCAATTGTACATTTGGCTTAACGTGAGCAAAACTGTGCCGCTGCCATATCGTATGTGGAAAGGCATGACGCTATGTTGATGGTTTCTGTTATAATATGGTTAAACCCAGTGATTTGTGGTTCAGTATTTGTCTATTCGTCGCCCAACGGGTGTAGGTCGTGGTCACGACAAGAATAGCCAAAATACTTGAGTGCTCTTCGGAATTTGTCATGTTTTTCTCATTCATATTCAGGATAAGCTTTACATTTAAAATAAAATGCAACAAAGAGGTGCGCACCCGCATGAAAGTAGTTGGTGCGTAGATGCAACGTCGCATAAACAAGCAATCATCATACCGACGCACGACGGCAAATATCTACATAGCATTGAACACCTTATTAACAAACACATGCAGAGATGAGTTAGCCCCATATCACACAACTTTTGCCCATTCAATATTGCCTATTTGCCTCTGCTGCTCCATGTGGAAAACGTCGTGACTTGATTAATTGATGATTTATATGACGAAAACTTAAGTATTGAAATCGGAATCTAAAATCAAAATGGTCGCTTAGCACACTTAAATTTAATTACACCTCTGGTTACGCCAAGCATTTATTATCCTGGAGCACAGAAGAGATAATAGTACTCCGTACAGAACGGCCACTCCCTTCCCCGCGCTGATTCAGATACCGCACCCCACCCCTGGCGTCTAGGAACTGGTTGAAATATCAATAGACGCGGTTGAACGCCTGACGAGTGACCGCGCGTATACGGTGAATAATAACCGGTAATATAATATGGTGAAGTTTTGTGCATTATTTGTGTGTCTGTCGTCAACTAGAAACAGCAAAGACAGGAGATTCTTTCGGTTCCCGACTGATGAAAGAAGGTAAGCAACAGCAACTCTATTGTTGTTCTTTTGAGAAATAAAAATTCTAATACCTTAACTCCCGGAATGTAACTTGGTCAGCGTTTGCTGTGTGTGTCTCGCTCTCTCACAAGGACAGACTTTGTGCGAGACAGAGACAGAGTTATATGTTTGTAGTACTTACTAGCTACTGACTACGATAATTGATAATAAGTCAGTGTCGTAATATTTTATTTTTAACCGACTTCAAAAAAGGAAAGGTTCTCTAAAGGTTCTCTTTCATATTTTATTTTCTAAGATACCTAGTACTAAACCTTCCGTAATACATAATTATATAATTATCAATAAAGTACATTTATTATAGGTATTCATTTCGTGCTATCCGTTGTTGGTGCGATTCAACAACGCGAACGAAGCACTTCGAGTTGAAAAGTAGGTAGTAGGTGGGTCAATCAACTATTTTACCCACACTTTGCTGTCCCCGACCATTTATTATTAAAATACGCTAAATGGTTAAATTTACACATTTTACGAATATAACAATAGTATCTAAGCTAGCAGGCACTACGGGGAACTTGATTACGTTCTCGAAGATCTTCGTTTGTGTTTTTTTTTGCTCACATGGCGCGGTATGGTGTCCTTTGATAGTGCCGTTGAGCTGCAGTCCTCGAAGAACTTTCAGAGAGAGTGCGTGCGTTGACAGAAAAGTGTGGATTAAGTTGATTGACCCAAGTACGCACGCACTAACTTTGTCGCGGCGGCGGCGCGCCGCCATTAGCTGGGTCCACATATAGCGAGCTTCGGCCGGGTCTCGCTCGAACCCTGTAGTGGTTTGGTTGTTTTGAATCTCTCAGAGACTAGGTACCTACTTAACATAAAATTCGAATATTGTACAATCCTAACGATGTTTTTACATAGGTAGGTACCTACCTACAGTTCACGCCAAGTGTCTCTTACCTACTTCAGAATAAGTAATAGTAGGTAACAACAACATAACATAGCTTCACGCCTTTTCCCATAAGAGGTGGCAAAGGCACTGTGCCCACTTTGAGACAGTTATTCGATACCTACCTACTCCATTTTTGTAACTTAATGTATGAAGGATCAAAGTGAACATTAACATTTTTTAGGATTTCAATGAGAACCCGACTAGGTATGTTTAAACGGCAGCGCCCCTACAAAGTCACTTCATAATAATGCAAACGCTTGTGTTCGGGACAGTTCGGGTCGCGCCGTCGTCGTTCGGTTCGCCCGACGCAAATCGCTGCATTTGCCGCGCTACCAGCCCTAGCAATATTTACGCACACATTTGCACGTATACAAACATCATTTAGTCATGTAGTAGTAATAGGTGCTTATTTTACGAGCGTTCTATGGAGTGTCCGAGGTGTGCCTGGAGCTAAATATTTGATGCTCGATGAATTGAAGTTTAAATTTTAATAGGCTTGTGGCCAAGGTAATCCAATAAATCTAGGAACAAGTCTTAAGTTGAAGTTATGTTATGTACAAAATGGCTTGACATTCTCAGAATTGTATATTTCCAGCAATATATTTTATAAAGTCAATTTTGTGCAAAAAAAGACAGCATTTGATGGCACTTTTACATGACGTCATTCTGTTGTTATTTCATAGAATTCAGGAACAAAAGTTCCGTTTTGACAGTTCATAAAAAGTATCTATTTTGACTTGACAGGCCACAAGCCTATTACGGGCGGGCCCTAGGCAATCAGAACTTAGAATTTCATCCTTAGCTTATTTTTCGAGGAAAAAAATAAAATAACCGGCCAAGTGCGAGTCGGATTCGCGCACGAAGCCATACCATTATCTATAAAAAAACCGAAAAATAATAATTGTATGGGAGCCCCCCCTAAATATTAATTTAATTATTTATTTTTTAAGTAAATAATATACTCAATATATTGTGAACATTTTAAGCGTCTCCCTGCTCCCATTATCAATATCGAGCAAAAATGAGCAAAAAAATCACGTTTGTTGAATGGGAGCCCCCCTTAATATTAAATTTCTTTTGATTTTTAGTATTTTTTTCTATAGCGGCAACAGAAATACATCATCTGTGAAAATTTCAACTGTCTAGCTACCACGGTTCATGAGATACAGCCTGGTGACAGACAGACGGACGGACGGACGGACGGACGGACGGACGGACGGACGGACAGACAGCGAAGTCTCAGTAATAGGGTCCCGTATGGCACCCTTCGGGTACGGAACCCTAAAAAAGGTTAAAGCCAAGTGAAGTGACAGAGATTTTCTGGCAACTTCAGGAGACTTTCCTATCGAGCAAAATTAATAATAAAATAACGTTTATGGGAAAGCGAAGTCACGCTGACACTCGTGATAAACAAGCTAGTGAAAAAACGTACGGGGAGGCAGTCGCTCACGTCCGAAGGAATTACTTGGAATCCACAGCCCTTCACGTCCTTCCCGGGTAGTGCTAACGAGCGACAAATCATCATCATCATCATAGTCATCAAATCATCTCGAGACATTATAATTTCCAGGTTCTCAAATGAGAACCTGACCACTTGACACTGGCAAAATTAACCTCAAAAGAGGTTAGGACGCCATTAATAAAAAGAAGAAGAAGAAGAATAAAAAACGTACAGCAATAATACTCATAATTCCGAGCGATTTGTGTTTTGCTAAAGGTTGTTGCCTAGGGCGCGCCGGTTAAACGTATATTTAGGCATTTTCTTCAAAAGAGCGGCAGAATGGGTTAGAAGAAATTATATACGCCTACGTATAAGTAACAGTAACCAGTAACTCAGTAATATATTTTTTTGCGTGACAAGAGACCAGCCTAACGACGTCGAATGACTGTTGATTATTCTATCGACGACGTTATATCAGTACGAATTTTATCAATAGAGCAACCAGACAACGCGTCGCGTGCCATGCGCGCTCCTAAGCTTGTAGTAGCACCACGATATTGGATCCAATGGAGCATGAAATAAGACTATTAAATACGGTACCAATAAGTCTTTTGAGAGAATATGTGTATTTTATTTTTACTATTGTGGTAGGATTTTGAACTTGTGTAAAACTTGTGTGTCGCCATGCACTCTCACGCCTCTGAATTCTACAAAATTTCTAAATTCAACGGATACCATGTCGGTACATATAAGAAGTCAAACAGAGCGCAAGCACACAACACTGGCGCACTGTGAGAACTGAAGTCACCGCAACAAAACCAAAAGTTAATGTTTTTAGAGAGCGATATAACACAGACGTACTACGGATCTGTCTGTACTGTACTAAACTGATCCTAAATAATCAGCTACTAATTAATTTGTTAGTGAAGGGGCAAACAAGAAGTGTCTGTAACCGGCAAGAGAAGAGACTAATGAATATTGAGGAAGCGAGAGATGTAGGGAAAAGGTCTGAACAGAGATTCTGGGGTCGGATTCTGCAAGCGAATCGCATGTCAATAGCTATAGCGAGAGCGCGTAATGCCGGTTTATGTTCAGCCGGCGCGACACGTCTCGGCGCGGTCGACAAGCCAAAACTGGAATTTTGAGCCCTCGCTACAGCCACTTTCATGCGATTCGCTTGCAGGATCAGGGCCTTGTTTGTCTTTAAAAGGGCAAGCTTATCAATAGCATCTATAACAAGAGTTAAATATCAGCAGCACTGACCTGAGGCGTCCAGGTCGCGGCCACGCGGCTGGAGCTGCGACTCCGCGACGGCCAGAGCCGTTTGCTCACGCTCTGCACCACACTGCTGGAGGACCGCGACTTCTGCATGCCACCTGCGGAACCACCAGATAAACCACTGCCCCTCCGCCCCAACAGCGACGAGAGAAACGAGTGAGACCCCGAAGGAGACGACGGGGAAGGCGGTGACGTCAGCGGAGAACCTACACTAGCGTAACAGTCACTGACACACTTGAACTTCAAGTCTCTATAGTTAAGGATCCAGGTCTCGACGGTCTGACAGCCCTTGTTGAAGGCGTCGTCGTCAAAGTCTGAGGGCGTTTTGGATTTGATGTTGCGGAGGTTCTTGTCGTAGTTGATGCGCTTGAAGCGGTCGGCTTTCTCGCCGTCGACGCTCTTCTTGCGCGCGATGCGGAGGTACTGCATGACCTTCTGGTACTGCATGACCTTGTCGGATTGGCCGGCCTCTTCGTTCTCGACACTGGAGCGGCGGCGGCCGCGGCGCTCCGGCGGCGGGCTGGTCGGGCTGGTCGGGCTTGTCGGCTCC